>OZ012707.1:51196738-51749576 GCA_963942595.1 Cylloceria caligata | reverse complement strand
GGGGTGGTGATATTTTGCCTCCTGGTAAACGTTTTGGTATCGACAATAAGCAGAGACGCTATTTTCCCCGCTTGAGGATGCAGAGTCGAGAGACAGATTTTTATTTTCGCCAGCCACCGGACGGTATCGATCATCTGACATGGTTCGAGGGAGGTGTACGAGATGTTCTCACGCGCCTTACAGAATCATGCGAAGGACATGATTATGTGGGTATGACTCTGAGCGTACCGTCTTTCGCGCAAGGACCTGTATGGTTATCATTTCGACCAGCTCGTGACATCGTTCCCGACGATATATGGCGACTAATTAATAGTGTAGCTCAGAGCGCGCGCGAATTTCGAATAGACGCTGGTACATGTAGAATGACGACATGTATAGTACGAGGCGTCGAAGGAACTGGTGTGGGTACTAGGCTTACACACGAGTCTATAGCAAAAAAGTCAATTTTACGCATAAGTAATCGCGATAATTTGCGTCTACAACGATCCCTTGTCACTGCCCGCGCGCATGCCGAACGCGGTCAAATACGTGTGGGCGAGCTACACAGACGATGGTGTCAAATTCGGAACGGGCTTCGAGGTGCGCAATATACAGCAGCGATAGAGCTCACGCGTAATGCAGGGGTAACGACACCGTCTAGGGGGTGTGGTGCCCACGAAATTCAGCTCTTTCAGGAGTACTTGGTTCACGAGGGTATAGCGATTGTTGTTTATGAATTTCTCACGTTCGGAAAACGCGTTCCGGCTCTATACGATTGGCGAAAATACGTACTCACCGCAACAGGTAAAATTAATCATACACTCTTTATTCTCTATTACGAGCGTTCTCATCACTATCAACCGATATTAAATCTCGCCGGTGCGCTAGGTAGTCGAGGGTTCTGCACACAATGTAATTCCAAGTATATTCGAGTACTCGAGCATCGATGTAGCTATCAATTTGCTCGATGTAAATCCACTTATTGCAACGGCAATAGAGACTCTCAGCCTGAGTATTGCGCCGACTGTAATCGTTCGTTCTTTGGTGCTTTTTGCCTCGCTCATCACAAGGGTGAAGGCTCCGCGGGTATCGCGTCTCGTAAATATAGACGGTACAGCGTCTGTAACGCATTGAAAATCTGTAGAGGCTGCTCGCCTATGATTAAAACCACAGATAAAAAGATGCATGTATGTGGTATATCGTTTTGTATTACATGCAAACAAACGCGACCGACTACGCATGCGTGTTTCATAGCACCTCTTAAGAAACCAGAGGTGCAAAAGGAGAACAAAAAAGACAAGTCTTCTACGAGATTTTTATTTTATGATTTTGAGACGCAACAACACGAGCAATTGCATGATGATAAATCGACACGAATTCACGAGCCGAATTTATGTGTTGCACAATGCGTATGTATAGTATGTCTGGATATCACAGATATAGAGACCGATTGTGCTAACTGTGGTAAACGTGAATTCGTGTTTATCGATGATCCTGTTGGGGAGCTCGTGAAATTGGCATTATCGCAAAAATTTAAAAAGACCATCTGCATCGCCCATAATGCTAGAGGTTTCGACGCACAATTTATTCTACGGTATTTAATCGAGGTGAAAAAAACACAGCTGCCCTCTCTGATTATGAATGGTACGAAGATTGTCTCGATGAAAATTGGCGATGTCGTTTTTCTCGATAGTCTAAACCAGAGGTCTCCAAACTTTCCAGCCTTAGGGCCATACTGATTACTCCAGTAAGTTCCGAGGGCCAAAACCATATTATCATTGTTGCCGGTGGTAAAAAGTGAAATAGTCCAAAATCTGTCCGCGGGCCGAATGTGGCCCGCGGGCCGTAGTTTGGAGACTCCTGGACTAAACTATTTACCCATGGCTCTTAGCGCTTTACCTTAGGCCTTTGGTTTCGCTGATGAGGTGGCAAAAGGTACATATCCCTTTTTATTCAACACACCGGAATATCGGAATTACTCAGGTCCTCTGCCGGCTTTGCATTTTTACTCACCTGATACCATGTTCTCAGTGGATCGCGAGCACTTTTTAAGATGGTATGAGGAAGAGTCGAGTCGCGTAGATTATAAATTTGATTTTGCGACGCAATTTGTGCAATATTGTCGTACAGATGTTACGGTTTTGAGACGAGCGTGTTTAGCTTTTCGAGAGTTACTTATACGTTGTGGGAGCGTGTGCCCCTTTACGGAAGCATGCACGATAGCATCAGCATGTATGAGAGTATTTCGAAAGAATTCTCTACAGAAAGATTGCTTTGCGGTACTAACACCAGCGCGGGTACCGCTGGGGCAATAAGCAGTAGCGCAAGGCAGTCGCATGGCTCGTATAGCTCGAGCGCGAGCGCAGCTGCGTTATCCTTTATGCTGGACGCACGAAAGAGTATCGTGCTACGCCTAGCCTACCAGCTGTCGATGGATACTACGTGGAGGCGGGGGTCCATCACATTCTTTAGTTTTACGGCTGCTTTTGGCAAGGATGTCCGCGATGTTATCGCGTAAATAGAGATGCTCGAACGAAATTTGGTGATACAATGGATGAGCGACACGAGCGTACCGTTCTTATTTCCGGGCGAATTAGATCGAAAGCGTACACTCTGAGCGAGATATGGGAATGCGATTTTGACAGATTACTTAAGAATAACGAGGAAAAGTCATCATACGTGAAAAACCACTCCATGGTCAAGCAGGCGCCTCTCGAACCACGCGATGCATTCTTTGGCGGTCGAACGGAAAATGTTGTAAGCCTGTACGACGTCGCGAATGGGGAGCAGATACGCTACGTGGATGTTTACTTGCTGTAGCCATGGGTGTGTAAGAACGGAAAATATCCCGTTGGACACCCGAAATTGTACGTAGGCGACGACTATCGAGAACTCGTAGGACTTGAAAACGATCTAAGTGTCGTCGAGGGTCTCGTGAAGTGTGCGATGGTGGCACCGCGCGATTTGTATATACCCGTACTGCCTGTTCACATGCATGGGAAACTACTGTTCCCCCTGTGTAGAACGTGCTGTACAGATATGGACACATCCGAGGTTTGTACACACGATGACACGACTGAGCGAGCGTTTGACGGCACATGGGTCGTGGACGAACTGAGAAAAACTGTGTCGCTCGGATATAAAGTGACGCGTATCTATGAAATTTGGCAATACGTTGTTACGCAGTATGACTCGACAACGCGACGAGGCGGTCATTTTGCCGAGTACATCGAAACATTCCTAAAAATAAAACAGGAGGCGAGTGGACCGCCAACAGAGTGTAACGATGACGAGGAAGCAATAGAGCGTTTTATAGCATTGTACAAGGAGTCTGAGGGTGTATATCTCGAGCGAAATGCTTTGCAGCCAAATCCGGGTTTACGTTCACTCGCAAAATTGGCTCTTAATTCATTCTGGAGAAAGTTTGGTCCACGAGAGAATCTTACGAAGACCGTTATCGTTTTCACGCGCCCGGAGCTAGTGTATTTACTAACGAGTCCGGAGATTCAGGTGACGGGGATGCTACCGGTTAATCACAAGATTATGTATGTAAACTATGTAAGCAACCGCGATGCTATCCAACCATCCCCGACATCAAATGCCGTGATTGCAACATACACGACGGCACAGGCACGCATAAAATTATACAGTTATCTTGAGGGGCTCGGGCGACGAATATTGTACTGCGATACGGACTCCTGTATGTACGTGAGTCGCCCCGGTGGTACGAGTATGAGCCGCCAATCGGTCATATTCTAGGAGATCTTACGGATAAATTAAGCGAATACGGGCCTGGTAGTTATATAACTTCGTTCGTTTCGGGAGGACCAACATTTTACGCATACCTTGTTCGTAAATCCGACGGTACGATTATTGAAAAATGTAAAGTAAAGGGTATCACGCTAAACTTTGCGAATAGCCGTCACGTAAATTATAACGCATTACGATCTTTGGTGACAGGAGCAAGGAGTGTACCTATTATTTTAAAATTCGATGCTATTCGACGTACGGAATTTCATCATGTAGTAACGCGTAAAGAAACAAAATCATGCGAACCTGTTAACACGAAGCAAAAGCGGCACGGGATGTACTCTACTGTACCGGACGGCTGTTGTGAAATACGCTAATTAGTATAACGCAAAAAAGTATATAGTTTTACGGTTGAATTCGCGATATTTAAAAATAATCTTTTTGTCTGATTTCATGTATCATATTTACTGTGTACAGTACATTGAAAAAAATATTGATTTTTTATGTATAAAACCGTTGTCGGCTCGTTCTTTTTGTGCTGTTATTCGTAGCAGTAGCTGCTATCTCTCTACCGTTCCCTTTTGTTCTGACTTTCTCATCGTTGATTCCTTTTGTCCCGTCTTTCTTATCGAGCGTTTCCTTTTGTTCTGACTTTCTCGTGCTACATCCGTGGATATAATATTGCTGTTTAGAATTTGATGATTCGTAAAACTTGCATATAGAGATGTATGCATAGTGAAATAAAAATATCGCTTTATTTGTGAGAAATATAAAAACTATCGTTATTCAATTTACATACGGTGTAAACACCAGCTTATACCGCGGGACCGCGACTCATCAGCTCGTGCAGGCGCGCCGCGCCTTATCAGCTCTTTAAGGCCGCGAAAATAGCTGATGCCGTGGGGTCGCCGCTGCCGCCGCCGCGGTATGAGCTTATTTAAGAGTCTGCTGAATAATTTTGATAGACACTCATCGATATGGATACACGTTGGTAACATCCATGGACAGCTGTGATAAGCGGTCTTACGGGTTGTGGTAAAACATATTTTGTAAAAAAATTCTTTAAATACATGCGCGAAATGACGCATGTCCCGTTCGAGCGTATACTTTTTTATTACTCAGAGTGGCGGTTCGGGTATTCAGAGTACGGTGATAAAATCGAATTTCGCGAGGGTTTACCGCAAGCAGTAGACTACTCGAATGATACAAGACCTAAACTTGTGGTCATTGATGATCTAATGCGCGAGGCATCCAACAATACTGTGGTCGATCTTTTCACCAAGGGTAGCCATCATAAAAATCTTAGTGTCATTTTCATCACGCAAAATCTCTTCCATCAGGGTCACGGGCAGAGCGATATCTCCTTAAACGCTGATTATATCGTTGTCTTTAAAAATCCGCGAGATCGTGCGCAAAATCAGCACCTAGCCCATCAGGTATGTCCCGAGAATCCGCGATTTTTGCAGGAGGTATATTTTGATGCAACAGCCGCACCGCACGGCTATCTATTATTCGACTTGAAACAATCGTCGCCTGATAATTGTCGATTTCGCGCCTGTATATTTCCCGTTGACCAATACCATTACGTTTACGTGCCTCAAAAAGCAATAAAAGTTCGCGATGCGTCGCGCGATGTACCAGTAATGCGCTTGTAATGGCGTTGCGCGGACCTCTCGATAAAAAGCAAATAATTATATTGCAAATAATTATATTATCTTCACATGGTCGAGTACGATAATACCGTACCGAATATTTCATCAAAACGAAAAGTAGCAATACTCGATAGCCACGAGAATAAATCCGACGACGTTTTAATGAACAAAGTTAAATCTCGGCTCAATGACACACTTATTATTGATAGCGTACCAAAAAAATTTTAATCTAAAGCAATATCGTTGCTTCGCAACTTGCATCGCAGCGCCGTTGGTAAAAAAATGACATGGGATCGTAACGGCGTTGTTTCCATAGACGGCAGAAGAATTCCAAATTCCAATATCGTTGATCTTGTTAACGATGCCATGCGAATTAGAAAACGCGAGAAACCCATCGGACGATCTCACTTTGCCAAACTCCTGCGAGCGATACAGATGCCGCGTGAATTTATCGGTAATCCCGCGTTACTACACGAGCCTACACCTACATCATCCTCGACACCACAGCGGTGTCTTATTTTACCGCGCAAAAACGATAGTAGCAGCAGCAACAGCAGCAACGGTAGCAACAACAACAACGACGACGAGGTCGAGACCGCACACTCAAACAGGGATTTAATGCTCATGGCTGAAAACGGCATCATCGAGGGGGATGAGGGGAATGAAGAAGAGGACGAACAATTGCAAAACTTCGCACAAGTAGAATATCGACCACCCACACAGTTAGAAAAGAAAAAGAAAAAGAATCCATTTAACTGGTCATCGCTAAAATTATGAAAATTCTTCAAAAAATCTCTTATGACACCGCTCATCCTGCTTCCTATTCTCGAGCAAAAATTTGGCCCTGGTGAATCGAAGAGTAGCGCGAAAAAATGTATTACCATGGCTCGAGACACAGGATTCATATAACATGCATCGCCTCGTACGACGACGATTTCCCCGTCGTACGTACAGTGTGAGTAATATAGACGATGTATGGGAGGCTGATTTAGCTGATCTTCGCTCGATAGCCACGTACAACGATGGGTACGCGTATCTGCTTGTTGTTATTGATGTGTTGAGCAAATACGCGTGGGTCGAGGCTTTGCGTGACAAAACGAGCGCAAACGTGGCCCGCGGTCTCACACGCATACTCGCGTGCAGTAACAATCGTCGCCCGCAACAATTGCAAACTGATCGAGGCAAAGAATTTATCGGCGCACCGTTTCAGCAAATTCTCAAGAAAAAGAATATCGGTTTTCGCGCTGCTCGTAACCCTGATATAAAAGCCTCGATTGCCGAACGCTTCAATCGAACAATAAAAGAGCAAATGTAGCGCTACTTTACATACACGCGAAATAAGCGTTACATCGATGTTTTACAAAATTTTTTATATGCTTATAATCACACTAGACACAGCGGAACGCGTATTCCTCCGAGCGAAGTTACCCTCGAAAATGCCTCTATAGCCCGAGACAATTTAGCACGGCGTTACGAGCGTAACGCGAAAAAAATTAAAAAGCCTAAATACAGCGTCGGTGACTTGGTACGTATCAGTACAGCTAAAGCAGCTTTCGTGAAAGGATATGAGCGTGGTTGGAGTAACGAATTATTCAAGATTCAACGAATATCGGTGAATCGAGAACCATTCGTGTATATTTTACACGATCTGAATAACGAGACTATTGACGGTATTTTCTACAAGGCAGAATTATCCCGAGTACGAGTGCCTCCGTCATCTGAGAAGACGAAAGAGAAGAAGAGGACAAAGAGGAAGAACGCTCGGAATCATCGTCCCTGATAAATATGAGCTCCAAGGATAGCTCTATCTTTGTCGTACTACCGAGCAACAGTAGTATGCAGTATTTTCCGGATAATACGACGACGAAATTTATTACAAAACTACCGCGTCAGATACGCATGCACGGAGAATGGTCTGTTTCTCTTGTGGAAATTGCTTATCCGATGAATCTTTTTCATGTTTTTACTGTAGGAAATCTCATAACTTTTGAGGATGGTGATTATGATTTATCGGGTTCAAATCTTTTAACACGGAGACGCGCTGATAGAGACCAAGTAGCACCTGGTGTATATCGCTCTGAAGACGCTCTTTTGGAGAGTATAAATCAGTTACCTCACGTGGCCGGTCATTTGCGCTTTAAATCGCTTCTGAGCAGGCAGTCCGAAGTGGCACGCGTATGCGACGATCTACGCTACCACGACTTTCGCGTATCGCCCGCTATCGCAAGGCTACTAGGATTCTCGGAAGAGGCCTGTAGGCCAGTAATGATAGAATCGCATTGCGAATACACAGGGTCGAGGCCTGCATCTCTCACCGGTGCTATACCGGGCAGCATGTTTTTATACACAGATATCTGCGAGAGCTATATTTCAGGCGATGTACAAACACCCCTCTTACGAGTTGTTCCCATTGATACTGATGACTGTCCGTATGGTTCGATAAAAATTAAATCGTTTTTAACGCCACGATATATACTTCTCTTGCGCAATAATTTACATACTATCAAGATCGATATAAGAGACGAATTTGGGGATCCTATACCATTCGAGGAGGGAACGTTGACTGTGACACTACATTTCAAAAGGTCCCACGATTGATTGCACCACTATGCATGATATTGAAAGTGTACAGCACGGATGGGGTCGTCGCGGGTACGGTGGCATTAGCCATGTTTATATCGGAACACGTAATCAACGAGGACACGGTATCGGCAGCTTTCTCGGGGGCCTGTTTCGTCGAGTGTTACCACTTTTAAAGAAGGGCGCTAAAGCAGTTGGAAAAGAAGCGCTGCGCGCTGGTGTAAACGTAGCCGGTGATATCCTCGATAGAAATATAGCTGTGAAAGATGCTATTCGCGAGAGAGCGCGAGAATCAGGCAGTAATCTCAAACGCAAAGCCTCTGAAAAAATTGACACTCTCATGCGGGGTTCTGGTTATAAAAACGGCAAAATTTCACGAACTCCTCATTCATCGAACGAACGTAAACCACGACGTATCTCCCGTAAAAATAAAAGTGTAATAAAGAGAAAAGTAATAAAGAAGAAGAAGAAGAAGAATAAAAACAATAAGAAGAAGAAGACTCGTCAACGAACAGTTGCAGATATTTTTGGATAGCTGAAACAAGATGGCTTTTCTACATGCGCACTCGTGCGAGTGTCTTAAATCGGAACTTGAATTATTTTCACTCCCACCGACGCAAACTTCTATCGAAGGCTCCAATTGGGTGTATTACAAACCAATATCTTCGCTAACAGATGATTCACCGATAAAATTTGTTATTCCTGGACAGGGTGAGGAGTATATCGATCTCGCGCATACTATGCTTAGTCTGAGAGTGAAAATAACATCTCCTACTACTACGGAAATTGCTGCGGGCACATCGTCGAAAGTAAGTGCCGGCCCTTTAACCAATCTCTTGCATTCTATGTTTAATCAGGTGGGCGTATACCTGAATCAAAAATTAGTTACACCTCCAAATAATGCCTACGCTTATCGAGCGTACATAGAAACACTTTTGAAATATGGTCCAGCAGCAAAAAATTCGCATCTCACGAGCGTTCTCTGGTATGACGATACCCCTGGAAAAATGGATGATATAACATCGGAAAATACGGGTCTTGTGAAGAGAAAACAATTTTTAAATGTCGAAAAAACTGTATACTTGCTCGGTCATCTGCATTCCGATATATTTAATCAGGAGCGATTCCTATTAAACGGCGTCGAGATGCGACTACGGTTGGTGCGATCTAGAGATTCATTTCGTCTTGTGGGGGATACAAAGAATGGTCAATGCGGCTTAAAGATTCTCGAGGCATCGCTTCTCGTTCGTAGAACAAAAATAGCTCCTGGTGTGCTGCTCTCATGCTAGAACTCTGGCAAAATCTACGGCTAAATATCCTCTTACGAGAGTCGAGGTAAAAGCCGTTTCAATACACTCTGGTGTTCATGGGGAAACTATCGATAATATCGTGTTAGGTCAATTGCCGAAGCGTATAATTATCGGTTTTGTCGATAACAAGGCGTTTAACGGCGACTTCAGTATGAATCCATTCAATTTCCAAAATTACAAGATAAATTATCTCTCGTTGCATGTAGATGGTGCTCAAATACCTTCATAACCGTTACAACCTGATTTCACGAAAAATCATCTATATGTGGATGCTTTTCAAACGTTGTTTTCGGCAACTGGAATACATTTCTTGAACGACGGTATTTCGATCGATCGTGATAATTATCGCGATGGATACCGTCTGTTTGTTTTTTATTTGACACCCGATCTTTCGGCGAACAGCAATACACATTGGAATTTAATAAAGCACGGTAGTGTGAGAATAGAGGTACGATTTGAGGATGCGCTTGCTTCAACGATAAATTGTGTAGTCTACGCGGAATATGATAATGTCCTTGAAATTGATGCCTCTCGGCAAGTAATGGTGAATTTTACCGGATAAGCGAAAAATGTGCTGATGTCGGCATAAAATTATTTCGTGTTAAGACACGTAGAAGCGTGTCTGTGAGTAACTAATCAGTCGAACTCGAGCATCTGTACGGATTAGACGTAAAAATGGATATCGTCGTGGATATACAGGGAATGCGTGGTAAAGACTCGGAATTTATTCCGAAAGAAATTGCCGTGGTAGCAGTGGATAGACCGTACTCTGCTCATTGGATCGTCGTACCGCCGTGTCACTTTGCCGAATTACCACAGCATTCGAGAAGCCAGAATAATTTTCTCTTGAAATATTTTCATGGTCTGGAATGGTACGAGGGCGATGTGAGCTGTAAACAAGCATACGCTAACTTGCGTGAAATTTCGCGAAAATCAAGACGCTTCTATACACGCGGTCACGAGAAGGCTATACTTCTTTGAGATATCACGAGTCGTGAAATTTCTAACCTGGAGGATGAGGAGGGCGCCCCATCGTACACATTTATGCCGAAATCTTTGCGAAAATGATTCAGACACGCTACGATAAACGATACAACGTCTTCGCATTGTGCAATGCGCCAGGCTTTCCAAATAAAAAATTGGCTTCGCGAGCACCCATTTAAAGGAGAATCATACATGGATGTTTGGTCAGCAGACGAAGAGAAAGATAATAAGAAAGAGGAGAAATCTTTATCATGTAGTCGTGACACGATCGACGATGCTGTGAAATGAATTTTGCATATATATACGTCTTTCAAAGCGTATCGGTCATCATTTAATCCTTGACTATGTGTTCAGCATGAACACTAGACAAATCTACGAGAGTCTGCAGTATCTACCACTTTCAACCGTTGGCGTATACCTGGCTGACAGAATTCCTCGTGTATGGTCGTTACCGGCTGGACTCGTAGTTAACACGGATAACCACGACGGACCTGGAGAGCATTGGATCGCCATGTACGTTGACCATCATGGAAAAGGAATGTACTTTGATAGCTACGGGCTACCACCGGTTATACTGCAACATCTCGCACGACTACGAAGAAACCGCAAGTTCTATCGGTACAGCCTCAGGCAGCTACAGAGTAATACGTCGGATGTGTGTGGACAATTTTGCATCGTATTCCTACATCTTGTGTTGTGTGGCTTCACCATGTCGCGATTTAATAATCTCTTTAGCGATAACGTAATGAAAAATGACAGATTAGTGCGTGAACATTACAATGCTTTTGCCTTTCGACGATCAGACAGTGATAAAAATAAATTTAACGGCGGAGGAGTCTCCGAGCGATGATTACCGTGCTTGCAGGGATGTTGCATACGACGGTAAATATCTGTAAAGTGATTTAAATAAAATATTGATTAATTAAAAACAAATACATCGGTTTACTGTGTCTCTTATTTTATAATTATATATACATTATAATCGAGGTCTCTCGCGGTACGGTATCATATTCTGCGTCTTTTACTGCAGAGCATTCGCTTCACGAGAAGCACAGCGCAAAGCGGCACGCCCGTGCGAAACCGCTGTCGTTGCATTCAGAGCGCTGGACACCTGGTTATGATTCAGAGGGGCATTTGTTATCTTCAAACGCTGTGATCCCGGCCGGCATCATCCGGAGCATCCAGTCTGTCTTTAGCAGTGCGCGACGAAAGTCTGAATGGAAAAATCGCAAAATGTATCCGCTAAATCTAGGCGACGATCTAGCGGCAGCTTTTGTGTATCGGGTGATATGCAACACCGACAATAATACTGTGTGTCTGCGGTCGGAGCTAATGTGCGCGGCATTGTGCGGACTGGAGGACAATTTATATAAATTATATATCGAGGAGCGCTCTGAGAGGAGACGCTTTTTAACCGATGACTTGTGCGTTGGGGTGTCCTGTGTGGTTGTGCGTAATCAAAGGGCCATGCGCGGGGATATCATCGACGTGAGTGATGACGGGTGCTGCGAGGTGCTGCTGGTCGATTTCGAGGAATCGATATACGTCGACTGGCCGTAGCTATTTCACCCCGAGCCGCCGATTAGTGCGTTACCGGTGATGCTCGTGAAGTGCGTAGTATTCGGCCTCGAACATTTAATTGACGAGGACGGAGAACTACATCGGGTCGAGGAAGCGTGCGGTAACAATGCACTGATCGGAATACGGATGCGTACGCCTGACGGTGCCAGCGCTCCATGGGTGCGGGTAATTTGCATTACCAGGGCGCGTAGCTGTGGTTTTTGAGTGAGAGAGTGAGTGAGTGAGTGAGTGAGAGAGAGAGAGAGAGAGAGAGAGAGAGAGAGAGAGAGAGAGAGAGAGAGAGAGAGAGAGAGAGAGAGTGCGTGTGTGTGTGCATATGTGTGTGCCGTGGAATATTGGAATAAATATTGTGCCCGTCACCCTAGAGAGTCGTCGCAGATGCCGCCAACACAAGGGTGAGTTGAAAAATTTATTCCAAGTATGTGTACACCTATGCTCCATCCTACTCTTATCTCTACTCTTCCTTGTTCACCAAGGTACCCACACCACCTCACTTTACGATCTCCACGTTACCGACACTGGTCAAGCAGAGTGGGTAGCGCGGTGGTGGAAAAGTGCGGTGGTGGGGGTAGCCGCGTGGTGTGGGAAGGAGTGGGGATAGGAGTGGGATGGAGCAAAGGTGTACAAATACTACTTAAAACTTTTAAAAATGTTAACAGAAACAAACAACAATTATTCTCTTAGTTTTCCCTAATTCATTGTGTTCCATTATACTTAAGCACTATCAATAAAGTACAGAACGAATTATCAGAAGTCTATATATATTGAAACGTTTCGCGATTTCGACTTCTCTAACGAATTTTATTTCCAATTCATTTTTGTTGCCCTGTTCATTATATCGCCTATAATTTAATAAATCCTTGCCAAATTCGCGTTTGTTTTTGATTTATATAATAATTCATAATTTCTTGACTAACGATTGAATGGAGTGATTGGGGACTATTTCAAAAGGTTCGTGCTCTAGGCTGGAGCCGCGGGTTTATCACTTTTTTATATTATTCATTCTTTTTTTTTGGTTTCAGGAAGAGACCTCAGTTTCGTTTTGATTACGCATGTGTCTGTGGTAGACGAGCGTTTCTCTTTCACTCTTTCATCATTGGTCTTCTGGTTTTCTTAAGGATGTTCATTAATCTCTAAGGAGAGGGTATAGGTCGGTGAGCTAGGAGGTTACACTGTCTGCTCGTAGATTTAACGAGGTGTTTGATGATCACCACGCTATGCGTGAGAATCAAAGCCTATACTATTGAAATCGAGTATTACTGGGGATGTTTATCGATGAGTTTGATTTTAGCTGTGCTCATGAGTTAGCGTGTCCATGATTCTGTGCCGTACTGTGCAAACCTATATTTTCTCCACGATTTCTTAATGTTTACCTGTTCTTAAATTTCGTTACTGACTTTAATATTCATGTGGTGAACTGGTGTCGCCGCATGGAGCTTATCACTCCATTTATTATACAGTTCACATCGATGCCTCGCGCTTCTATGCGATTTCTTCAATATCTAAATCCTGTTTAAAATATTTTTATGATTTTTGATATTTACATGGCGAGCTGGTGTCACCATGTGGAGCTTAACACTCAATTCTTTTACAAAAATGCGACAATTACATCGCGCATCCTACGCGATCTCCTTAATTATATGGACAGAAGATAATTCCTGTTTGATGAAGTTTCTATAATGATTTAACTATTCATGTGGCGAGCAGGCGTCACCACATGGAGCTTTATACTCAATTTACGAATAAGAAGTTTATAATGGCGTGGAGCAATTATACCCACCTTCGCGACGCGATTCTGATGTTCTGTCCGCTAACAGCTATGTGTCCTTGTTCAGTTTTCGCACCTATCACGCACACACACAACTCGTGCACGCGCTACGCTCACAAGACTACGACGCCTCGCGTCATGTGGTACAGCTCACAGGCATACTCTACCGATGTATCGACACAGCACAATCAAGCGCGTCTTTTATCAGCTCGCGTCCTCGATGCAAGCTCACTCAAGTGGCCAAAGCTACTAGTGTGGCCCCAGCGGCATGACCACTCACGGGACTCACATTCCACCGCTGATCGCGAATCAAAACTCACGCGAGTTGTGATGCACGTCCGGCCTCTTGACGGTCTGCCTCGTGGTCGACGGATGTAGCCATTGTTATTCTCGAATAGTTCGCTTAAGTAAGCGCGCGTCACCCCACATTTTCATTTCAATTAGTCTTACTCAGTTTGACTAACTCAGTATTGTAGTGTATTAAACTCATTATCAAATCACGTGTAGTTCAATTCAGTGCAAGTGCAAACCACGTACATTCACCAAAAACTTAGCAACACTCACAAAACTGTCAACGATTTTACGCATCATTAGCAGCATAGACGCCACTCAGCCTCGCACTATACATCGACTATAGCCCACTCACCAGCCAGTCGTGTGGCTTCGCTACAGAGCTCTACACCAGACCGCCTCACCAGGATCATTCACACGACTCAACAAGCTAGCTCAACAGCATGAGAATCTACTCAACACCAGTACGTCACCACACAGGCCTGACCAAATCGGCATTCTTTTAATGATTGTTAAATAATTCAATAAACGTTAACTTTTTATTATTAAAAGTTAAGTGCATTCAATTTCGTATACTTGTCACCAGGATCCTTAATATCCAGCCAGTCTCACCTGTTAACTCGACGTATTCCGTGCTCTCGCACTGTTCATTTCGCTCTCCGATCACTGGATTAGGATAATCACTCAATATAAGATTATTAATCAATGATTATTAGATAACTGCTTAAAGTATTATTATACATCGACATTAGTTATTTTGAATCAGGCTAACCAATCGACCACTCGACGCACTCATTAATTTATTTTCAATTTTGTTGGTTATTTATCCGAGACAAATTCATTTACGTTTACATACATTTCCTAGTCAGTTAAGCCAGATATAATTTACTCACAACATTATCAAACAGTCCTCATACGTGGTCTCTTCGAGATAAATCATGAGATTTATCGAGAGATACTGGTATAATCATTGGACTTTTATGTTTTTTGAGAGGTTATGCATATATTTTTCCTATCGATCACCAAGGAAAATTATATTCGCACGAATTACTCTGTTTAAGAGTTTATTCGAGCAACGTGCTGTCTCGTACCACGGGCGTGGAAGAGCGAGTATTGTCATTCGTCGAGTCGGGTCTTGTGTGGTATGCCTACTCGACGTTCACGTCTTTGTTGTTGATTGAGGCATTGAAGTCGCTGTATTAAGACGCGAATCGCCACCTGAAGGGGCCTGTGATTGGTATTTTATACCAGACTCCCACCGAGGTATCAGTTTGCAACAAGGTTTTGTCGATCACTGGTCCATACACAATGAGAAGCATGCAGGCATACACAACCGTATAGTATGTGCGCGGTCCACCAAGATGGGATGCTATGCCTGGGGTACTGGGATGCGCCCTCTCAAGAGACGGAATTTTCACCTCTCAAGAGACGGATAGCCATGTCACTATGCGTGGGGACCCGTTAATGAGAGGTGCCCTAACGCTGTGAATAGGGGTAGCTATGCGCCATGCAAGGGAACTCAAGGATTGAAATTAAATAAGAGCCCTGAGATTTATCGCGTCGCATCTTATACAGTTTTGTGTATAGGCCCTGAACGGGTGTTTTCGGTAAATCATATGATGTTTGTCTCACTCGATGTCGTGGTGAGAGGTGTACGGGATGGTGTGTCGATGTCCCATTAGACTTTTTGAATTTACCCGTCCTTCTGTTTTCGGTGGTCTAGGAGGTTTATACTAGGTTCTTATGAGGTTTTGTTTCTTGCCTCAGTGCTACTTTCCTGCCTGTTATAGGTTCATGCTTTCTTCTTGGTTTTTAGGGCTCCTTTTTGTATTGCGAGTATTTTGTTTTGATTCTTTCATTCGAGCTGGCTCGTTCTTTTGTATATTTTGACTCGTATATTTTGTCGTTTTTATTAGTTACGGGCTTTTTTACGTCGTTTTTGTTCTATATATCAGGAGTACAAATTGAAAATGCGGGATTTTTTTCTATTTTTGAACGTTTATTCTGAAAAAATGGTAACAAATGAATTATTCAAAGTATTGTCCATCGCTAGCCACAACTTTTTCCCATCTTTCTGGCAATTTACGGATACCGTCGCGAAAAAATTCGGCCGGCTTGGCTGCTATCCAGTCATCGACCCATTTTTGGGCTTCTTCGTAAGAATGGAAGCGCTGGTCAGCTAGGCCATGTGTCATCGATCGGAAAAGGTGGTAATCGGAAGGAGCAATATCTGGGCTATACGGCGGGTGGGGTAAGACTTCCCATTTCAGCGTTTGTAGGTATGTTTTGACCGGCGCTGCAACATGTGGCCGAGCGTTGTCATGTTGCAAAATTACTTTGTCGTGTCTTTGCTCGTATTGTGGCCGTTTTTCTTTGAGTGCGCGGCTCAAACGCATCAATTGAGTTCGGTATAGTGCTCCTGTGATGGTTTCGTTCGATTTCAATAGCTCATAATACACCACACCCAGCTGGTCCCACCAAATACAGAGCATGAGCTTGGCGCCGTGAATATTTGGTTTGGCCGTCGATGATGATGCATGGCCGGGGTAACCATATGATTTTTTGCGCTTCGGGTTATCGTAATGGATCCACTTTTCATCACCAGTGACAATGCGATGCAAAAAACCCTTCCGTTTTTGCCGTTCGAGCAGCAGTTCGCATGCAAAAAAACGGCGCTCGACGTCTCTCGGCTTCAGCTCATACGGCACCCAATGTCCTTGCTTTTGGATCATTCCGAGGGCTTTTATACGATGGGAAATGGCTTGTTGTGTCACTCCCAATGAATCTGCGAGCTCTTGTTGAGTTTGACACGAGTCTTCATTGAGTATTGCCTCCAATTCAGCATTCTCAAACTTTTTCACTTGGCCCGGCCGCTCTTTGTCCTCAACGTCAAAATCACCACTTCTAAACCGCACAAACCATCTCTCGCACGTTGAAACCGATGGAACATGACTCGGATAAGCCTCGGAGACCAATCGATGTGCTTCAGCAGCACTTTTCTTCAAATTAAAGAAGTAAATTAAAACTTCCCGCAAATGCTGTTTTGTTGGCACGAAACTCGACATATTGAGAGCTCAAAAAAACTATGAATTTGACACTGCGACAAATTGACACATACTGAAAATTAAAGCTATAAGACGTAGCTTTGACATGAACATAGTCACAGTACTGCCTGATGCGTATAGCGTTAGTAACGCCATCTGTTATCAAACCCGCATTTTCAATTTGTACCCCTGATATATTATATACAATATTACGTAACGGAATGCAATCCGATTAAAACAACACAAAATACTAATAGAATAAACTCCCAGGAACAAATGGAAGTACGAATACTTTGCCCGACGCAACACCATTACGAGGGTACAAACTGAGAAGAAAATAAACGTCAATTAAGCCTGTTGCACGGCGATCATCGTGGCCGTACGTCAGCTGATTTCTCAACATTTCCGCGCGCCATCAGTAATGGGATGCTGATTATTTTTATATAGTTGGTCGATGAGTGAGATTGGCAGCTAACTTTGAAATTGGCCTTCGAGCCCATCCTTGTGAGCCCATCCTTGCCTGGATGCAACGCAAATGGCCACTTGCACGGTGAAAGCACTCGTGCGAGAGCAGAACCATAAAGCCGACTTTAATGCTGTTGTTAGGGTGATGCCACTTTGAGATTGACTGTTGCCATTGTAGATAATGAGCAGACTATTGACGCCAAAATTGCTGCACCTTTTGCTGCAACAATTGCCATCTTGAGAGTCGTGAGATTGCCGAATCCTCTAAGGTTGGCTCTGGGACTGTTGTCCGTGCTCCACCGATGAGAAAATGTCCAGGCGTCAGTGCTGGTGAATCATCAGGGTCATCGATAAGTGGTTCCAGAGGTCGTGAATTGAGTATTGCCTCGATTTGAGCCAGCAGTGTGGTGAGCACCTCAAACGTGAGTGCAGTGTCGCCCACTGTTTGTCGAAGGTAAAATTTGACTGATTTCACTGCGGCTTTGATGAGGTGGGTTGAACCTCTATGCAACTTCATGATTTGCGAGTGATGATGCGATGACGTGATTTTCTTGAGAGCTTTTCCTATGCAACTGACGTATAGTTTTGTGAGCACCAACCAATGACATGAGAAATACCGCGCTGAGATGAGAAATGCCTGAACATAGAGCGAAAACCATCAGCTGAGTAGACACTGATTACCTCAAGATGGAGAGCTGAAGTGGCGAGACACGCAAAGCCACAGATCCAGCATTTGTGTGTTTTTTTTCCTCGCCCTTTCCAAGTTTTGAGTGTGAGAGGACCGGTGCAGGCAACTCCTGTGAATAAATGCACGCGTTGGTGGGACTCATGAAAGAGGTAAGTGACCCATTAATTGATAAGCCCCAATCCCTCTCTACCGAGCACACACAACGCAACGCAAAATGTGAGTTTTCACAGGAGCTCTTCCGCCGATGATCTAATAAGTTAGACGTACTTGAGCTAATGTGAGCTGAGTGCCTCCGTGAAGAGTCCGCCGATGAGCTCGATCGATAATGAGAGTTGAGAACAGAGGGTGACGAGGCAGGATGGCAGGATACCTTCCTTCGTATGTGAGCGCGGACTGATCGAGACGATCTCCCACTTTGAATACACCCGCCTGGTCGATGAAAGTTATTAATCGACTGAAGGAATGGGAGGATGGCAGAAAAGAGCCTGACTGAAGCACTTGTAATTGGTGTTTAAAAAACACCGCTTGAGTTACCTTCGTCCAAAATACGTTGGCTGCAGCCGTCTCTTGTGCCGTGAGTGGAGCTGTTCCAGCCGATTCTAATCTTCTCCTCATTCTGGCCACTACCCTGACACAAAATGAGGTGAGACGACACAGCTTAGTGACAGATGAGTACCGATAAATGAGATCCCAATGATACTCAGGCGTCACAGTGGCAGCGAAGAGAGCTACCTCAGGTCGCGCTTCCATGCTCCTCAGATCTTCGTGAGCAGTAGATGTTGGTGGCCAACAATCAACTGGCTTCACCATCCATGATGGACCTGACTACCACAGCCGATGAGAAGGCAGCTGACATGGTGAAATTCCTCGTGAATCACAATCTGCTGGATTGCTGGCACCTGACACGTGACGCCATTGAGCATTGGGAGTGAGTTTCTCAATTTGGGCTACTCTGTTTCGGACATAATCTTTGCACCGTGCTGGATGAGCTTGGATCCACGTGAGAGTTACCAGCGAGTCCATCCACAGGTGAGTTGATGAAATTTCGACGTTGTGTGTGGCTTGAACGTAGGCAACCAATTTCACAAGTAATAGCGCAGCTGTCAGTCAAGCCCTGGTATGGTGAGCTTCTTGAGCGGTGCCATCCGGATTTTTGAGTAGACTAGTGAAGCCACCTTTCCTGTGGATGATCAGTTGACAGTGATATAAATCACTGTAGCCATGGCTAATTGAGATTCATCAGAGGAACCATACAATTCCACTGTTGAGTTGCTCCAAGTATTGAACTAACGAGGAATTGAGATTCTGACCAGATAAGTGAGATTTTCTCTGATTGCAATCCAGCGAAATGAGGCCTGGAATGGCAGTGGATCATCCCAGTTGGTGCAGAGTCCTAACTGCTAGGAAAGGAGCAGCCTTTGTACCATACGTCACAGTTGTTAGGTGGTATGGCACTGTGTTGAGTTGATCATACTTCCACAAAATTCGTTGCAGCTTCCAGTCTTCTTGATGAATGCGAATTTGACGATACATTTTTGTAATGTCAGTGGCGAAGATGTGTCTGTGGTGACGTATCCAAATGAGCACATCCGAAATATTGAGCAACAAGTTAGGGCCAGTGTGCATGATATCATTGAGAGACTGTCCAGATGATGTGGAGCTAGAGCTATTGAATACCACTCGTGATTTGGTGGTGACTCTGTCTGGCCTGAGAACACCATGATGAGGCAGATAGCACTGTGTCTCCCTTGATAAAGATGTTAACGCCTTCGCCATATGACCAAGTTGCTAATATTCGTCCATAAATTAAGCTGACCGTATTCAGCATCCTTTGAGATTTTCCGTATGATGTGCTACAAACACCGATGAGCTTTTAATGAAGCCGAACAACGTACCGTCCAGTAGTATCACGCTGATGCGTGTTGCGAAAATGATTCTCGCAAGCCTGCTCCTCTGGTGTGAGTTGATCGACCTTGTCCTTTGGTGGCTTTTTTGAACCCACAAGTTTGCGAGCACTCTTGTAATGCTGGATCATCGTGCTGCACAGCAGCATGATGAACAGTCAGTGCTTCAGGTTGGCATGAGTTGTCCAATGATTAGTCCAATGATGAGCCATCCAAATATTGATAATTGTGCGATAAGTGATGATGGTATGCCCTTGATGATGTTAGGCTTGATGACCTGCCCGTAAATATCTGACCAATTATGATATCAATTGACCGAGGTTTGAGAAAGTCCGGATACGCCAGCTCAAGTTTTACTGTGTGAGACCATGTTCGCGCTGATGACTCAAATGATGGTAAATGAGTGGTGATCGTTTTTAGTATGTGGCTAGTACCGTGACTTTCTCTATGGTGTGAGTAGAGCATATGGTGAGTTGAACCGATCCACGTGTCTGCGATGAGTGTCTTCCACCAATTCCCGTGACCGAAATTGATGAGTGCTTGCGTGGTGTGTTGAGTTTACGGACGAGCTCTTCCATAACATAAGTCTGGTGCCTGGTGAGTTAATGCCAGTGAGTGAATGAGTGCGAGAGCGGTTGCTAGTAAAGTTGAGCATGTTCGTGTGAGTTGAATCGATGAGAGAATGACTGCGTCAACACCCTATTATGTTGACGACTGTGCAGCGATTGATTAAGCGGCGTCGAAGGTTACAGGTGGTGCTACTTGATGCAGCATCGTATATAGTTTACCTGTGAACTCCTTGCAGTTGCGAGTTGAACGGCATAACGAGGCGTTGTGACGTCCTGGGCAATTGAAGCACAGCCTAGATTTTTCCGCCATCTTGCGTCGGGCAGCCACTGTGAGCTGCCGGAACTCCGGACACATTACGATGTAATGCCCCAAAGTCGGACCATAGTCACAGAGATATTCCGTCTTGGTGGTGCGAGATGGTGGAACACTGTGGTATCTGTTTACCGATGCATAGTGCACAGTATGCTGAATGCCGACCTTCGTAGGATCAGGGTTCGCTGACAATGGCCGTTTAGAGCTAGTCGATTGTGCTGGAGTGGTCTCCACCATCTCCAATCCTCTCACTTTGGTTTCAACGAACTCCTCGATCCTGGCAAAGGTTGGGAACTCCTGTGTAAACCCCACAGACGTCTCCCAGCTGCCCAGCTGCCTCACCAACACGCATTCCCACAGCTGCTCCTTCGTAGTCAGCGACGTCAGAAATTTGTTGGCCTCAGAGACGTTCGTCACCAGGGATGCGAGCGACTTCGCATCTCCCAAGACGGGTGTCATGCCAAAGAGCGTGTCCAAGCGCTCCTGCACCAGCAATCTCTTATTCTCAAAACGAGATGTCAATGTCTCCCAAACCAATGAAAATGATTCGCCGGTGAGGGCGAACCTTGAGATGAATTTTGCCGCAGAATCACAGACGCAACCGCATAGATATATCGGTTGCTCAACGTTGGCCAATCTGGTGTTCGAGATGACCAGTGACGTAAACAAATCACGAAACGCTGGCCATCCAGCGTATTCGCCCTTGAAGATTGGCAATTTAACATCTGGCAGCTTTGTCTGAGATCGAGGCGGAGTTGATGCTGGTGCAGGTCATTATGGTTGCGCTAGCTTTTCCATCGCTTGCTTTACTGCAATTTTGTCATTGAGTGCAAGCTTCGCCTCAGTCAATTTCAAGTTGTTTGCAAAATACTCATGATCGAGGTATGATGCGGGCCATGAACTTTTCAAGAGCTCGTGCTCCTTGCGAAAATCCCCATGAATCGTCTATCTGCTCGATCAGAGTGTCGAACAGCGTCAGCGTGGTCGGTTGAGCTTCATCGGCTGGCATAGTGCAGATGTGGTTAAGCGCTTCGATCCGGTTGTGCTGCGACTGAATCTTCAGTACCAGCTCGGTTGCTAGGCGAGCTGGTGATCGGGTCTTTTTAGCAGTGGTGGTGCCACCGGAGACCAACAATGCCTTTTTCTCATCAGGGTCACCGGGCGCCACCCCGGTATCTGATGGGTTACGTTCAGACATTATTGTCCTGACACTCCTTTAAACAAAAAAAAAGATCAAGTTGCTCCGCAGAGTGTTACTTTACCAAATCTGCTTGGCTGATGAGTTGTGGATGAGCCGATAAGGTGAGACTGCTGAGATTCTCCACGGAGTCCCACGTCGAGATGAGCCGAGATGAGCGTTGAAGGTGGAAGACCTTGGTCTCCTCCTGTATGTGAGTCGAAAATCTGGCTCGAAGGATCAAAATTGTGGATTGCCATGCCTGATGAATTTCTAATCTGAAATATGTATATTGAAGAAGAATGAGTTTTCACTCACGACAGGTGCGAAATAACCAGACGAAAGATGTAGACAGAAAAAGTAGTTTTTATTTTCACCTTTTCTCGCACAATTACAAAAAAATATTTAAATACATGAAAATTAAATTTAAAACAGAATGAATGAGCCGCACGTGCAATTATCTGAATTGTGTACCAAGATATGAGTGAAAACATGAAGTAGCCCGCGCTGCAAAGCACGCCACGAGGTGAGATTTTTGAGGATGCACGAATTGAAATTTCTCCACCTCACCGAGCCTAAATTTGTATAAATTATGACGGTGCACGCTTACCGAGTACTTTGAGTTTTGTTGAGCACTTTTGAGTAGGTCCGAAAAAAAGCGGTGAAAATTTCTGAGCTGAGAGCAGTTCTTGTAGCTGTCTTGGCGGTTTTCATGAGAGTAGTCGAAAATCTCAAGATGGCTGAGCTTTATGAAAGCGTCGTTGTGAGACGCCGCAGTTAAGCGAGAGACAGATGATAGTCTCTCGCAAATCAGTTGCATACTTGCTACTATAATAAAAAGATTTTTACTTATTATTTACAGTGGTTTTCGGGCCTCATTTCTGATGAAAAAATACATGATGAAGAATAATTTGAAAAAAGGAATGCAATTGTACCACTGGATATAAGCTCGTAGCTCGGTCCTAGTTCCGGAATTAGAGTTCAAAATCGATGATTCTTTTTGTATCTATACAAATACTTTCGGCTATTTGGTCGCAATCTTAACATATACTTCCAGGTCTCCTGTCCTAGAAGTATTCAATGTATACAATAACGGACCTGGAACTATTTGATTTGAGTTTATAAATGTTGGATAATCAGCTGGCGCACGGCGATCGATATTCGCCGTGCGTCGACCTGTTGCTGTGCTCTAGCACGCTGCGTTCGGTTGGGCCAGAGATAGCCGAGGCAGGGCTTCGCGGAGCCGAGGCTGTGCCTCGCAGGCATGCCGCGTTGAGCGAGAGGACGTCTCTCTCGCTTGACGGCTATCTCTCGGAATTGACTTCAGCGCCCAACGACGCTTTCGTATCCCGCAGCCATGTTGGAAATTTTCACACTTTTCGGAACAACCACGGGGACAGCGCACTCATCTCTGCATCTCTTGAACATTCTTTACCACTTCTCACCGGATCTACTCAGCTATCATGCTCAACAGGACTCAAAATCAGGTACGAGTACATCGTTATAATTTTCTAATAGATTCAATGACGATGAGAAGTGATAATCTCATCGGTACATCATCATAATTGTCTCACTTTGTGGCGTGCGCTGCAGCACGGGCTGCACCACGTTTCCTCACACTTTTTTGCCTGCTTGATTAATATAATTACGCATGTGCTTTATATTCACTGTAGTTTCCCCCAGTAAACCTGCTCGGAAAATACTGTGAATATTTTTGCTCAATTGTGCATGCTCAGTCTATGCTTGTAATGTGTCACGCAGTGCTGACTGCGTCACTGTTCTCATACTCTATTCTCAGCACTTAAGCAATCAAATTGCAAGTGCTCTCATCTATTTACTGTGACTTCTCTCAGATAAATCTGCTGAAAGCTCGCAGTGAATAATTGACATTCTACGCACTCATTGCTCTCATACCGTGGCGTGCTCTGCAGCGTTGACTGCATCACGTTCACTGCTCGCGCACACCAAGCATACAATTAATACAATTGTGTGCTGCTCAAGCTTCATAATAAAATTCAACTCAATTTATTTATTTGTAAACTCTCTGATTTTTGTGACTATTTATTTTTATATCAATTTGCATTATTTCTAAATTTAACCTATTTATATATATATTTATTCTCACTTTTATATTTTTTCCAAATTATATTATTTGTATGCCAAATTGTGGAAGGGAGAATAAACCGCTTCCTCAACATACCATCGACGTGCCTGGTTATTTGTCACCCTGTCGTGAGTGAAGACCTATATTTTTCCAATATATTCAAGATCGGTCAAACAACATCGGACGGATTCTCAAACAGTAAAAATAATTTGAACAAAGAAATGCTATGGTACTAATGAACCCCTCGGTTGTGATTAAAAAATCGGAGCCCATAATTGGTTAGTCTGGTTGCATCTAAAAGAATACATACAGTTATATGATAGCATATATTTCGATCTTTGCTGATATTTCCAGGTCTCGTGATCTAGCAGTATTTAATGTATATAAAATGGCCTGGAACTATTCAATTCAAGTTTTTCGACTCATTTCTTACTGATCACACTAGTCGTATCAGTCCATTGAAATTTCAATTCAAATTGCCGCGATTTTATACCTTTCACTTCCTTACTTGAAATAAGTGAACGTAAGTAGTAAGATAAATAAGATAATCATGTACTACTGGACGGAAGTACCTTACCGGTATAACGTGAAAATAAACGTGGAGAAGGGAGATCTATAAAAATGAAATGAAAGTTGCAACTGCATTTAGCCATAATTAGCAACTATACTTTTGGCCGCAAGTAATCCGTCAATTTGGAAACGTTGTATACTTCCAGGCCTCGATACACGAAAGTAATCACAGAACCTAAATTTCAAGCTTGTACAAATGGTCGATAACAGTACGTAATACATCTCTTGTAAAAACAACATGTACAAAGTTCAAATAACCATCAGACATTCTTATTAATGAATTATGGTTGAAAAGCGATTGGTCAATTAAAGAAAAAACCTTCAGATACCTGATAGAATTCCTCTACTCTCATAGTATAATATTTACATCGCAAGATAGATATTCATTGATACCTATTAACGGCAATAGAAATATTCACAATACGCTGATATGGCTACAATCATAGTTTGGCAGCGAGATTCACGAAACTTGACTATATATCAGCAAAATCAATATTCTTAGGTTCTTTAGGATAAGCATTGCATAGTTCTGGGACACGTGGCATGCAACGATGGAATAATTCCAAAATTGCAACGATGGAATAATTCCAAAATTGTTGTCTTCTTATATCCGTTGTTCGATATCAAAACGTGGAACTCCAAATACGATATTCACGGGATAATTGAAGTATAAGAATTACAGAACTTCGATTAAGGATTACAGAAGCCTCGGAAACTCTTCATAAATAGTAAGGAACTCGGATCCAAACAGCCGAGCAAATGCATTACGAGATGTAATATCCATATTAAAAAAAATTATTCCTTACGTGCTTCATGCGAACAGTTTCAAGTACTATCGAAAAGTACTCGGAATTTATCATTTACCAGGTGTACAAGTATGAAATGCGGATTTTTTTTCTAAAAAAAAACATGTTAAATTCGAAAGAATGATAAAAAGTGCTTTATTCAAAGTATGCTCCATCGCTTGTTATACATTTTTTCCATCTTTCGGGCAATTTGTGAATACCACGCCAGTAAAAATCTTCACCTTTTGCTGCAAACCATTCATTGAGCCATTTTTTCACATCTTCGTACGAACCAAAGCGCTGCTCAGCAAGTGCATCACCCATCGATGCAACCAAGTGGTGATCGGAAAGAGCCAAGTCGGTGAGTAGGAAGCATGGAGTAGAAATTCTCAGCTGAGTGCTTCTAACATGTCGCGAACCGGTTTTGCCGTGTGTGATGGAGCATTGTTAGGAAGAAAAATGACTTTGTGGTGCCTCTTTCGGTATTCTGGCTTTTTTGAAGCAGCGAACGGTTCAAATCGGTCAATTGTTGTTGGTAACGTTTAGTATTAACCGTTTCCCCAGATTTGAACAGCTCATAATAAACCACGCCACTCTGGTCCCACGGAACACAGAGCATCGTCTTTCTACCAAAGCGATTCGGTCTTGCGGTCGATGTGGATGGTGCGCCTGGGTCTACCCATGATTTTTTACTATTGGGATTTTCAAAATGAATCCACTTTTCATCCCCTGTAACTATACGATGCAAAATCGACTTCCCTTTGTACCGAGCGAGCAAAATGTCACATGTGTTATTCCATTTGCCTGTCGTTCAACTCATGTAGTACCCATCTACCGGTCTCCTGAATCTTTCACATCTCTCGTAGCCGATTGAAAACAGCTTGTTGACTAACGCCCAATTGCTCAGCGAGTCATTTTTGTATTGTGCGAATCATCTTCGTCCAACAATACATGCAGTTCCACATCTTCGTATTTTTTGGCGGCTTTCCACGTTCCTTGTCTGCAACATCGAAGTCACCACTTTTGAAACGCCGAAACCATCGTTCACACGTATCTTGCGATGGAGCATATTCATTATAAGCTTCTCGATGTAATCGGTATGACCCAGCAGCAGTTTTCTTCAAATGAAAACAAAAAATTAATGCTGTCCGCGAATGCTCTTTGTTCAGTATAAATTTCGACATATTGAACACAACAACACAACACTAGGCACGCACTTTTCCAATTTATCACTCATGCGCGTCTGACACTTGTTGATGAAACAACAAAATGGCGCAGTATCAAATCTTTATAGCACAAACTGCATTCGTGCGCCATCTGTTGTCTGAAATCCGCATTTCATACTTGTACACCTGGTAAACGAGTCACCCTTGAGATATTGTCAAAATCATTTTTTTCTAGGTTGGTACGAGGGTCGATCAATAAATAGTCGGCTTGGTAAAGAAAATCGCGTTTTTTTGGACAAAAATCTTTTTATTTCTTGTTATGCCGGTACCGGGTAATTAGATTATTCGGTATTCGGTATAATATTAAAAAGTTATTATTTTTTGGGATCGTTTGCCGATAAGGAGATGGATCTCGAGTTATCGATGAAAACACGAATTTATGTAAAAGGAAGTATTTATTATAGGCAACGGTAACTTTCCGTTATCTATTTAAAAGTCAAAGTAAAAAAAGTACAATTACGCGTTGTTCTGAGAATTTCACGAGGAACCAACCGTTCTCTGTTGAGTCTAAATAAATTCTGATTTTAGTAAAGCAGTTAGCAACTGCGTTAGCTAAAATCCCTTAGTTGGCAGCTTTAGCTTTAGCCAATCGTAGATCGCCTCGCGAGTCGCCTCATGCTGCGTCGGCGTCTACTTCGCATCCTGTCTTGTATGACAGCTATCTTTCAGAATTCCATCTCTAGCTGTGTCCGCTAAGGAATATTCCTGAGAATACGTGTAGAGGTATATTCCGCGACACAACATTCTCAACATAATCTCCTTTTAGCTCGATACACTTATTCCAACGATTTTCCATTTTTTGATGCCCTCCGAATAATACGATGTCGGAAGGTCCTCAAAATAGGTCTCTGTTTCGGCGATGATGTCATCTCTGGAACCAAATCTCTTTCCCCCAAGCCATTTTTTCAGGTTTGGAAACAGAAAGTAGTCGGAGGGGGCCAAATCTAGAGAATACGGTGGATGCGAAAGCAATTTGTATTTAAATTCATGAATTTTGGCCATGGCAACTGGGCACTTGTGAACGCGTGCATTGTGTTGATGGAAGAGCACTTTTTTCCTCGCCAAATGTGGACGGTTTTTCCTTAATTCATCGTTGAATCGGGTCAGTACGGCTGCATAGTATTCGCCATTAATATTTTTTTTCGGCGGAAGGTAATTCGGCGGATATTGACGATAATAAGAATTGTTCAGATCTTGGTCCCAAGGCCACTCAAAATGCGTTCATTTATTATACGATAAATAAAAGAGGCAATTACATTTCATCTCTCAATAGCATACCTTCATGTCACGTCGCGGTATATACCTATATTTTATAACTAATAGATATAACTTTATGAAAAACAAAGTGTTGTTTAATTTTCCTCGCGTTTTAAATTCATTTATTGCGCCTCTTCCACTTTATTCGAACCCCCTCGCCTCCGCAAGAACAAGAATTATAATAAAAATACCCAGATATCTCTGCAGTAAACGATAGAAAAAAGATTGTAGGAACTCGGGTTTCTGGCTCCGGTAAAATATTTTCAGGTTATTCTGGGTTCCTTTAGTATATTTCCAGGATACAAGACCCAGGATACTTGGCCCCGAAAGGTGATAAGAAAATGAAATTATGAGTACTCCTCGTCAAATTTAATTAGAATGCTAGCTTCAATTCATCGTGATAAGACACTGTAAATGCTGCCGTATACCTTCATTCTAATTTAACGTTCATAGGTGGGAGTAGTATATCTAATTGAATAAGTAATGTACTATATTCTTCCGGTTTACGGTACCAGTAAAAGTATGCCTCAACCCTAACTCGGTAAGTTCTGAAAATAATAAATTACAGTACGTTATGTTTCTTTAGCGGCTCATATAATGGCACATCCTCGTTATTCATTAGATAAACACCGATGAGTCGGTTAAATGGGAACCCTTTACATGCCATACATAACCTCTACATGATCCTAGTGTTTAGACCACATGGAAGATATTGATTGATATCTACTGAAGTGATGTGACGCACAAGCGTGCTTGTGACTGGCGAAGCTCATCTGGTAACCGACCTCCGCTTACTTATTAATTTTTTAAGACGCTTCGTATTAAAAAAGAGAAGCAAATTCAGTCTTCGTGCATCATTTGATGCAGCACACTAACCGTATTTGCTTTTTGTGAAAATATCAAGCGGCGTAGAAAATGTGGAAAAGCGGAGATTATTATCATCGCTTCCCGTCGGAATATCACACGATTTTAACGGCTATAAGAATTCCCAAAATGCTCTGATAAGACTGTGGTCGCAAGTTCGAAATAAGATAAACGAAATCCGAATATTTAAGCTCGAAACGAATACACCCGGGTCTTGCAGCATAAGCATTGTATACTTCCGGGTGATGAGGCATACAACTATACAAGAAAACCAAAATGATTGCCTTCTTATATCCCTGGTAACATGGATATCGTAACGTAGAATTCCAGATACTACATTCACAGTATAATTGAAATATAAGAGTTGCAGTACTTTGACAGAATGACGAGTCTATACTCTGGTAATACTAACGACTTTACAATGATTGTCCTTCCGTGCGTGTTCATCATGAATGTAGCATCAAAAGCTCTCCATAAACTGTAACAACGAGGATTCAGAGTGCTGAGGAAATACATTACGATAGCTAATGTCTATAACGAAAATAATTCTTTGTTATGAATTTAATTCCAATATCCAGGTATATTTAGATACATACCGCTAATTTCCGGGACCAACGACGCTGGAATATATTGTAACCGTTAAGCTATTGTTTATATTTCGCGCCCTGCTATCGTTGGCGTGAAGGGTCGCCACCGACGCCGTAACCACTAGAGAATGTTCAAGATATACTCGTGCGTTTAGATCTGTACACCCGGAGATAGGGAGTGATAGTCGAGCGAGACTGCTGGACGGTTGGTCGTGAATAATACACGTACCCATAATACTCGTCACTCTAATTTTTACATTGAAAGTTATATCCAGTATAGGTTAACCAATTAAGTGATCAGGAATAATAAACTGTATACGCATCATCCTCCACGGAAGGACTTCTCATCGCTATAAGGGGCAACTCATTGGAAAGACGAGCAACATCTATTTCGAGGAATAAACGACCATACCGGAAATCGAAAAGAGCCAAAGCCTTAAACTATCGGAAGAAGGTTCGCTGGGTAGGAAATTGCTACATGCTGGTCCATCAATTCTCATTATTGAGGTGAGCGAGCATTCGATCGTAAGATAAAGCCAGGAAATTCGCCCAGTAATATGAACCGAAGACGGGTGAGCTTCACCACATGAAATTCAACCTAAAAACGGTACGTCCATATCGAACTCTCTTCAAGAAGACTGGAATCCGACAACAATAGGTTTTTATATAACCTATGCGAATTCTGGGTGTCGTGCCGCGTCTTGTAGAGACTAATAATCACAAACAGAGTCATAGCCTGAGCGGTTAATAAGCGAGATCCGTTGGTCTCTACAAAAACTTCAAGGCGTACCTGTCTAATATTGTTATGGTTGTCCGACTATTCCGACGTCTATATTATATTGAATTCAAATGTTATTATATTTCTCTGTGATTATGTTGAATGCCAATATTTTTGCACTTATTGATGATTATCATGAATTCAATTATTGTTGTATTTATTGTTGATCATATCGAATTCTAGTATTATTGTATTTCTCTGGGATTAGATTGAATGCAAGTGTTATTGCACTTATTGGTGATTATATAGAATTCCATTATTATCGTATTTATTGATAATTATATTGAATTCAATTATTATTGTATTTAGTGATGATTATATTGAATTCCAGTATTATGGTATTTGTCTGTGATTAGATTGCATTAAATTATTATCCAGTTTATCTGTGAATATATGGAATACAATCATTATTGTATTGACTTGAGATTATATTGAAGGCAATCGTTATTGCACTATTCGGTGATTATCTTGAAGTAAAGTATTATCGTGTTTATCGGGGAATAAATATCTAACTAGAGAGTGTTGCCAATAGTCAATCGTCGTCCGTGGACCCATAGAATAAAGAAGACTTCTATATTAACCTGCTGGTTATGTCTTATTTCCTTTAGAAATAATAAATACGTTACAATATATTCCATATCACCTCGACAGATGGTTAACCCCTTGATTTTTGAATTTTCTACGTAACTTTTCCTGAGAAACTTCAGTTGAAATGGACTCTCCGGAATTAAAAAAAAATGTTTATATCAAATATTGTCGGAGGCACACATTTTTTAGTTTTCACGATCTGAACAATTTCACAAATATTCAATCGTTCATCGATTAGAACCAGAGATATGAACGATTGAATATCTGTGGAATTGTGCCGATCGTGAAAATTCCAAAATTTGTACCTCCGAATTAATTCAGATAAAAAATATTAAAAATTTCTGAGTCCATTTCAATTCAAAGATTCTCAAGAAAAATTCCGTAGAAAATAAAAAACCAAGGGGTCAACCATTTGTCGAGATGATATGGAATACCGCATATAATAAGATTTGCTAATAGTTGTTCTGATGTTCGGGCTTGAGTCGAATAGTTCAAGGTCTTTCTGGATACCTTTCGAATATTTCGAAGTCACGAGACCCAAAAGTATCATTATCCCTAAAGAGTTTTTACTTTTTAGAGACACTTCCGGGTCCGTAAATCGAACCGAAGAAGGGGAGGGGTATCGTGCTTCTAAACGACGAACAGGGACGTGCTGCGCAAAGTACACACAATAGAAACGCATCCTTACTCCGTCAACGTCGTTTCATGAGCGAGTAGCTTTAGGCGGCACTGCGAAAGCAGCGCCTTATATTAGTGGCGTCTCTTTTCGTAGGACCAGTTTCGGCAGGTATGATTACAGGGAATGCTGGATTATAATGATTATTACTAATCTGCTTGAGTAGCTGGTGTGATGAGCTTTGAGGGGGGGGGGGCGGTAAGAATGATGAGTAGCGTTCTGTCATTAATGTCGATTTCAGAATTACTACGTTGAGTTTGTCTTGAGCGTATGCTGCCTATTGTCAAGAGCCCTGGAAGCATGTGATTCATGTACTAAAAGGGCCTAGAACTATAGAACCGATCCCTAGCGGGTTGTGCAAGCCAAAATTTGATTGGTAATTCTAAACTGGTAAAGTCGAAAAATTCGTCTCAAGTATTGACTGGTAACCAATTTTTCCAGCATTGGACTGAAGCGATTTTGGTTGGACTTTACATAAAAAGTCGCTACCAATCAAAATTGGAGACGATTTTTTCGACTTTACCAGTTTGCAAAATCGCACTACCTGCTAGGGATACTACTGCATTTGCAGATCATTAATATGCGTTTTTTAAGAATATTTTATTCTCTTAATAACATCACCTCATAATAATATCACATTTGCAATACTACTATACTCTCAATAAATAATAAATGCATACTCACCATAATATACTCCGAATAGTATGGCATTCCTAATAATAACCATGCTCTTAATTCTATCCCTCCTAAAAATGTTATCCTTCCAATAATATCGGACTCGTAAGAATATAACAATTCCAATTATATCACAATCTCAGTAATATCACGCTCTCAATGATATTACACTTCCAAATGCAACTATCAAGAACGTCGACATTTTTCATACAAGTGTTGGGAATGTATACGTGACACATCCTCAACGACCGAGAAATAACCGTAATGTAAGATCTGGAGCCCAAAATAAGTCATACTATCAGTAATTTGAAGAATTCATTAAGAGTACATTAACATGGTTTGATAAATAATGAGCTAACTATCAGTCACTGATTGGAATAATTGAATGTGTTGCGGATTGCCTTGCCTGATGAATTTTCAATCTGAAATCAATCGTTGGGCGACGCTGCAGGCAAACGAGAGACAGTCTCTCGCTTGAGTATCATGTCTACGAAGTGCTTCACGAAGTGCATTGGCTGTGCGCACAACATCAGTAGCAACGAGCTGCCGCACGGCGATCATCGTGGCCGTACGTCAGCTCATTTCTCAACAGAATGAATGAATAGAAATTAGTAATGATGAATAAATGGAACATTATTCGGAAAGTCAAGTTCGCTTTGAAGTTGTGTGTATCGGAAGTATGTGGTTCTGGTACGTGAGTCCTGGAAGTATGCGATTCATTATTATAAAACCCGCTATGAAGCAAATCGGTAGAAACGAATAGAACCACTTGTGCGTGGGGATAACTGCGATCATTCAACCACGAGCAAAATGAAAGATTTGGTGGTGTAAGAAATTAGGCAAACCTAACCTTCCAAGCTATACTTGTAAATATACATTTTAACATAACTTTCTTTCTCGAAACGTCACTTACCATTACCACATCATTGAACACCGTGCCGTGACAGAGAATGACGAGTAGACACCTTCTAGGAATGCTATTAAAAATAAGAGTACTGGTAGAGAGGAGATATAAGAGGGGGAGCTAAGAAAACGCAATTACCGCTTTGTTAATAAGTATTTCTATTAGAGCCTTTATTTAGAATTAAACTATCGAGTAGAGTCATTTGAGTTGTTAAATTTCGTATGAGAAGCTGTCTAAAAGTGGAAAAATGATGATTGAGAAGTTGTCGAAGAGTGTGAAGAGAATTATTAAGTTTGAGTATCTACCATACCACACACGGTAGAGATTGATTCTTACGTGAGGCGGATCTAATATTACAAGCTGCGATTCGAATATACTGAAGAGATTTAGTTTCCCTGTTCTAGACACTGGCAGTATGTGATGAACCATCAGATAGGAGTTCCAGCAGTATGCGATTGATGTATATAAAGACCTCGCCGAAGTGAATCCATTGCACCAGATAGGGAGGCTAATTTAATCGCTTGCGCGTACGGATACAGAATTCACCCATGACAAAGTAAAATATTAAGAAAATATCACCGTCGAAGCTGACTTGTGAATATTGACATAAATACTTCACCTGTACTTTCATAATACTGTTACGTCAAAATCGCGGCCTATCTTACGAACCCACGAATTTAACATAAATTTCACGTTTCGGCGTATCTTTTCCGTGCTCTGGTCAAGGAGAATAAATTCTCCCTTTACCACACCCGACGAGAAAATACCGAAGACGCAAGCCCGTTTTTGAGTCTAACCTCGCGGAAAATTACTCGGGATAGGGCTGGAGTGCGTTTTGTTCTTGGTTGGGGATAATCACTTCACGAATAATGGGGAGGGACTTGAATGACAATTTCACGCGGAGCAAGGTTTCACTTTAATTGGTAATTGAAAATTATACCTACGGTTGTTTGTGGCTGTGGTTCTTACTGTTGAACGTTGGTTGGGCGTAGATTAGTGTAGTCAGACAGACTAAAAATCGAACGTAGGCGTTGGTGCGTATTAATAATTATTTATTGAAATAAACTACATGAGTAGTTGAATGTTGCACGTTCAATATCCCCGATTTTACAAGGGTTAATAATTATAAGTACTGTACTCTTACTCTGTACTACTTGAAACTATACTTTGTGAAAATTAAGCCGTGGTGAAAAATTATCGTGCTGGACTACTTTATTTCCCGGCAAACAGTACTACGTGTTGCCTTGGAAAAATTCTAATTCACTGCCGGCGACTTATTGACTGCCAGGCTAGTGATTAGTCCTCTAGTTAACCCCCCGTGAAACTGTGTCGCCGGCCGATTTTCGCGGCCTTTTATAGGGCTCCTGAGCGTCGAAAATTCTTGTCGTCAAGCGCGTAAAAGAAGAGAAGGGATAAAACCCTATCCTGATTATAAGAATTTCCCCGTGGTCCATCTCAACCATACACGTATTCATTCCCCTTACTCCGCAGAGTAGCTTCTCGACATGCAGAGCCATAGATCTATGCAAGTGCATCGGTATGGCGCGCTCTGATTTGTCCGCGCGATGTGCTACACAGAGGACCACGCGATTAGGTGAGGGAACGCGTTCGAAGCGTTTTTCCCCTGAAAATGAGGCGATTTTTACCACCCCGCTTCTTGGCCTACTTTCAATAGAGTTTCCTAGTTTAGGTAATATCCTTATGCTCGCTTCTCTGTAGATGTGTCTATGGTAATGGCTTAGTTTTTCAGCGTTTTTACGGAACTTAAATAAATCCTTCACATGAAACCACTAATAATAATTTTGTTACACCTTCTGTAGTTAATTTTGACGTATGCAACCTGATTTCTGCGTTAATCTCTTACTAGTATAAATGGTTTCGTTGAGTTATGGCTTATTCCATACATCATTGGTTATTCGTTAAATTAGTGATTACTCTAGTTATAGCTAATGAGTTTTCTTAAATAATTTGTTAGTTAAACGTTAGATTTCTTATAGTTAATAAGTTTTCTTAAATGATTTGCTAGTTAGACGATTATTCTCGTACTATAGGAACGAGAGCGAGAGAGAGAGATAGAGATTTTACTTGAGAACGACTCGTCTAACTTGGTTACTCGTACATTTTGTTCGTACGCAAGTCGGTTAGATCGCCGTTCAGCCCTAGCGATAAGACGTTCGTCGTGGCGCAGAGTCGCCCCAGTCTCGCTTTCCTGCAGAGGAAGCTCTATTGAAACGCGTTACCGTTTTCTCTCTTTCTCGATTCGTTTTACTTTTAGAATTTAGCTGTAAAACAATCTTAACATTTCATTTTATCCTGTCTATATATGTGTAATGTATTCCATATAAATAACTTGATGGTAAAACAAGTATGTTTAGGCATGGAAACGAGAGAGAGAGAGAGAGTTCTTCTCTTGAGAACGACTCGCCTAACTTGGTTACTCGTACATTTCGTTCGTAGCCAAGTCGGCTAGATCGCCGTTCAGCCCTAGCGATAAGGCGTTCGTAGTGGCACAGAGAGTCGCCTAGCCTCGCTTTTCTGCAGAGGAAAATTTGTTGAAACATGTTATAGTTTTTCTCTCTTTCTCGTTTAGTCTTACTTATGGGTGTTCAGCTGTAAAATAATCTTAACATTTCATTTTATCCTATATATATATGTATAACATATTCCATATATATAATTTACTAGTAAAACAAGTAATTTTATACATGAAAACGAGAGAGAGCGTGAGAGTTCTTCTCTTGAAAATGACTCGCCTAACTTGGTTACTCGTACATTTCATTCGTACGCAAGTCAGCTAGATCGCTGTTCAGACCTCGTGCAAGGCGTTTTCGTTGCGTGGAGAGTCAGCCAGCCTCGCTTTCCTGCAGCAGAAACTTCATTGCAACTCAATTTTAGTCTCATCTCTTTCTCGTTTTTCTGTCTATTTTTCGCTATTTTACCATAAATTAATCCTAATATTTCCTTTATCCTTTCTATATAGGCATAACGTGTTCTATATATTTATGATGGTGTTTTTACTATAAATTCCAATATTTTACGAGAGACATGTTAATATATAGGCATAACATGTTTTATATATTTATGATGGTACTTTTTCTATAAATTCCAATATTTTACGAGAGACATATTAATGTAATCCCAAGAGAAAAGGGGAATTAATCCTGATGTACTGATCTTTCTTCTATTACCCGACTATACTTGGTAAGCTCATTAATTCGATGTGGGTTGTACTCGTTTTCGAGTGACAGCTATGGGTAGCTTCCATATGGAAGCATAATTGTTCTTTTTGCTGCTGATATTTTGTCTACAGTATTCGCGTGAACATTTTAATAGTCATAACTCTTTCGTTTAAATCAACAGTTCCTCTGCTTTTGTTAATTGTTTCACTTAGTTAATAATTGTTCGTGATTTCATCATCTTTGTGAAAAGAGAGAGAGAGAGCGAAGATTTCAGGCAAGAGCGAGAAGAAAGGGTGCGGTCGCTTGGTCACGTGATAGCGTTCCCTCCAACCGCTCCCTTATGACCAACAACGCCCCGACGGCGACTAGCCGAACCCCTGGTCTAGGATTGAGGGTAAGGCCGCGCTGAATCATAGATCCATAAATGGCAGTCGTTAACCGGGTCTACGCAGTAGATCCCATGGTTTGAAAGTTTGCCTTTTGACCGGGAGCGCCGAAAAATTCCATCTTTACAAGATTAATTCTTCCCGGGAGACGGTCGGTAGGACCGCATCTTCACCCTGTTCCGATCTCCGTCGCTAAAATCGCTCTCCTCTCCCCTTAAGAAGTTCGAGAATAAAAGAAAAATGTGAGAGGTTACTTTTACTGTAGCGAAACTAAAACAGAAGAACTTTAACGTAATCGAAATAAAAAAAAAGATAAATGCGACGTTACGTCAGGACGTAACATTACGAATGACAACCGATTACTTAATTAGTAGTAAACACTTGACAAGTAACACGGACTTGTTTTCAACAGACATATCTATTGTGATCTTCCTCAAATTATAGAATGTTTAATAGAACAAAATTAGTAGTATGTGTACACCGTTGCTCCATCCCACTCCTATCCCTACTCCTTCCCTCTCCACGCGGCTGCGTCCACTACCCCACTTTTCCACCACCGTGCTATTCACTCTGCTTAACGAGTGTCGGTGACGTGGAGATGGTGGCGGATAGGGGAAGTCCCTCGAGATGGTGAGGGTAGGAGGGAAATAAATTGAAATACCTCTCGTGGACCAAACAGACTAGGGGTGGTACCCCGAATAACAATCCAAACATGGCGAGTACAAATATAGGAAAACCGACTACGGTGCAGGGGCTCGGAACCCCAGTATCGGCGCCTGATGGGAGTTAGCGAGCGGGCTCCCCGGCGTCGTCATTCAACGACCGCAATACCAGAGAAGCGAACCAAGATCGGATGGAACTTGGAGAAATAGAAGGCACTGCTGAGCACAGTGAGAAGTTTCAGGCCCTTGAGAGACTGGGAAAGCTCATCACAGATCTCTATGATTTCCTGAAGGATAAGAAAAATATCCATCATGAGGCGAAGAGACTGGCCGCGTCCACAGCGCCTACAGCAGGCTGGACCATGTGCTGAGAACTAACAGCACCAAGCCGAAGGAAATGGGACCTCGACCAGTGACGGCAGTAGGAGGGACACAGACGACACTCTCCCTCCACTGGCCGCAGAAAACGCAGGAAACGCATGCCACTGGCAAAGAGAACGTGACACCTGTTCAGCAACGGTCACACGAAAGTAAGAGGAAGAACCGTACTCCACCATCGCAGGAGACTAAGCTGGCGAAGAAGAAGAAACAGAGAGAACAGGACGGCCGGGCTGACACGGATCGGAAGCAGACCAAGGGACCCAAACAGAACGAGGGGCCGACGAGAGTGAAGGAGCCTGTACAGGTATGGCAGGAGGTACGTAGGAAACCCCGCAAGCAGCGGGGAAGGACTGCGCTACCCAACGCCTTGGTCATACAGAAGAAAGGGGTTGCGATCTATGCTGATATCCTGAGCAAAGTCAAAAGGGACCCTAAACTCGAAGAAATGGGAAAGAGAGTGAGCAAAATTCGCAAAACAGCGGCTGGGGATCTAATACTCATCCTTGACAAGGCCAACCCGGCACAAATAGCTGGCATGCGCTCAACGATCGAGGAAGTACTTGGTCAGGAGGCCTCTGTCACGAGCAGGGTTCAGGAGAATCTTATTGAGATCAAGGATCTTGACAAAGTAATAACTAAAGAGGAGATCTGTGAAAGTATTATTAAATACCTCGGCGTCAACAACGGGATAGCCATCGATTCGATCAAAGCACTCCGCAAAGCTTATGGGGGTATCCAGACAGCGGTCGTGAGACTACCCGCGGATCTAGCAAAGAAAGCCGTAGAGACAGGAAGGATACGCATTGGCTGGGTAGTGTGCCGCGTTTGCGAGCAGCTGAAACCTACCAAGTGCTATAAGTGCTGGCAGTACGGTCACCTGGCACGGAGCTGCAAAAGAGAGATCGACAGATCCGACGACTGCATGAAATGCGGGAAGAGCGGACATAAGACTGGAAAGTGCAAACGAGAGGCACACTGCTTACTCTGCGAGGAGAAAGGTAGTAAGAATTGCGGGCATATAGCCAGTAGCGGCAGATGCCCGGACTATACGCAGGAAATGCAAGTGCTGATCCAAAAACGACGATGAAGCTATTACAACTCAACATCAACCACTCCGAGGCTGCACAGGATCTGCTCACGCGGACAGTGCAGGAGTTGAGAACAGACGTTGTGATCATAGCAGAGCAATATCGACAGCTCGACATAAAACCCGGGGTTGCAGACACAACGGGCAAGGCCGCCATTTGGTCGTGCGGTAAATGCCAAATCCAAAAGACGATGGAGAAATCCGAATCGGATTATGTGCGTGCTAAGGTAAGCGGCGTACATATATACAGCTGCTATGCCCCGCCGAGCCTCAAAATCGAGGAATTCGAGGACTTGCTTGACAGACTTGTCAGAGATGCCCGGGGTCGGTGCCCCGTCGTAATAGCCGGAGACTTCAATGCCTGGGCAGTGGACTGGGGCAGTGTAAGGACGGACAGGAGAGGGCAAGCCCTCATGGAAGCCCTCTCCTCTTTGGACTTGATTCTGCTCAACAGCGGCACTTCACCCACATTCAGCAGGGGTGAGGCAAGCTCTATATTAGACCTTACATTTGTCAGCAGCTGCCTGGCTAGAGACAGTGCCAGCTGGAAGGTCACAGATCTCTGCACGCTTAGTGATCATCACGCTATTTCATGGGAAATCCGATGCAAGAATAAGCGGCACGGACCACTGCCGAAGAAATCGAACGCCATTAGCTGGAAACCAGGAAAGTTTAATGAAAACACTCATGGCGAAGGTAACTGACGCATGCGATGCTAGCATGCCCAGGAATCGCGAAAACAACCACAATCCCCCCGTGTACTGGTGGAATGACACCATAGCCATGCTCCGGGAGAAAAGTCATAAGGCACGGAGGCTGGCACAACGATCCCGCGGTAAAAACTCATATGCAGCACTGGAAGAGAAACACAAGGAAGCACGCTCCAAGCTCAGCAAAGCCATCAAACGCAGCAAAAAACAGTGTTGGGATGAGCTGCTAAGCATGGTAGACGACGACCCGTGGGGTCGACTATGTAACAAAGGTAGTCATGACCCGGCTAAAGAGCCAGCCAATGCCGACACCTTCAGATCCGGTCTTGCTTCGGAAAATAGTTACGACCCTGTTCCCACAGCAACCGGAACATGTCTATCAAGTAAATGCAGGAGAAGGGGAAATCATCCGACCGGTCACACTGGAGGAACTGGTAAAGTTAAAACCAGTAAAGCGCCCGGACTAGATGGTATACCGAACGCCACTCTGAAGACGGCTGTCGGCAAGGTGCCAGAGGTGTTTATAGACGTGTATAATGCGTGTCTCAGGGAAGGAGTCTTTCCTGAGCCGTGGAAACGGCAGAGGCTTGTGCTTCTCCCGAAAGGGAAGAAACCACCGGACGAACCATCATCCTATCGTCCACTCTGTATCCTGGATACAGCCGGCAAAATCGTGGAACGCATCGTTCATAATAGAATTGAAGCGGCCATTGAGAACTCACTAGCCAATAATCAATATGGCTTCAGGAAGTCCCGTTCGATACTCGATGTGGTAAACCTATTTGTAAGCACCGCTAGGGAAGCCACATCAGGAGCAGGATGGAAAAGGGGAGCGAAGAAGTACTGCTTGGTCGTCACACTCGACATCAAGAATGCCTTCAACTCGGCAAGGTAGGACTGTATCTGGGATGCGCTAAACAGATTGAGCGTGCCACAGTACCTGAAGAGGATAGTCATGAACTACTTGAGTAACAGAGTCCTCATATATGACATAGAAGGCGGCCCGCAAGAGTATAAGGTCACGGGGGGCATCCCCCAAGGCTCAGTACTGGGACCGCTTCTCTGGAACATCATGTATGACGGGCTTCTGAAGCTGAAATTACCGGACAGAGCGGAGCTAGTCGCCTTTGCAGACGACTTAGCAGTCATCATCACCGCGGAATACCTGGAGGAAGTGAACATGATCTTCGAGGACACCCTAGGACAAATTCAGCGCTGGATGAGATCAGTCGGCCTCCAATTGGCTGGAAACAAGACAGAAGCGGTCCTAATAACAAGCAGGAAGATTGAGGAAACGATCACACTCGCTGTTGGCGAACACACCATCGATTTTAAGATATGACATGATGGAATGATGGGAGGTAGTATAGCTGATAAATTTAATGTGTTTTATGTGCAAAGTGTAAAGAATATAGTTAATTCAATACAACGGGATACGTCTGGAAGTCCAAACCGAAGAAGAATTATAACAGGAATAAGGATGAACAATAAAAGTATAATGGAAAACTTCAATCATATTGAAATAAAGGATCTGGAGAAGATAGGGATGGGACTCCCGAAAAAGAAGGGAACGGAAGAAGGAATATCAAGTGATATACTAAACATGGCATTCAGTGCAATAAAAGAGGAATTTGTGGAAATAATAAATGGATCCCTACGGGAGGGATGTTGTCCGGACAGCTGGAAAACTTCTACAATTATACCGATCCCAAAAATAAACAAAGCCATAAAAGCAAGTCATTACAGACCAATTAATATGTTGCTGTTTGAGAAATCCGTCCGATGGTGTTGTTTGACAGATCTTGAACCTGTGAATATATTGGAAAAATATGAGACTTCACTCACAACAGGGTGGAAATAAAACCAGACTAGTAGATGGAATTGGGAGAAAGTGGTTTATTACTTTCCGCACACATACTGTAATAATACATTTTAAACCAGTTATTTTAAATATGAGATGAAAACACCAAGTATACTGAATTTAGAAAAATACAAAATAATGAAAATAAATACACCAAAAATTTGAGAATTAGAAACTGAATTTGATTAATTGAACGAGACTTGATGGTATGAGCTAAGAATCAGCACACAATTATATTAATTGTGTGCTGTGAGTACTGAGAGTGGTGTACGCACCGCAGCCAGTGCTGCGGAGCATGCAACGCAGTGAGATGTATGAGTGCGTAAGGTGGTATTATAATTCACAGCAAGCTCTCTGCAGCTTAATGCAGAGAGGTTGCAGTGAACGAATGAGAGCACTTGCAATAGAAATTGCTTGAGTACTCTATACGTATGAGACCAGCTACGCAGGCAGCACTGCGTAGCACAACACAACACATATTGAGGATGCACAAAATGAGCAGTGTATAGCCGCTGTACTCTTCCAGCAGATATTCTGGGAAAAAGTACAGTGAATATAGTACACCTGCATAATTATATTAATTATACCGGCAAATGATGGTGAAAAAAATGTGGCTTGACAGTAGTATGTGTACACCTTTGCTCCATCCCACTCCTATCCCCACTCCTTCCCCCACCACGCGGCTACCCCCACCACCTCACTTTTCCGCCGCCGCGCTACCCACTCTGCTTGACCAGTGTCGGTAATGTGGAGATGGTAAAGTGAGGTGGTGTGAGTGCCTTGGTGAACAAGGAAGAGTAGAGATAAGAGCAGGATGGAGCAAAGGTGTACACATACTTGGAAAAATGAATAAAATTATGTACTCACCACCGCAGCTGTTGTAGGCATCTACCCTCCCGCCAAAGCGATTTTAAACTCCTGTCTCTCGAATGTACTCTCTCACACACGCACACACACACATACACACGCACAGCGTCGTGTCTTTAATTCATTACTATGTCCTCGTCAAAGCCCTCGTCCACGGCATCGATATCGTAGTCGGTATCTATCTCATCACCGAGGGCTTCTATAATAACAGCCGACACGTCCGCGCGTTCACCGTTCGATAATCGAACCCGCGGAACGCTATCGCCGGCAAGAGGTCGCATCATGAATGCGATCAAGTCATCTCCACCGCACGCTTCTTCGACGAGCTGCTCGATACCTGCAACGTCCACGCGGTCGAGTCCGTATATGGAAAACTCCATGACAAGAACCGGCAACATACTTGCTAGAGGCTCCGGATGAAATAGGTGAGACCAGTCGATGTAAATAGTTTCGCCGAAATCGACTAGCAGCACCTCGCAGTACCCATAAAAATCCGGGTAAACCACTTCCCCGCGGGCAACGTTATTGAAACGAGGCACAATACAGGACATGCCGATATGCAACTCCCCAAGTTCAATGGATCTTCCACGACGTTCCACTAAATACACACTACGTAGGAGTTCTTCCAGCTCGTCGTATGCATCGCACATTTCCTGCGTACGCAAAAACACACTCATTACACTCTCGACAAACATTAATCGACACCAAAACGCGTCGCTTAAAATCTCCTTGCCGTATCGTGGATACATATTGCTTTTTATTGTTTCCAAACAGGATGCCAAAGACAGACTAAATGCTCGAGACGCTACTAGAGAGTATCACGGGCATAAAGATAACAGCCTCCTATGAATCATAACTAGGTATCCATCACTTTGAATGCAACGAAAGAGGTTTTCGAGCATGCATAGCCCTGCGCTATGCTCCTCGCAAAGTGCTTGCTCTGCAGTAAAAGATATAGAACATGTTCCCTCACAGAGGAAGAGAGAGAGAGAGAGAGAGAAAGACTTCAATTATTATGCTATAAAAATAAGAGACACAGTAAGATCAGATATTTTTAAATTAACCAATATTTTATGGAAAGCACTTTATACATTTACCGTCGTATGCAACAGCCCTGCAAACACGGTCATCCACGCTCGGAGATTCCTTCACCGTTAATTTTATTTTTATCGCTATATGGAATTAATTTGTATTATCACTCGTAATATTGCTTTTAAATTATTTTTCGCTGTGGACGTTGTCATCATAGTGTACTTCTGAAAAAAAGAACGAAATAACTATTTAGATGAGCGCACTGATCAATAAAAAACATTGTGTACAGAATAATCGATATTGTCTTACCTGATATGCCACGACTCATTATACAAAGTTGGCAGCGTTGATGATCTTCTGCCACCGACGACAACTGCGGATGAGGATGTCGGGTGGCACTTTTCTTTCCCGAAGTTAGCTCTTTCTTCCTCTCGCTCTCCATGACATGAATAACGAACCCTCGGTGTCGGCTCATATGCAGGGTCTGCTCGCTCTGCAAAACATTATTTTTTTAATTAAAAATAAATATCACATGATTTAAAATTATTTTATATTTTTTACTTACCAAGCTCCGCTGCTTTGCTGCTAATCGACATTGGCACGTATTCCATGATCTGCTGTGTTAATAAAACAGAGACGAGCGATCCGTCTTCTTTCTAGCGCAGACCTTTGCTGATGCTTCGGTGTTACGACTGTCTCTCTCTCTCTCTTTCTCTCTCTCACTGTGACTGACATCTGTGTATACTTTATAATATTTCGAGCGAAATGTACACTATATACAATTATTTACAACAGTTTCTTTATCACAAATAGCTGCACATACGTAGAATTATTGCGTTCGCAACGCAACACCCGATGCATGATCAGCGATATGACCACGAAACAGCACAATTATTTCGGACAAAATAATTTTCATAAACTCCGTATCCTCTGGCGTTAGCAAGATCGCGATGTGTTCGAGCGCTTCTTCAAAGAAGTCCTTGGAACCGATGATCTCATACGCTACTGCACGAGTCATTTCACTGGCAACTATCTTTTCACGGACATATGATACCACCTCGTTCATACACCTCTGAATCGTTTTACTTTTGCTCTCTAGAGCCTGCATATGGATATCAATTCTTCTACTTATTTCGACGAGCATATCAAATGTAGACCGCTGAAGAACAATGTTTGGAGAGTATTTTCGGAAGCGTTTCCGTTTCGATTCTCCAGATTCCTCTTGATTCTCGTATTCCTCATCAGCGCTACCGCTTATCTTACTAAATGACACAGCTCTGTGCTGGTAACACGAGGTTAAAAGTGTGTAATGCGTTGTGTGCTCTATGCGGGTATTACACATTTTCTCGGCATCAGTCCCATGAGCTTCGAAATATTGCTGTACGCGAGAAAAATCACTTTTAAACACTCGCCACTCGTCCGCACCGAGTGTAATTCCGGTAAAAGTATTCGACAATATTTTCACCACCGGTGTAAGCGTACACGTAGAGTTCAACTTGAACCCGGCTACGATTATTTTACCAAATGATTTATTTAAACCGTACATAACGGGGCTCGCTATATACTGCGATATCGCATGAGGCTTAGCACCGTTATTTGCCATTTTTATTGCTTTCCTGTGGACTGTGACTTTTCGAATGAATCGTCGGTGGTGTTCATACTCCGTTTTATACAGATTTCCCCCACCACCTAACTGCATTGCCTCTTCTTTTGATACTGCAAATCATACGCCTGAAAATTGCTAGCTGTTCAGTTTTCACGCTTACCAGACACACTCAACTCATGCATACGCTACAGTCACAATCATCTGACGCCTCGCGTCATATGGTATAGCTCGCAGGTATGCTATATCGATTTATCGACCGCGCACTCATGCATATTGTCCATCTGCTCACATCCTCGATCGAAGCTCACTCAAGCGGCCAACGCTGTTAGCGTGGCCCCATCGGCAAGACCACTCATAAGTCTCGCCTTCCATCGCTGACAGCAAATCACAAGCAAGCCGTGACGCACGTCCGTCTTCTTGATACTCTGCCGCGTGGTCGACGGATGTGGCCATTGTTCTCACTCGAGTCGCTCGCTGTACACGTTCCCGCGTAAAGCTCACGGAGATATTCTCTTGTTCTAATCACTCTAGTGCGGATTCATTTCTGTAGTGTAATACATTCTTGGTTAAATCACCCGTGTTTAAAATCAGTGTTAGTGAAACTCACAGCAGATCATCAGAACCACAGAACCAATCACATAAACGTCAACGGCGTGGTTCGCGCGTTGGCTGCACAGACGCCATTCTGCTCAGCACCGATCATCGGCGTCCGGACTCTCATAGACTGCCGTGTGGCACTATTCGAGCTCTACAATCAGACCTTATCACCAGGATCAACCACACGGAATCACCAAGGCAACTCACAGGCCTGAGACCCAATCACCAACAGTACATCAACACGCAGGCCAGACCAATCACAGTAATATATTAAACACAATCAACAGGTATTTTTTCATGCAGCCAATGTTACATACTTTCAATAAACGTTGAATTTATTATTGTTCATTACCGAGTGCTTTCAATTATTTATACTTGTCACCAGGATCCTTAATCTTACTATTCGCATCTGTCACTCGACATGCTACGTGCGAATGCATCAACCCGCTATCCACCAACAGCGTAGTAATACTCAAGTGATACAGGTTCACTGTGCAGAGCACTATATTCATTGTTATTTATTATGTTGTACTCAGTCCCAATAGGCACTTACTCTACGCACTTGTTAATTCATCTCATAGTGCCTTGCCGCATCAGTTAGTGTATATCTTAAAGGTTTTTAACACTTTTGTTGGAACATTATCAAATATTTAGAATATACTCATATTCAACCATCATACATTTTTTGGTCCTTCGAGCCGGATATAATGTACTCATACTCAATAAACATACATTTTTTGGTCCTTCGAGCCGGATCCTGGTCAAGTATATAAATTTTATGCCTCGATACTCACATAAATCACCAATCAACACATGTAATACACTACAGATTGCGCAACTCAGCATGCATCGATACAAGACAATGCTCAATAATAATAAAATACTCACCCAAGTGCGCTAATCATTTATTGTAAACCATTCAACAGGCTCAACCAGTTCAAATCATGGCTGACGATCAGAAAGCGCAGTCAGACCAAAGCAAATCCTCGCAGGAAGGCGACTCACATGATGGTGATGTGGAAGCAATCGATGAAGCAACAGTCATTAGCGAGACACTCAATGTACCACCCACGGCACAGAGACCACGCACCAGATCGCCTTCACCAAGCACCAATCAAGCTAACCTCATGGAGTATAAGGTCGCATCACAGCATGCGAGGATAGCAATGATCAACCAGCTACATGATCACCTGCAAAACTCACCAGGCAGCGTTTCTGCAGAACTCACCGGCCAGTTAGAGATTTTAAATCGCACTTGGGACTGTTTTTGTAACGAGCATGATCAAATGGGAGAAACATGTAAACGTGCTTTTCTCACTCACCCGTATGTTACAGAGAAGGTGTACCAATCAGGCTTTGATAGTTACTTCAAGGCACTCACACTCATCCTGCGAAAGAAGGCAATCGCAGCAACTCAAGAGACCATATCAAGCAGAACTGATCAACAGAGTCAACCAAGTCAGCACCGATCAACATTGCCAAAAATAACGTTGCCGGAATTTGACGGTGATTTTACAAAATGGCCGGCATTCAGAGACTTGTTTGCCTCAATGGTGGTCGACAATGACCAAATCAGTGATGTAGAGAAACTACACTATTTAAAGATCAGCCTTAAAGGATCAGCCGCTCAACTGATCTCCAATGTGCCGATCAACAATGATTCGTTCAATTCATCATGGCAAATAATCAAGGACAGATTCAACAACAAGGAAAGACTCATCCTGTCTTATGTTGAGAAACTCCTTAGTAACACTCGACCAGTGGCAAAATCTGCAGCCGCACTCAACACATTAGTTAGCTCAACGAAGGAAATAATCAACGCACTCAACGTTCTCGGAATTGATACAGAATCGTGGAATTATGTATTAATTTTCGTAGTTGCTCAACGCCTTGATACATCCATGCGTGAAGCATGGGAATACAAACGGAGTGCGCACAAGCAGCCAACCTCGTTTGAAGATTTGATGGGATTCATCGAATCCAGAGCGAGGGCTTTAGAAGTCATCCCTATCAACCCTGATCAATCGGCTGACAGAGCCAGCAACATCTCGAAGCACTCAACAAAATCTGCACTTCTGCCAGCAAGACCGGCTCACCATGCGTCCACTCAACCGAGGACACACCAATATCCATGCGATCACTGTGGTGGTTCGCATTACATAGTGAGCTGTGCTAAATTCAGAGAGCTACAACCTGCAGATCGCCACAAAGTTGTGACTGAACACCGACTGTGTTTCAACTGCTTTGGTCATCACAACCTCCACTCGTGCCAATCAACCATCAACTGCAAGACGTGCGGTGCCAAACACCACACGATGATTCATTTGCCATCCACCGCAAGAACCACACCAAAGTCAAATCAACCAAGCACCTCAGCTACACCTGCCACAGCTCATCCAAGCACCAGTTCACGTCAATGAGAAATTGACGTGCCATTTTGCCAACTCATCAACTCACACGGTAGAACAGCAGTTCTACTAGCAACGTGTCAAGCATTACTCATCACATCTTTCGGCACTCACCAAGTCAGATTACTCATTGATCCAGGATCAGAGCTCACCTTCGTCTCAGAACAACTTGTATCGGATCATGGGCTTACTCGTCAACACTCATCAATTCCAGTCATTGGCATTGGAAACACGAGATCAACACAAACCAGAGGTACCACCACATTAACATTACGATCAATTCATTCATCACGTGGTGTTACCATCGCAGCTCAAATACTCAATAAATTGACGAGTACATTGCCTTCAGTCCACACTCAACCACAGCAGTGGCCACACATTTCATCACTGCAATTGGCAGACCCTGACTTCTTAACACCACGGCCAGTAGATATCATCGTCGGGGCTGATTCATACGGGCTCATCATCCAGCCTGGCATCAAGAAACACTCGGACTTCTTACCGATTGCACAATCAACAATCTTTGGGTGGATTATTCTTGGTCCAGTCCCAGAGAATTATTCAACACCAAGCAACTCATACCACATCACAGTAGAATCATCAAACAAGGAAATTCAAGATCTTCTCACGCAGTTCTGGGTTCAAGAAGAAACACCATCGACAATAGATCACAAGCTCACCCCAGACGAAGAAGCGTGTGAAAAGCATTTTCAAACGACTCACACTCGAGACGAAGAAGGACGGTACATCGTGCGAATCCCGCTCAAATCATCACCATCGAGTCTAGGAGACTCAGAACTCACTGCTCAACGATGTCTACAACGACTCATGAAGAAACTCTCAACAAATAATTCATACACCAATTTATACAACTCATTCATGAAAGAGTATGAAGAGTGTGGTCACATGATACGTGTACCATCCTACCACCAGTCAACTCAAATGAGCGAATCTGTTCATGACTATTGTGAAACCGAGACGACCTTGGCACATGATGCAGTAGCATCAGGAGGGTTGAGGGTCTCGGAAGATCAATTGTCAGAACACACTTACGCTCATCCTCCATATTATCTTCCTCATCATGGTGTACTGAAAGAAGATCGAATCACAACAAAGTTGAGAGTTGTCTTCAACGGATCCAGCCCAACGACGTCGCAAGTATCACTCAACGACATCCAGCATGTTGGAGCAAAATGTCAACGTGACATCTCAGACGTGCTCTTATGGATCCGACAGCACAAACTCATCTTTTCAACAGACATCACAAAGATGTACAGACAAATCAAAGTCCACCCGGACGATTGGGATTTGCAACGAATCATATGGCGAGATGACCAACTCAATATGGTGCCATATCACCTAACAACAGTGACGTATGGAACTCGCTCAGCACCATTCTTAGCAATCAGATCATTGCTTCAACTAGTTGAAGACGAAGGTCATCGCTTCCCGCTCGCAATTGAACCACTCATGAAAGGCAGATATGTTGATGACATATTTGGAGGAGCTGATCAGCTTGACACACTCATCGAAATATCAAATCAAGTGACCCAGCTCTGCATGGCGGGCGGGTTGCCTCTAGCAAAATGGCACAGCAACACAGAGCAATTCATCGAGCATATCGACCACCACTCACCATCAAACTCACACTCATTCGAAGATAGCAGTACCAAGTTACTCGGCCTGTCATGGATACCTCGTGAAGACGTATTCAAGTTCCACGCAAAGCCTCCATGCTCAAGTTCCAAGCTCACCAAGAGAATCATCTTGTCTGAAACAGCACAACTCTACGATCCACTCGGGTTTCTCTCACCATTCATCATCAAGGCCAAATCATTATTACAAGAATTATGGCTGGAGAAACTCAGCTGGGACGATCAAGTTTCAGATCAGATACACACCAAGTGGACGTTGCTCAGACAAGAGCTCACTCAAGTCGATGAAATCTCAATTCCACGATGGATTCAACTCACAAGCTCAACACTTGTGGAGTTGCACGGATTCTCCGACGCATCTCAAATAGCAATGGCGGCTGCTATCTATATCAAAACAACAGCTCCAGGAGAAGAAACCAAGGTTACACTCATCTGCGCGAAATCAAAAGTAACACCACTCAAGCGACTCTCCATCCCTCGACTCGAGCTCACAGCAGCACTGATCTTAGCAAAGCTCATGAATTACGTGCAAACAACCTTGGAACTCACCAACACTCAAACGTTCCTGTGGACTGATTCCTCAGTAACGCTCACCTGGATTAACTCACACCCATCACGGTGGAAGGACTTTGTCAGGAACAGAGTGTCAGCAATTCAAGAACTAACTCCAAACAGCGTATGGAGATTTGTTCCTGGCAAAGACAACCCAGCCGATTGTGCTTCAAGGGGCATCAGCATCTCCCAGCTCCAGAAGCACCTCCTGTGGTGGACAGGACCACAGTGGCTCACAGGCGATCAATGTTCATGGCCAACTCAACACTATCAACAAGACTCACAGACTCATCAGGAAGAGCGACCGGGGCTCGCATTCACAGTGGCAACAAATCAAGCCGTATATCATTGGGAGATGATATACAGACACTCTTCTCTCACTAGACTACTCAGAGTAACCGCAATATGCTTTCGAGTAAGTCAACTCATCAAGAAATTGCCAAACTCAACGCTCTTTAACCCTCTCTCGCCACAAGATATTGAGAGAGCAAGAGTATTTTGGATCAAAGCAACTCAAGCAGCATATTTCTCAACAGAGCTCAAATTGATCACCATAGCTCAACTACCAACAGCTCATCCCTTCAATCGCCTGACTGCCTATATCGACACTCAAGGCATCATTCGGGTTGGAGGAAGATTGACCAACTCACAACTGGAACTTGAGGCAATTCACCCAGCAATACTCCCACGACATTCTCACTTCACTACACTCATCATAGCAGATGCACATCACAAAACCATGCATGGAGGCACTCAACTCACCCTGAACTACACAAGGCAATCGTACTGGATTATTGGTGGTAGAGCTCCTGTACGGTCGCATATACTCAGCTGCATGAAATGTGCTCGACAACGTGGCGTCAGAGCACAACAACTCATGGGTCAATTACCAACCAAGAGAGTCACCCCAGCACGACCATTCTTCTATTCAGGTGTGGACTACGCTGGTCCACTGACCATCAAAACCTGGAAAGGTAGAGGCGCCAAACAACATAAAGGATGGCTGTGCATTTTCGTGTGCTTCGTCACCTCGGCCTTGCATCTGGAGGCCGTGAGTGACTACTCAACTGACTCATTCATCGCTGCATTCAGACGGTTCACTGGACGCAGAGGCATCTGCAACACTCTCTATAGTGATTGCGGCACAAACTTCATAGGAGCAGATGCCATACTCACCAAACTCTTCACTCAAGGTACAACAGAATCACTCTCACTGCATTGCTCACTCACCAGTGATGGAACTACATGGAAGTTCAACCCACCAGCAGCTCCACATATGGGAGGAAAATGGGAAGCAGCAGTCAAATCAGTAAAATATCACCTGAACCGAACAGTAGGAGACATCGCACTCACGTTCGAGGAATTAACTACGTTGCTCATCCAGATCGAAGCAACGCTCAACTCACGACCATTGCAACCACTCACAGAAGACCCTGAAGATACTTCAGCACTCACACCAGCTCACTTTCTCATAGGAGAGCCGCTCACAGCCATACCAGAGCCATCACTCACAGATCTGAACGTTACTAGACTATCACGATGGCAACTAATACAACAAAGGCTTCAATATTTTTGGTCCAAATGGTCAACTCAATATCTCCAGCGCCAACTGTCTACATCGAAATGGCATCATCCATCGAACACCATCAAGGTCGGTTCATTAGTACTGATCACTGATGAGAGGTCTCCACCATCAAAATGGCCTCTCGCCAGAGTCACTCAACTCCATCCAGGAAAGGATGGACTGACCAGGGTAGTGTCACTTAAAACTGCAACAACAACACTCGTTCGACCAATCACCAAGCTCGCCATCTTACCAGCTCAAACTGAATGAAGAACAGATCACATTTAATCATCAACACCGTTGCTGATGGCGGGCGGAATGTTCAGTTTTCACGCTTACCAGACACACTCAACTCATGCATACGCTACAGTCACAATCATCTGACGCCTCGCGTCATATGGTATAGCTCGCAGGTATGCTATATCGATTTATCGACCGCGCACTCATGCATATTGTCCATCTGCTCACATCCTCGATCGAAGCTCACTCAAGCGGCCAACGCTGTTAGCGTGGCCCCATCGGCAAGACCACTCATAAGTCTCGCCTTCCATCGCTGACAGCAAATCACAAGCAAGCCGTGACGCACGTCCGTCTTCTTGATACTCTGCCGCGTGGTCGACGGATGTGGCCATTGTTCTCACTCGAGTCGCTCGCTGTACACGTTCCCGCGTAAAGCTCACGGAGATATTCTCTTGTTCTAATCACTCTAGTGCGGATTCATTTCTGTAGTGTAATACATTCTTGGTTAAATCACCCGTGTTTAAAATCAGTGTTAGTGAAACTCACAGCAGATCATCAGAACCACAGAACCAATCACATAAACGTCAACGGCGTGGTTCGCGCGTTGGCTGCACAGACGCCATTCTGCTCAGCACCGATCATCGGCGTCCGGACTCTCATAGACTGCCGTGTGGCACTATTCGAGCTCTACAATCAGACCTTATCACCAGGATCAACCACACGGAATCACCAAGGCAACTCACAGGCCTGAGACCCAATCACCAACAGTACATCAACACGCAGGCCAGACCAATCACAGTAATATATTAAACACAATCAACAGGTATTTTTTCATGCAGCCAATGTTACATACTTTCAATAAACGTTGAATTTATTATTGTTCATTACCGAGTGCTTTCAATTATTTATACTTGTCACCAGGATCCTTAATCTTACTATTCGCATCTGTCACTCGACATGCTACGTGCGAATGCATCAACCCGCTATCCACCAACAGCGTAGTAATACTCAAGTGATACAGGTTCACTGTGCAGAGCACTATATTCATTGTTATTTATTATGTTGTACTCAGTCCCAATAGGCACTTACTCTACGCACTTGTTAATTCATCTCATAGTGCCTTGCCGCATCAGTTAGTGTATATCTTAAAGGTTTTTAACACTTTTGTTGGAACATTATCAAATATTTAGAATATACTCATATTCAACCATCATACATTTTTTGGTCCTTCGAGCCGGATATAATGTACTCATACTCAATAAACATACACTAGCCAATATCCTTTGATATTTGTCGCATTCTCCTCAACAGCCTAGTAACAGCAGCAGATATATCTCAAAACTCTTGCATACTCGCGCACACTTATGCGCACACGCACACATTGACATACAGATAATATGTACCATGAAAACTAAATAATATTCGTCGGTGAAATTTGATGATTTTCCTCATGGCCGAATGCCTTGAAATTAGATGAAAACAATATGACTTTCATCAGCGAACCTCGATAACTAAGTACACCACCATCGCTAAATATTTCCCTAGGTCTTGCTTTTGTAAAGCGATCGCGTGCGGCCATCTTCTTGGTTAGTCGTATTCATTACATCGTTGCAGTATATGCAGAGAGAGAGAGAGAGAGAGAGCTTGTTAAAGGAATATATATAAAAGTGAGCCGCTTTGAAATATCTCTAGTTAATTGTCTGATTTACTGTGGTTACTACTACTACTACTCTAACAGCACAATCATGGTCAGAGTGGTAAAGCGCTCATTGATAAGAAAATTGATGAAGTTTATATTGAAGCGTAGACCGTCGTTGCGTTCGCGCTGGGGTAGAAGAAATTTACAGATCACCCTATGGGAACTTCCGACACAGGCGGTTGTTCGTAAAATTCGCGGTATGCTGTGCGAGTGTCATCAGCGCGATTTAGTTGACGCGTATAATATTGGATTGTTTGATAATCAAATAATTATTGATTCGGTGGTGCGTGTTATTCGTCGACGAGGCTGGCTGAATGAGACTGCTCTGCAACCCATACTCAACGAAAGACGTAAGTAATATACAGCGCTAATTACTTTTATTTTATTTCCTTTATTTCATAAGATTTTTATATAGTTCGACGGTATGAGGACGCAGAAATGGGATCCGACACCTATGATTTCGATGAGGAGGGTAGAACCGATTCAGATGATCATAGCAGGGACAACGATGGCGACAGCACCGTAGGGAATCGCTGGATAAATTTTACCCAGCCATTCTGCGGTTATAAACCTACAAACGGTCTTTTCATGGCAGGCCCCTCGAGAGAACCAGATGAATCCGTCGCAGGCCCATCGCGACAATACAGTTCAAACGATGATGCCAACAGCAATACAGACAGCGAGGAAGAAGAAGAAGAAGAAGAAGAAGAAGAAGAAGAAGAGGAGGAGGAAGAAGAAGAAGAAGAAGAAGAAGAAGAAGAAGAAGAAGAGGAGGAGGAGGAGCAAGACGTAGACGATGACGACGAGGAGGAGGAGGAAGAGGAGGAGGACCCTGTAGATTCAGGTAAGCTTTTAATAATACAACTACGCTGACAAAAATAAAAAAATTACGCGGATAATAATAGTAAAATGAAAAAGCAGGGTACGAGACGGACCCAAACGTTTTTCGCTTCGCACGATTCACTGTGCCGAGACCGCCGACAATCGAGTTGGTTTACGAAATGCGTCGGCGGTTCCCGGGTGCAGTCGACGGATTCGAGGACTAGAAGCAAATATAAGTTTGTAATTCTTACGTTACACGAATTATATGCATAGTATATAGCCAGCGACAAACAAAAATTTAAAGTAAATTAAATAAAAATTCTAATAAATGGTTTAATTATGCCTGCAGGTGGACAGACCGGCGATGGAAGGACTGCTGCACGGGGTGGTGATATTTTGCCTCCTGGTGAACGTTTCGGTATCGACAACGAGCAGAGACGTTATTTTTCACGCTTTAGGATGCAGGGTCGAGAGACAGATTTTTATTTTCGTCAGTGTTGTGCTGCGGAATATTCCACTCCGTATTTCGTATATTCGGGAATATTCCATAGCAAAGTAACATTGGAATTCCTTCAAGACAGGAAACGAAGTCCAATGCCCGATCGTATGAACGACCCCAAGAACGCCGACGCAGCATGAGCGACTCGCTTGGCGTTCGGCGATAGGCTAACGCTAAAATTGCGAATTAAGGGATTTTCGTGAAGACAGTTAGCAACTGCTTTACGAAAGGACAGTATTAAATTAGATTGAAAAGAGAACGGTTGGTTCCTCGTTTAATACTCGAAACAACGCATTATTGTACTTCTTACTTTGATATATAAATAGGCAACGGAAAGTTACCGTTGCTTATAATAAATACTTCCTTTTATATAAATTCGCGTTTCCATCTTTTACTCGAGATCCATCTCCTTATCGGCAAACGATCCCAAAAAATGATAACTTTTAATATTATACCGACTACCGAATAATCCAATTACTCGGTACCGGCATAACATCAGCCACCGGTCGGTATCGATCATCTGACATGGTTCGAGGGAGGTGTACGAGATGTTCTCACACGTCTTACAGAATCGTGCGAAGGACATGAGTATGTGGGTATGACTCTGAGCGTACCGTCTTTTGCGCAAGGACCTGTATGGTTATCATTTCGACCAGCTCGTGACATCGTTCCCGACGATATATGGCGACTAATTAATAGTGTAGCTCAGAGCGCGCGCGAATTTCGAATAGACGCTGGTACATGTAGAATGACGACGTGTATAGTACGAGGCGTCGAAGGAGCCGGTGTGGGCACTAGGCTTACACACGAGTCTATAGCAAAAAAGTCAATTTTACGCATAAGTAATCGCGATAATTTGTGTCTACAACGATCCCTTGTCACTGCCCGAGCGCATGCCGAACGCGGTCAAATACGTGTGGGTGTGCTACACAGACGATGGTGTCAAATTCGGAACGGGCTTCGAGGTGCGCAATATACAGCGGCGATAGAGCTCACACGTAATGCAGGGGTAACGACACCGTCTAGGGGGTGTGGTGCGCGCGAAATTCAGCTCTTTCAGGAGTACTTGGTTTACGAGGGTATAGCAATTGTTGTTTATGAATTTCTCACCTTCGGAAAACGCGTTCCGGCTCTGTACGATGGGCGAAAATACGTACTCACTGCAACAGGTAAAATTAATCATACACTCTTTATTCTCTATTACGAGCGTTCTCATCACTATCAACTGATATTAAATCTCGCCGGTGCGCTAGGTAGTCGGGGGTTCTGCACGTAATGTAATTCCAAGTATATTCGAGTACTCGAGCATCGATGTAGCTATCAATGTGCTCGATGTAAATCCACTTATTGCAACGGTAATAGAGACTCTCAGCCTGAGTATTGCGCAGACTGTAATCGTTCGTTCTTTGGTGCTTTTTGCCTCGCTCATCACAAGAGTGAGGGCTCCGCGGGCATCACGTCTCGTAAATATAGACGGTACAGCGTCTGTAACGCATTGAAAATCTGTAGAGGCTGCTCGCGTATGATTAAAACCACAGATAAAAAGATGCATGTATGTGGTATATCGTTTTGTGCTACATGCAAACAAACGCGGCCGACTACGCATGCATGTTTTATAGCACCTCTTAAGAAATCAGATGCGCAAAAGGAGAAGAAAAAAGATAAGTCTTCCACGAGATTTTTATCAGGGGTACAAATTGAAAATGCGGGTTTGATAACAGATGGCGTTACTAACGCTATACGCATCAGGCAGTACTGTGACTATGTTCATGTCAAAGCTACGTCTTATAGCTTTAATTTTCAGTATGTGTCAATTTGTCGCAGTGTCAAATTCATAGTTTTTTTGAGCTCTCAATATGTCGAGTTTCGTGCCAACAAAACAGCATTTGCGGGAAGTTTTAATTTACTTCTTTAATTTGAAGAAAAGTGCTGCTGAAGCACATCGATTGGTCTCCGAGGCTTATCCGAGTCATGTTCCATCGGTTTCAACGTGCGAGAGATGGTTTGTGCGGTTTAGAAGTGGTGATTTTGACGTTGAGGACAAAGAGCGGCCGGGCCAAGTGAAAAAGTTTGAGAATGCTGAATTGGAGGCAATACTCAATGAAGACTCGTGTCAAACTCAACAAGAGCTCGCAGATTCATTGGGAGTGACACAACAAGCCATTTCCCATCGTATAAAAGCCCTCGGAATGATCCAAAAGCAAGGACATTGGGTGCCGTATGAGCTGAAGCCGAGAGACGTCGAGCGCCGTTTTTTTGCATGCGAACTGCTGCTCGAACGGCAAAAACGGAAGGGTTTTTTGCATCGCATTGTCACTGGTGATGAAAAGTGGATCCATTACGATAACCCGAAGCGCAAAAAATCATATGGTTACCCCGGCCATGCATCATCATCGACGGCCAAACCAAATATTCACGGCGCCAAGCTCATGCTCTGTATTTGGTGGGACCAGCTGGGTGTGGTGTATTATGAGCTATTGAAATCGAACGAAACCATCACAGGAGCACTATACCGAACTCAATTGATGCGTTTGAGCCGCGCACTCAAAGAAAAACGGCCACAATACGAGCAAAGACACGACAAAGTAATTTTGCAACATGACAACGCTCGGCCACATGTTGCAGCGCCGGTCAAAACATACCTACAAACGCTGAAATGGGAAGTCTTACCCCACCCGCCGTATAGCCCAGATATTGCTCCTTCCGATTACCACCTTTTCCGATCGATGACACATGGCCTAGCTGACCAGCGCTTCCATTCTTACGAAGAAGCCCAAAAATGGGTCGATGACTGGATAGCAGCCAAGCCGGCCGAATTTTTTCGCGACGGTATCCGTAAATTGCCAGAAAGATGGGAAAAAGTTGTGGCTAGCGATGGACAATACTTTGAATAATTCATTTGTTACCATTTTTTCAGAATAAACGTTCAAAAATAGAAAAAAATCCCGCATTTTCAATTTGTACTCCTGATATTTTATGATTTTGAGACGCAGCAACACGCGCAATTGCATGATGATAAATCGACACGAATTCACGAGCCGAATTTATGTGTCGCACAATGCGTATGTATGGCATGTCTGGATATCACAGATATAGAGACAGATTGTGCTAACTGCGGTAAACGTGAATTCGTGTTTATCGATGATCCTGTTGGGGATCTCGTAAAATTGGCATTATCGCAAAAATTTAAAAAGACCATCTGCATCGCCCATAATGCTAGAGGTTTCGACGCACAATTTATTCTACGGTATTTAATCGAGGTGCAAAAAACACAGCTGCCCTCTCTGATTATGAACGGTACGAAGATTGTCTCGATGAAAATTGGCGATGTCATTTTTCTCGATAGTCTAAACTATTTACCCATGGCTCTTAGCGCTTTACCTAAGGCCTTTGGTTTCGCTGATGGGTGGCAAAAGGTACATTTCCCCATTTATTCAACACACCGGAATATCAGAATTACTCAGGTCCTCTGCCGGCTTTGCATTTTTACTCACCCGATACCATGTTCTCAGCGGATCGCGAGCGCTTTTTAAAATGGTATGAGGAAGAATCGAGTCGCGTAGATTATAAATTCGATTTTGCGACGCAATTTGTGCAATATTGTCGTACAGATGTTACGGTTTTGAGACGAGCGTGTTTAGCTTTTCGAGAGTTACTTATACGTTGTGGGAGCGTGTGCCCCTTTACAGAAGCATGCACGATAGCATCAGCATGTATGAGAGTATTTCGAAAGAATTTTCTACAGAAAGATCGCATTGCGGTGTTACCACCGGGAGGATATCACTGGGGCGATAAGCAATCGCGCAAGGCCGTCGTATGGCTCGTATGGCTCGAGCGTGAGCTCAACTGCGTTATCGCTCATGCTGGACGCACGAGAGAGTATCGCCCTCCGGCCGGCCTACCGGCCGTGGACGGTTACTACCTGGATGCGGGGGTCCATCACGTTCTACAATTTCATGGCTGCTTTTGGCACGGTTGTCCGCGATGTTATTGCGTGAATAAAGATGCTCGAACTAAATTCGGCGATACAATGGATGAGCGATACGAGCGTACCATTCTTATTTCCGGGCGAATCAGATCGAAAGGGTACACTCTAACCGAAATATGGGAATGCGATTTTGACAGATTACTCGAGAATAACGAGGAAATGTCGATATACGTGAAAAATCACGCCATGGTCAAGCAGGCGCCTCTCGAACCACGCGATGCATTCTTTCGCGGTCGAACGGAAAATTTTGTAAGCTTGTACGACGTCGCGAACGGGGAGCAGATACGCTATGTGGATGTCTGCTCGCTGTATCCGTGGGTATGTAAGAATGGAAAATATCCCGTTGGACACCCGAAATTGTACGTAGGCGACGAGTGTCGAGAACTCGTAGGACTTGAAAACGATCTAAGTGTCGTCGAGGGTCTCGCGAAGTGTACCGTGCTGGCACCGCGCGATTTGTATGTACCCGTACTGCCTGTTCGCATGCATGGGAAACTACTGTTCCCCCCTGTGTAGAACGTGCTGTACAGATATGGACACATCCGAGGTTTGTACACACGATGACACGACTGAGCGAGCGTTTGACGGCACATGGGTCGTGGACGAACTGAGAAAAGCTGTGTCGCTCGGATATAAAGTGACGCGTATCTATGAAATTTGGCAATACGTTGTTACGCAGTATGACTCGACAACGCGACGAGGCGGTCATTTTGCCGAGTACATCGATACATTCCTAAAAATAAAACAGGAGGCGAGTGGTCCGCCAACAGAGTGTAACGATGACGAGGAAGCAATAGAGCGTTTTATAGCATTGTACAAGGAGTCTGAGGGTGTATATCTCGAGCGAAGTGCTTTGCAGCCAAATCCGGGTTTACGTTCACTAGCAAAATTGGCTCTTAATTCATTCTGGGGAAAGTTTGGTCAACGAGAGAATCTCACGAAAACTGTTATCGTTTTCACGCGCGCGGAGCTAATAAATTTACTAACGAGTCCGGAGATTGAGGTGACGGGGATGCTACCGGTTAATCACAAGATTATGTATGTAAACTATGTGAGCAACCGCGATGCTATCCAACCATCGCCGACATCAAACACCGTGATTGCAGCATACACGACGGCACAGGCACGCCTAAAATTATACAGTTATCTTGAGGGGCTCGGGCGACGAATATTGTACTGCGATACGGACTCCTGTATTTACGTGAGCCATCCCGGTGGTAACGAGTATGAGCCGCCAATCGGTCAATTTCTAGGAGATCTTACGGATGAATTAAGTGAATACGGGCCTGGTAGTTATCTAACTTCGTTCGTTTCGGGTGGACCAAAATTTTACGCATACCTTGTTCGTAAGCCCGACGGTACGATTATTGAAAAATGTAAAGTGAAGGGTATCACGCTAAACTTTGCAAATAGCCGTCACGTAAATTATAACGCATTACGATCTTTCGTGACAGGAGCAAGGAGCGTACCTATTATTTTAAAATTCGACGCTATTCGACGTACGGAATTTCATCATGTAGTAACGCGTAAAGAAACGAAATCATGCCAGCCTGTTAACACGAAGCGAAAACGGCACGGGCTGTACGCTACTGTACCGTATGGCTATTGTGAAATACGCTAATTAGTATAACGCAAAAAAGTATATAGTTTTACGGGTGAATTCGCGATATTTAAAAATAATCTTTTTGTCTAGTTTCATGTAACATATTTACCGTGTACAATACATTGAAAAAAATTGATTTATTATGTATAAAACCGTTATCGGATCGTTTTTTTGTGCTGCTATTCGTAGCAGTAGCTGCTATCTCTCTACCGTTCCCTTTTGTTCTGACTTTCTCATCGTTGATTCCTTTTGTCCCGTCTTTCTTATCGAGTGTTTCCTTTTGTTCTGACTTTCTCGTGCTACATCCGTGGATATAATACTGCTGTTTAGAATTTGATGATTCGTAAAATTTGTATATAGAGATGTATGCATAGTGAAATAAAAATATTGCTTTATTTGTGAGAAATATAAAAATTATCGTTATTTAATTTACATACAGCGTAAACACCAGCTTATACCGCGGGCCCGCGCCTCATCAGCTAGTGCAGGCTTATCAGCTCTTTAAGGCCGCGAAAATAGCTGATGCCGCGAAGTCGCCGCCGCAGCCGCCGCAGCCGCAGCCGCGGTATAAGCTTATTTAAGAGTCTGCTGATTGATTTTGATAGATACTCGTCGATATGGATACACGTTGGAAACATCCGTGGACAGCTGTGATAAGCGGTCCTACGGGATGTGGTAAAACATATTTTGTAAAAAAATTCTTTAAATACATGCGCGAAATGACGGATGTCCCGTTCGAGCGTATACTTTTTTATTACTCAGAGTGGCAGTCCGGGTATTCAGAGTACGGTGATAAAATCGAATTTCGCGAGGGTTTACCGCAAGCAGTAGACTACTCGAATGACGCAAGACCTAAACTTGTGGTCATTGACGATCTAATGCGCGAGGCATCCAACAATACTGTGGTCGATCTTTTCACCAAGGGTAGCCATCATAAAAATCTTAGTGTCATTTTCATCACGCAAAATCTCTTCCATCCGGGTCACGGGCAGCGCGATATCTCCTTAAACGCTAATTATATCATTGTCTTCAAAAATCCGCGAGATCGCGCGCAAATTCAGCACCTAGCCCGCCAGGTATGTCCCGAGAATCCGCGGTTTTTGCAGGAAGTATATTTCGATGCAACAGCCGCACCGCACGGCTATCTATTATTCGACTTGAAACAATCGACGCCTGATGATTGTCGATTTCGCGCCTGTATATTTCCCGATGACCAATACCATTACGTTTACGTGCCTCAAAAAGCAATAAAAGTTCGCGATGCGTCGCGCGATGTACCAGTAATGCGCTTGTAATGGCGTTGCGCGGACCTCTCGATAAAAAGCAGATAATTATATTCCAAGCGTTGTGTTATCTGAAGCAAGAGCAACGACGTGCAATTTTGCGCAAAGCAGATGTAGCGCTTGTACGCTGTATATGCGAGTGTGCTCTAAACGTTTTACAGGGAAACGTGAGTCTGAACAACGTGCAAAAGAATCATCTTCGGAGGCACGCGACAATTCTTCGGCGACTAGCCGCCAAAAGGGGAAATTGGAGCGGTAAGAGGAAGATCATCGTCGAGCACTGTGTCGGATTTCTCAAGTTGCTTCTTGCGCCTGTCTTGGCCTACGCGAGACATGGAATATGCCAGAAAGATGGTACTTATTCCTCATGATAACATACATCGTCTCGCTGGACTCTCCACTACTGCCGCTGCTGCTACTACTACTACTACTACTACTAGTGCAGACCCGTTGCCTTCCGTACAGACTACCGGTACGCCATTATCGCGCCTCGACTCTGAGCTGAGTGAAATTCTAAACTCTCACTCGTACAAGAGCGAGAGAGAGAAGTGGATAGCGTACCAACAGGTTTTACAGCGTTATCTTCACATGGTCGAGTACGATAATGCCGTACCGAATATTTCATCAAAACAAAAAGTAGCAATACTCGATAGCCACGAGAATAAATCCGACGACGATTTAATGAACAAAGTTAAATCGCAGCTCAATGACACACTTATTATCGATAGCGTACCAAAAAAATTTTAATCTAAAGCAATATCGTTGCTTCGCAATTTGCATCGCAGCGCCGTTGGTAAAAAAATGACATAGGATCGTAACGGCGTTGTTTCCATAGACGGCAGAAGAATTTCAAATTCCAATATCGTTGATCTTGTTAACGATGCTATGCGAGCTAGAAAACGCGCGAAACCCATCGGACGAACTCACTTTGCCAAACTCCTGCGAGCGATACAGATGCCGCGTGAATTTATCGGTAACCCCGCGTTACTACACGAGCCTACACCTACATCATCGTCGACACCACAGCGGCGGCTTATTTTACCGCGCGAAAACGATAGTAGCAGCAGCAGCAGCAGCAACGGTAGCAACAACAACAACAACAACAACGACGACGAGGCCGAGACCGCACACTCAAACAGAGATTTAATGCTCACGGCTGAAAACGACATCATCGAGGGGGAGGAGGGGAATGAAGAAGAGGACGAACAATTGCAAAACTTTGCACAAGTAGAATATCGACCACCCACACAGTTAGAAAAGAAAAAGAAAAAGCATCCATTTAACTGGTCATCGCTAAAATTATGAAAATTCTTCAAAAAATCTATTATGACACCGCTCATCCTGCTTCCTATTCTCGAGCAAAAAATTTGGCCCAGGTGGATCGTAGAGTAGCGCGAAAAAATGTTTTACCATGGCTCGAGACACAGGATTCATATAACATGCATCGCCTCGTACGACGACGATTTTCCCGTCGTACGTACAGTGTGAGTAATATAGACGATGTATGGGAGGCTGATTTAGCTGATCTTCGCTCGATAGCCACGTACAACGATGGGTACGCGTATCTGCTTGTTGTTATTGATGTGTTGAGCAAATACGCGTGGGTCGAGGCTTTGCGTGACAAAACGAGCGCAAACGTGGCCCGCGGTCTCACACGCATACTCGCGTGCAGTAACAATCGTCGCCCGCAACAATTGCAAACTGATCGAGGCAAAGAATTTATCGGCGCACCGTTTCAGCAAATTCTCAAGAAAAAGAATATCGATTTTCGCGCTGCTCGTAACCCTGATATAAAAGCCTCGATTGCCGAACGCTTTAATCGAACAATAAAAGAGCGAATGTGGCGCTACTTTACATACACGCGAAATAAGCGTTACATCGATGTTTTACAAAATTTTTTATATGCTTATAATCACACTAGACACAGCGGAACGCGTATTCCTCCGAGCGAAGTAACCCTCGAAAATGCCTCTATAGCCCGAGACAATTTATCACGGCGTTACGAGCGTAACGCGAAAAAAATTAAAAAGCCTAAATACAGCGTCGGTGACTTGGTACGTATCAGTACAGCTAAAGCAGCTTTCGTGAAAGGATATGAGCGTGGTTGGAGTAACGAATTATTCAAGATTCAACGAATATCGTTGAATCGAGAGCCATTTGTGTATATTTTACACGATCTGAATAACGAGACTATCGACGGTATTTTCTACGAAGCAGAATTATCACGAGTACGAGTGCCTCCGTCATCTGAGAAGACGAAAGAGAAGAAGAGGACAAAGAAGAAGAAGAAGAAGAACGCTCGGGATCATCGTCCGTGATAAATATGAGCTCCAAGGACAGTTCTTTCTTTGTCGTACTACCGAGCAACAGTAGTATGCAGTATTTTCCGGATAATACGACGACGAAATTTATTACAAAACTACCGCGTCAGATACGCCTGCACGGAGAATGGGCTGTTTCTCTTGTGGAAATTGCTTATCCGATGACTCTTTTACATGTTCCTACTGTAGAAAATCTCGTAACTTTTGAGGATGGTGATTATGATTTATCGGGTTTAAATCTTTTAACACGGAGGAGCGTTGATAGAGACCAAGTAGCACCTGGTGTATATCGCTCTATAGACGCTCTTTTGGAGAGTATAAATCAGCTACCTCACGTGGCTGATCATTTGCGCTTTAAATCGCTTCCAGCGGGCAGGTCGAAGTGGCACGCGTATGCGACGATCTACGCTACCATGACTTTCGCGTATCGCCCGCTATCGCAAGGCTACTAGGATTCTCGGAAGAGGCTTGTAGCCCCGTAATGATAGAACCGCATTGCGAATACACAGGGTCGAGGCCTGCATCTCTCACCGGTGCTATACCGGGCAGCATGTTTTTACACAGATATCTGCGAGAGCTATATTACAGGCGATGTACAAACACCCCTCTTACGAGTTGTTCCCATTGATACTGATGACTGTCCGTATGGTTCGATAAAAATTAAATCGTTTTCAACGTCACGATATATACCTCTCTTGCGCAATAATTTACACACTATCGAGATCGATATAAGAGACGAATTTGGGGATCCTATACCATTCGAGCGGGGAACGTTGACTGTGACACTACATTTCAAAAGGTCCCACGATTGATTACACCACTATGGATGATATTGACAGTGTGCAGCACGGATGGGGTCGTCGCGGGTACGGAGGTATTAGCCATGTTTATATCGGAACACCTAATCAGCGAGGACACGGTATCGGTAGCTTTCTCGGGGGCCTGTTTCGTCGAGTGTTACCACTTTTAAAGAAGGGCGCTAAAGCAGTTGGAAAAGAGGCGTTGCGCGCTGGTGTAAACGTAGCTGGTGATATCCTCGATAGAAATATAGCTGTGAAAGATGCTATTCGCGAGAGAGCGCGAGAATCAGGCAGTAATCTCAAACGCAAAGCCTCTGAAAAAATTGACACTCTCATGCGGGGGTCTGGTTATAAAAAGCGCAAAATTTCACGTACTCCTCATTCATCGAACGAACGTAAACCACGACGTATCTCTCGTAAAAATAAAAGTGTAATAAAGAGAAAAACAATAAAAAAGAAGAAGAATAATAAGAACAATAAGAAGAAGAAGAAGACTCGTCAACGAACGGTTGCAGATATTTTTGGATAGCTGAAACAAGATGGCTTTTCTACATGCGCACTCGTGCGAGTGTCTTAAATCGGAACTTGAATTATTTTCACTTCCACCGACGCAAACTACTATCGAAGGCTCCAATTGGGTGTATTACAAACCAATATCTTCGCTAACAGATGATTCACCGATTGAATTTGTTATTCCCGGACAGGGTGATGAGTATATCGATCTCGCGCATACTATGCTTAGTCTGAGAGTGAAAATAACATCTCCTACCATTACGGAAATTGCCGTGGGCACATCGTCGAAAGTAAGTGCCGGCCCTGTAAACAATCTTTTGCATTCTATGTTTAATCAGGTGGATGTATACCTGAATCAAAAATTAGTTTCACCTCCAAATAACGCCTACGCTTATCGAGCGTACATAGAAACACTTTTGAATTACGGTCCAGCAGCAAAAAATTCGCATCTCACGAGTGTTCTCTGGTACGACGATACACCTGGAAAAATGGATGATATAACATCGGAAAATACGGGGCTTGTGAAGAGAAAACAATTTTTAAATGTCGAAAAAACTGTAGACTTGCTCGGTCATCTGCATTGCGATATATTCAATCAGGAGCGGTTCCTATTAAACGGTGTCGAGATGCGCCTACGGCTGAATGAATCTCTAGATCGAACCGGTCTAGAGATTCATTTTGTCTTGTGGGGGATACAAAGAATGGTCAATGCGGCTTAAAGATTCTCGAGGCATCGCTTCTCGTTCGTAGAACAAAAATAGCTCCTGGTGTGCTGCTCTCACATGCTAGAACTCTGGCAAAATCTACGGCTAAATATCCTCTTACGAGAGTCGAGGTAAAAGCCGTTTCAATACACTCGGGTGTTCATGGAGAGACTATCGATAATATCGTGTTAGGTCAGTTGCCGAAGCGTATAATTATCGGTTTTGTCGATAACAAAGCGTTTAACGGTGACTTCAGTATGAATCCGTTCAATTTCCAAAATTACAAGATAAATTATCTCTCGTTGTATGTAGATGGTGCTCAAATACCTTCGAAACCGTTACAACCTGATTTCACGAAAAATCATCTATATGTGGATGCTTTTCAAACGTTGTTTTCGGGAACTGGAATACATTTCTTGAACGATGGTAATTCGATCGATCGCAATAATTATCGCGATGGATACTGTCTGTTTGCTTTTGATTTGACACCCGATCTTTCGGCGAACAGCAATACACATTGGAATTTAATAAAGCACGGTAGTGTGAGAATAGAGGTACGATTTGAGGATGCGCTTGCTTCAACGATAAATTGTGTAGTCTACGCGGAATATGATAATGTCCTTGAAATTGATGCCTCTCGGCAGGTAATGGTGGATTTTACCGGATAAGCGAAAAATGTGCTGATGTCGGCATAAAATTATTTCGTGTAAAGACACGTAGAAGCGTGTCCGCGAGTAACTAATCAGTCGAACTCGGTCATCTGTACGGATTAGACGTGAAAATGGATATCGTCGTAAATATACAGGGAATGCGTGGTAAAGACTCGGAATTTATTCCGAAAGAAATTGCTGTGGTAGCAGTGGATAGACCGTACTCTGCTCATTGGATCGTTGCACCGCCGTATTACTTTGCCGAATTACCACAGCAATCGAGAAGCCAGAATAATTTTCTCTTGAAATATTTTCACGGTATGGAGTGGTACGAGGGCGATGTGAGCTGTAAACAGGTATACGCTAACTTGCGTGAAATTTCGCGAAAATCAAGACGCATCTATACGCGTGGTCACGAGAAGGCTATACTTCTTTGCGATATCACGAGTCGTGAAATTTCCAACCTGGAGGATGAGGAGGGCGCCCCATCGTACACATTTATGCCGAAATCTTTGCGAAAATGCTTTAGACACGCTATGATAAATGATACAGCGTCTTCGCATTGTGCAATGCGCCAGGCTTTCCAAATAAAAAATTGGCTTCGCGAGCATCCATTTAAAGGAGAATCATACATGGATGTTTGGTCAGCAGACGAAGAGGAAGAGAATAAAAAAGAGGAGAAATCTTCATCATGTGGTCGTGACACGATCGACGACGCTGTGAAATAAATTTTGCATATATATACGTCTTTCAAAGCGTATCGGTCATCATTTAATCATTGACTATGTGTTCAGCATGAACACTAGACAAATCTACGAGTCTGCAGTATCTACCACTTTCAACCGTTGGCGTATACCCGGCTGACAGAATTCCTCGTGTATGGTCGTTACCAGCCGGCCTCGTAGTTAACACGGATAACCACGACGGACCTGGAGAGCATTGGATCGCCATGTACGTTAACCATCATGGAAAAGGAATGTACTTTGATAGCTACGGGCTACCACCGGTTATACCGCAACATCTCGCCCGACTACGAAGAAACTGCAAGTTCTATCGGTACGGCCTCAAGCAGCTACAGAGTAATACGTCGGATGTGTGTGGACAATTTTGCATCGTATTCCTACACCTTATGTCGTGCGGCTTCACCATGTCGCGATTTAATAATCTCTTTAGCGATAATGTAACGAAAAACGACAGATTAGTGCGTGAATATTACAATGCTTTTGCCTCTCGACGATCAGACAGTGATAAAAATAAATTTAACGGCAGAGGAGTCTCCGAGCGAGGATTACCGTGTTTGCAGGGATGTTGCATACGACGGTAAATATCTGTAAAGTGATTTAAATAAAATATTGATTAATTAAAAACAAATACATCGGTTTACTGTGTCTCTTCTCTTATAATTATATATAAATTATAATATAATATTATAATCGAGGTCTCTCGCGGCACGGTATCATATTCTGCGTCTTTTACTGCAGAGCATTCGCTTCACGAGAAGCACAGCGCAAAGCGGTACACGCGTGCAAAACTGCTGACATTGCATTCAAAGCGTTGCGCACCTAGGTATGACTCAGAGGGGGTTTGTTATCTTCAAACACTGTGATCACCACCAGCCTCATCCGGAGCATCCAGTCTGTCTTTAGCAGTGCGCGACGAAGGTCTGAATAGAAAAATGTATCCACTAAATCTAGGCCACGATCTAGCGGCGGCTTTTGTGTGTCGGGTGGTATGCGACACCGACGATAATACGATGTGTCTGCGGTCGGAGGTGATGTGCGCGGAATTGTGCGGACTGGAGGCCTATTTATATAAGTTATATATCGAGGAGCATACTGAGCGGAGACGATTTTTAATAAGTGATTTGTGCGCTGGAGTGTCCTGTGTGGTTGTATGGAATGAAAGGACTATGCGCGGGTCGATCATCGACACGGATGATGACGGGTACTGTGAGGTACTGCTGGTCGATTTCGAGGAATCGATATACATCGATTGGCAGCACCTATTTTACCCAGAGCCGTCGATTAGTGCGTTACCGGTGCTGCTTGTGAAGTGTGTAGTATTCGGTCTCGATGATTTAATTGACGAGGCCGGAAATCTAGATCCGATCGAAGCAGCGCGTGGTAATGATACGCTGATCGGGATACGGATGCCCACGCCCGACGGTGCCCAAGGTCCATGGGTGCGAGTAATCCGTATTACCCGTACGCATAGCTGTGGTTTTTGAGTGAGTGAGTGAGTGAGTGTGTGAGTAAGTGAGTGAGAGAGAGAGAGAGAGAGAATATATATATATATATATGTGTGTGTGTGTGTGTGTGTGTGTGTGTCCCGTCACTCTGGAGAGTCGTCACAGCTGCAGCCAGCACAAGGGTGAGTCAAATATTTTATTCCAAGTATGTGTACACCTATGCTTCATCCTACTCTTATCTCTACTCTTCCTTGTTCACCAAGGTACCCACACCACCTCACTTTACCATCTCCATGTTACCGACACTGGTCAAGCAGAGTGGGTAGCGCGGTGGTGGAAAAGTGAGGTGGTGGGGGGTAGCCGCGTGGTGGGGGAAGGAGTGGGGATAAGAGTGGGATGAAGCAAAGGTGTACACATACTACTCTTGACATGTGCTGCAATGCCGCCAAAAAGTGAGGCCAAAAATGTGGATGTACCGATGAGCATGCAACTCCTCGTTACCATTGAATTTGCGGTAAATTATAGCAACGTACTCGTACCTGATTTTGAGTCCTGTTGAGAGTGATGAGAGCGTCCTGAGCGAAAAGCCAACGAGAAAAGTCCAAGAAAGTGGTGCGCTGTTCCTCGATGTCGTAGCAAAAGTGACTGAATTTTCAATATGGCTGCGGAATATGAAATTAACGTTGAGCGCTGAAGTCAGTTGAGCGAGATAGCCGGTGAGCGAAACCGAAGTCAAGCGAGAGAGACATTCTTTCGCTCGACGCGGCGTGCCAACGAGGCACATCCTCGGCTTCGCGAAGCCCTGCCTCGGCTATCTTCGGCTCAACCGAACGACGTGTGCTTGAGCACAGCAACAGGTCGACGCACGGCAAATATCGATCGCCGTGCGCCAGCTGATTATCCAACAGTTGCCATTATACGAAAAGGTGCTCGAATTAGTAGTAAAAAATCAAATTGAAAAATATTTAGAAACCAATGACATCATAACGGAGCATCAGTCAGAATTTAGAAAGCAATATTCGTGTGAAACGGCGTCTCAAACTGTTGTAGATGAATGGAAAGTGTACATTAGTGAAGGAAAAATAGTAGGAGTAATATTCATGGATTTAAAACGAGCGTTTGATACAATCGACAGGGATATATTATTAGACAAATTATACCAATATGGAATTAGAGACAGGGTATTAAATTGGTTCAGAACGTACTTAAGAAATAGAACACAGCAAGTTCGATTCAATGATAAATGGTCTGAAGTTATTCCCAACGAATATGGGGTACCGCAGGGGTCAGTACTAGGGCCGTTGCTGTTTATTATATATATAAATGATATAGTTAATTTGTGTCCAGAGGAATGTGCAATAAAAATGTTTGCTGATGACACAGTAATATATGTACCTGGAAAAAGCAGCGCGGAAGTGGAGAGGAAGATGAATATGTTATTGAGTATAGTAGAAAAGTGGATAGAAAGAAATAAATTAAAAATGAATGTAGAGAAAATAAAATATATGATTGTCAGCAGTGTAAGGAAAGTCGTGAGTAGGAATATTGTACTGAAGTGTTTGGATGGTACGAAACTTGAGAGAGTAGAGTCAATAAAATATTTGGGTATCATTATTGATGACAAGCTACGATTCAAAGACCACTGTGAGTATATGTTAAAAAAAATAGGGAAAAAAACGAGCTTTCTAAACAGAATGGGGAATTATGTATCTGCGTATACGCGATGTGTGATATATAAAGCAATCATAGCACCTCACTTTAGATATTGTGCAACACTGTTAGTAGCTATGGGTGAAACAGAGTTGAAGAAACTGCAGATCGCGCAGAACAGAGCAATGAGGGTTACATTACAATGCAACCGCTATACGAAGGTAGAAGATATGCTGAGCGCGGTACAATTTATGTCCATAAGGCAAAGATTGTACTATGACGTTTGTACATTTATCTTTAAAACCGTGAAGAATCTACTGCCAAAAGAATTAAAAAATCGGCTACAAATAGTAGGAACGAAGAGTGGTAGGGAAACAAGGCAAGCGGAAAATATAGTAATACAATTCAGAAGAACGAGAAGTGCACAAAAGAGTATGTACTATGAAGGAGTGAAAATATATAATGCATTGCCAACTGAACTGAAAGGTTGCGAAAAAGTAGAACAGTTTAAACGAATGTTAAAGGAGTATGTTGGGTCAACAGTAAATTAAGATGTATGTAGATGTAAGAAAAATATGTAACACTGTGTATAAAATAGCTGAGAAAGCTAATAAATATCAATCAATCAATCAATCTCTCTCTCTCTCTCTCCCTCTATGACTGTCCTCAGTGTATACTTTATAGTATTTCGAGCGTAATACACTATATACAATTATTTACAACTGTGTCTTTATCACAAATAGCTACACATACGGAGAATTATTGCGTTCGCAACACCCAATGCTTGATCAGCGATATGACCACGGTGCAGCACAATTATTTCGGACAAAATAATTTTCATAAGTTCCGGATCCTCCGGCGCTAGCAAGGTCGTGATGTGCTCGAGCGCTTCTTGAAAGAATTCCTTGGAACCGATGATCTCATACGCTGCTGCACGAGGCGTTTCACTGACAACTATCTTTTCACGGGCATGTGATACCACCTCGTTCATGCACCGCTGTATCGTTTCAGTTTTGCTCTCTAGAGCCTGCATATGAATATCAATTCTTCTACTTATTTCGACGAGCATATCAAATGTCGGCCGCTGCAGAACAATGTTTGGAGATTATTTTCGGTAGCGTTTCCGTTTCGATTCTCCAGATTCCTCTTGATTGTCGTAGTCTTCATTAGCACTACCGTTTATTTTACCAAAGGAGACAGCTCTGTGCTGGTAACACGAGGTTAAAAGTGTGTAACGCGCTGTGTGCTCTATGCAAATATTACACGTTTTCTCGCATCAGCCCCATGAGCTTCGGAATATCGTTGTACGCGAGAAAAATCGCTTTTAAACACTCGCCATTCGTCCGCATTGAGTGTATTTCCGGTAAAAGTATTCGACAATATTTTCACCACTGGTGTAAGGCACGCAGAGTTCAACTCGAGCCCGGCGACGATTATTTTACTATATGATTTATTTAAACCGTACATAACGCGGTTCGCTATATATGGCGATATCGGGTGAGACGTAGCACCGTTATTTGCCATTTTTATTGCTTTCTCGGGGACGGTAACTTTTCGAATAAATCGTCGGCGGTGTTCATATCCCATTTTATACAGTTTACCCCCATCGTCTAATTACATCGTCGCTACTTTTGATACTGTAAATCATACTAAATCATAGACTAAAAATGACTCCCCAATATCCTTTGATATTTCTCGCATTCTCCTTAACAGCCTAGTAACAACAGCAACAAATATATCCCAAAACTTTTGCATACTCTCGCACACGTATGTGCATACGCACATACGTGTGCGACATACAGATAAGATGTGTCATGAAAACTAAATAATATTCGTCGACGAAATTTGATGATTTTCCTCATGGCCATGTTATGTCCTGCTAACAGATCTTGATTCTCAAGATATGAATGCGCACAAGGACGCCACAGGATTTTGGGCAGAAATTAGATCTCGCTTGAACCGGGCTTCACCGGTAGGGAGGAGACCTTCACTAACCTTAGAAATTTTAACTAATGTGGGCTGAACAGAAATTCTCCCTCGATGTAACACGAATATTATAAGAATGCTAATGTTTGGTTACTCACCGGTAACGGCCGTTTATTGTGTTAGGCTGCGTGGTTGAACGTAGGGCGTAGCGGGTATATTCTGTAACGTAAATTTGGTGCCTCAACGCACCACGTCACCTATGACTGGTCCAAGTTATTTTTTCCTTCCTTTTTATTTTCTATTTCGAGATGGGCGCCAGGCGCTGTCGCGCCGGAAGGAAAAAATACAGAGTTGAATGACCAGTCTCAACCCAGGCCAGCTACAACTGTTCAAGGCAGAGTGGGTGGTTCGGACTGTCAAGCCACTAATTAGTCAATTAGATAAAAAAAAATAAAGATAAGATCCGACTAAAATCCATTAATTAAAATAAGTCAGTAAAATTAAGGAACGCGGACAAATAATAAAATAAGATCAATAAATACGTCAAACGAGAAACAGGAAGGCAGGCTACTAAATAAATAATCAATAAACAAAGAAAATAATTGCAGTAAATAATTTAGACAACCACAGCAAGTACGGGACTTACAAACTTCTTTATTTCTGGCGACCTGATGATAATTTCCAATAAACAACAATTTCGAATTCAAATAAAATGTCCCGTAAAATCAGTCTCTTGTGTTAACAATTTTCTAACTTTAGTTAGGTATCCTAGTTTTAATCTTTACTTCAACGGCAGCAGTTATCCCACACTCTCACTCACTCTCATACTTCCGTAGCCCCTAAATAGCCCATCTCGTTCGCTACGTATTCCTAATAATATTCATCGACTACAATCAAATATTCGGTAGTCTCAACGCACCGTTCGCGATACGGCCTATTCCGAGCTAATCCCAAGTACATCTAAGAAACATAACAACGGGACGTCGGAAGGTCACGTACGCGAAGCGACCCGCGGCTTGCCAAATATTACAATTCCGAATAATAATTGCGAGACGGTAATCAATCTGAGCGTAATACTCTCGACCGGCCCCTCGTGGCCTGAATAAAATATAACGAACAAAATATGACAAATAAATATAACCCATAAATTATAACCGAGGATAAAGAAAGAATAATGGATAAAAACGAATAAAATATAATAAATAAGATATAATGAATAAAATATAACAAAGAAAATATAACGAATGAACTATAACGAATAAAATATAACAAATGACATATAACCAATAATAACGAGGAAAAGAAAATAAATAATGAACGAAACAAATAAATAAAGGAATAAATAAACAAATAAATAAAGGAATAAATAAACAAATAAATAAATGAATAAATAAATAAATAAATAAATGAATTAGAGAGCCGCCGATCGATCGGAAGGATACGCAACGCGGTATGTAACGTTCCAGTCTCTTTTACATAGAACACACCACGGGACGACGTGATAACGCGCGCACGACCTTCTTACTCGAAAGGAAAGGAAACTCAAGCTAAATAACTTAAATCCAAAATCTATACTTCGTTAAAGTCCGTGACGCGGTCTATTCCGTTCGAATCCCACACAAGTTAATTAACCAATTCCAAAGCACTCCGGGATAACGGCTTAACGCGCACACGATTTTACTATAAAACAATTAATAAAGTGCCTTTTCCCCGGCTTTTATTTGTCACACGATCTCGCTGTTACATGCTACGAACGCCGCAGTTCCCGATACAAATTTACCCTTTGCGCGCAGTGTACTAGCGTCGCAGGGGTGACCAAGTTCGAATAAATTTGACTAAACTAAGCAGATAATAAAGTAAGAAAATATTAGTGAAAGACCGTGGAAGGAAGAAGAGCTCACCGGGACGATGACGATGCGTTGTTTCTCGAAATCTGGGGAACCTCGAAAGATGTTGGATGATTCCTCCTGATCTTCCTCGAGTTACGAAAGCTGGTCGTTTAGCGTTCTGATGCTGGCTTGAGGAACCACCCTCTAGTCCTTGCCTCGATAATAATTTGTGGGACTTCGAAAAAATAGAGCGGGACACCGATAGAAAGTACGCTACGTCTGGTTCGCTCAAGGGTCACCGGGAAAAAGCCCCGAGGTCCTGCCGGCACGCGTGCCCGTGAACTATGATCCCCACTTAACATGCTAGACTCGGTTAATTGGGGGAACCTGTGTCGCACGATGACCGCGACTAGCGCCTTAGCTGGACGACGCATAAATTAGCCACAGATAATACAGAGAGTAGCTTTGTCCGGCAGATGAATCCCATGAGCTGGATGGACTGCTGCAAGTAGATGATAGCTGAAGATAGATAGCAGCGTATCGTTTGTAAATGAACGTCGAGCGGGACGGCTGTATCTCCCAATAGAGAAAGGCGTAAAATATCGGCTTATGTAAAATATCGAATCCCGAAGCCAACAATCGATGGATACGGCGTAATCATCCTCCTCTTCTCTCCCCGATCATCCCTCGGTCGTGTCGATCGCATTATACGTATATAAAAAAAAATAAAACAACAAAAAAAAATAAAAATAAAGAATAAAGAAGCCCTGAAAATCCACCCTACAACCCTGCGTGATCGTGTAGGCTTCCGTTGAGCGAGGAGGACGCAGCTCGAATTTTCTGCCACGTTACAATTCTAATCAATCGTGATGACTGGGATGTTGCTCAGTTTGATAGTTATACAATGCTTTCGCTGGACCACCTTGGTGAATCGCCGACGGGTCACCGGTTGTCGTGGAATAGCTTCTGGGTTCTTCCTTGGTACTGGAACCGCTGGTTCAGGAACTGGATGGTCCGGTACAGCAGGTACTGCTGTTCTGGTTTCGGCGATAATGATCGTAGGTCCCGCGTATGTCACGTTACTGACTATGACCGGTTTTGACTGAGGTTGTATCGCACGCGCTCGTCGAACTACTTTTGCAACAGTACGGTTGTTGCCCCTTGGTAAACGACAGTTATTAATGGGTTCACTAAGGGCGATCAAACCGGTTGCGATTTGTTCCGGTGTGAGCGTGTCGTTGAGGGAATTCACTAGGCTCAGTGTTTGAGCAACGATTGAATGCACTCTACGGATTTGGTATTTGCGGCCTCCGCGTCGTCTGGCCATGAATGTTCTATGACGATAGAAGAAGGAGGTCTCAGATGGAGGAGCTAGGACGACGTTTGTTGAATTTAACGAGTTATAGACCTACTAGCTGGATCTCTCCTCGACCAACCACATCATACTATACAATGGTATAGTACGATTAATGAATCGTGCATGTGTTCCGCAGGGGTTCTGCACAGTTGATCAGTGCGGTATGTGTGGCCAAATCGAAACGAGGTCAACCTGATGGCTGTATGAAATTAATGAACTGCCAATGAGTTCCTCCAGCGGGCCGTACAATGCCAAGACAGTAGGCGTGCATCAATTCCGCAAGGGACCTGCACTACCGAACCGACTCAACACGTAGTTTCCCTGGGTTATAGTCACTGTGGTATTTGCTTGATACTAGGGATGACGTTCAATCCCCGTCGAATGTAGGAGGATAGTTGGAATTTGAATCACTCACGATTTAATTGTTTGATGATGAATTTATTTTGACACTTGTGCATTCAATAATGGTTAGTTCCGAATGTTAACGCTTTTAGTATTCGGCTCGCGTTAATTTATAACACGAGAACTCAACAAAAACCGGTGTTTGCTTTAATGCACTGACCGTTGAGAGGCTCGTCACCTTCCCAAGCGCGTTAATCCGTTGTAAATAACGTTAATACATGAATTAAAAATTACTCTCTGAGTGTCGCGTGGGACTGATGCCTGATGACATGATTAATTAATTAGACCGGAAAGACTGATGAAGACTGTGCGAAAATTACTGAACTGCCCTGTTCTGCTTTACTTGCTTAAATATTATTCTACTGTGCATCTTTGACTCGTGGAGGGAGTAATAATTCTCTCACGATACTTCAAGGTGGCTGCAAGGTTATCTTGGCAGTTTTGGTTACATAGGAGCCCTTATCGGTTCCGACTACATCAATGGTATTAGATCGGCCGACAACAAAATTCCTCACCGTGGATGTTATGGTATCATACAGGCATAAGTCCCTCTTAATTCTAAGCGGAGGTTGCTAGGGAATGATCAATGGTAGAGGCAGATACGGGCGAACCCCCTTAATTCGCTCCTAATAGTGGCCAACCACTGAACCACAATTATTTCTTAGTACAGTGGTTTGGCACCCCCTGGATTCGAACAGCCAGAGGTTGTAGATTAAGGATAGTTCTATTGCCAACCTTTTCCGACTTTTGGTTTTCGAGTTAATGCGGCGAGTATAAATCGATTGAGAAGAGTGTGCTTTGATTATTTGCATCTGCCTTCCTCTCATTGCATTCCCCACAGACCATTTCGTATAGGTATGTAGTATGTTAGATCTATGTCTGCGTACCTAAATATAAATGTTTATGTAGTGCCTACATTGCAAAATTCATTATTAAATTATTGTTATTATTATTATTTTTATTTAATTAATTTGAGTAGTAAAATAAGATATTAATTAATAGTATTCACTGAAATAGTATTTATATTACGGTAAGCAGAGCAGTATACGGGCACCGCAGTGACCCAACGCATTTATAAAAAATAAAAATAATGTATTCATATGAGGACGCTGGACGTAACAGCCGAGTGCCTTGAAATTAGATGAAAATGATATGACATTCATCAGCGAAACTCGATAACTTAGTACATGACGGGTCTACCATTTACATCACCTTCGCTAAATATTCTCCGAGTCTTGCTTTTGTGAAGTGATCGTGTGCAGCCATCTTCTTGGTTAGTCATTACATCACTGCAGTATATGCACAGAGAGAGAGAGAGAGAGAGAGAGAGAGAGAGAGAGAAAGAAAACAAGAGCGTATTAAAGAAATATTTACAAAAGCGTGCCGCTTTAAAAAATATCTAGTTAATTGTCTGATTTACTGTGGTTACTACTACTCTAAGAGCACAATCATGGTCAGCGTGGTTAAGCGCTCATTGATAAGAAAATTGATAGAGTTTATATTGAAGCGTAAGCCGTGGTTGAGTTTGCGGTGGGGGAGAAGAAATTTACAGATCACCCTATAGGAACTTCCGACACAAGCGGTTGTTTGTAAGATTCGCGGTATGCTGTGCGAGTGTTATCAGCACGATTTAGTTGACTCGCTTAATGTTAGATTGGTTGATAATCAAATAATTATCGATTCGGTGGTGCGTGTTATTCGACACGTGGGTGCCTGAATAAGCCTGCTTTGCAGCGCATACTCAGTGAAAGACGTAAGCAATATACTGCGTTAATTACTTTTATTTTATTTCCTTTCTTTCAAAAAATTTTTATATAGTTCGACGGTATGAAGAAGAAGCAGAAATGGCATCCTACACCTATGATTTCGATTAGGAGGATAGAACCGATTCAGATTATCATAGCCGGGACAATGATGGTGACAGCACCGCAGGGAATACATACAACGAGGAAGAAAAAGAAGAACAACGGGCGGAGCAGGAGGAGGAGGAGGAAGACCCGGTAGTTTCAGGTAAGCTCTTAATAATACAATTACACTCACAAAAATAAAAAAATCACGTGGATAATAACAGTAAAAATGAAAAAACAGGGTACGAGTCGGACCCAAACGTTTTTTGCTTTGCACGATTTACTGTGCCGAGGCCGCCGACAATCGAGTTGGTTTACAAAATGCGTCGGCGGTTCCCGGGTGCAGTCGATGGATTCTAGAACTGGAAGCAAATATAAGTTCGTACTTCTTACGTTAAATAATTTATATACATAGTATATAGCTAGCGACAAACAAAAAATTTAATTAAATAAAATTAAAAATTCTAATAAAAGGTTTAATTACACTTGCAGGTAAACAGACTGGCGATCGAAGGACTGCTATACGGGGAGGTGATATTTTGCCTCCTGGTGAACGCTTTGGTATCGACAATGAGCAGAGCCGATATTTTCCACGCTTTAGAATGCAGGGTCGGGAGACAGATTTCTATTTTAGCGTACGAGACGTTCCCCTTCACACGTCTTACAGAATTGTGCGAAGGACATGATTATGTGGGTATGACTGTGAGCGTGCCGTCTTTTGCGCAAGGACCTATATGGCTATCATTTCGACCAGCTCGTGACATCGTTCCTGACAATATATGACGACTAATTAATAGTATAGCTCAGAGCGCGCGCGAATTACAAATAGACGCTGGTACATGTAGAATGACGACATGTACAGTACGAGGCGTCGAAGGCGCCGGTGTGAGCACCAGGCTTAGACACGAGTCTATAGCAGGAAAGTCTATTTTACGCATAAGTAATAGCGATAATTTGTGTGTATAACGATCCCTTGTCACAGCCCGAGCGCATGCCGAACGCGGTCAAATTCGTACGGGCCAGCTACACAGACGATGGTGTCAAATTCGGAACGGGCTTCAGGAGCGCAATATACAGCAGCGATAGAGTTCACACATAATGCGCGGGTAACAACTTTCAGGAGTACTCGGTTCACGAGGGTATAGCGATCGTTGTTCATGAATTTTTCACCTTCGGAAAACGCGTTCCGGCTCTGTACGATAGGCGAAAATCCGTTCTCTGCAATTGGTAAAATTAATCATATACTCTTTATTCTCTATTACAAACGTTCTCATCACTACCAGCCAATATTAAATCTCGATGGTGCGATGGGCGATGGTGCGATGGGATTTTTGTCTTATAATTTTCAGACGCAACAACTCGAACAATTGCACGATGATAAATCGACACGAATTCACGAGCCGAATTTATGTGCTACACAATGCGCATGTTTGACATGTCTAGATATCACAGATATAGAAACCGATTGTGCTGACTGTGGTAAATGTGAATTCGTGTTTATCGATGATTCTGTTGTGGAGCTCGTGAAATTAGCATTATCGCAAAAATTAAAAAATACTATCTGTATTGCTCATAATGCAAGAGGTTTCGATGCGCAGTTTATTCTACAGTATTTAATCGAAGTGCAAAAAACACAATTGCCCTTTCTGATTATGAATGGTACGACGATTGTCTCGATGAACATTGGCGATGTCGTTTTTCTCGATAGTCTAAACTATTTACCCATGGCTCTTAGCGCTTTACCTAAGGCCTTTGGTTTCACTGATGAGGTGGCAAAAGGTACATTTCCCCATTGAATCAACACACCGAAATATCAGAATTACTCAGGTCCTCTGCCAGCTCTGCATTTTTACTCACCCGATACCATGTTCTCAGCGGATCGCGAGCGCTTTTTAAAATGGTATGAGGAAGAATCGAGTCGCGTAGATTATAAATTTGATTTTGCGACGCAATTTGTGCAATATTGTCGTACAGATGTTACGGTTTTGAGACGCGTGCGTCTAGCTTTCGAGAGTTACTTATACGTTGCGGAAGCGTGTGCGCCTTTACAGAAGCATGCACAATAGCATCAGCATGTATAAGTGTATTTCGAAAGAATTTTCTACAGAAAGACCGCATTGCGGTTTTACCACCAAGGGGGTACCGCTGGAACGATAAGCAGTTGCGCGAAGCCGTCGTATGACTCGTATGACTCGAACGTGAGCGCAACTGCGTTATCGCTTATGCTGGACGCACGAGAGAGTATCGCCCTCCGACCGGCTTACAGGCGGTCGACGGATACTACGTGGAGGCAGGGGTCCATCACGTTCTTCAATTTCACGGCTGCTTTTGGCATGGATGTCCGCGATGTTATCGCGTGAATAGAGATGTTCGAACGAAATTCGGTGATACAATGGATGAGCGATACGAGCGTATCGTTCTTTTTTCAGAGCGAATCAGGTCGAAAGGGTTCACAATGAGCGAAATATGGGAATGCGATTTTGACAGATTACTCGAGAATAACGAGGAAATATCGTTATACGTGAAAAACCACGCCATGGTCAAGGAGGCACATCTCGAACCACGCGATGCATTCTCTAGCGGTCGAACGCAAAATTTCGTAATTTTGAACGATGTCGCGAATGTGGAGCAGATACGCTATGTGAATGTGTGCTCGCTGTATCCATGGGTGTGTAAGAATGAAAAATATCCCGTTGGACATCCGAAATTGTGCGTAGGTGACGAGTGTCGAGAACTCGTAGGACTTGAAAACGATCTAAGTGTCGTCGAGGGTCTCGTGAAGTGCACCATAGTAGCACCACGTGATTTGTATATGCCAATACTGCCTGTTCGCATACATGGTAAACTACTATTCCCCCCTGTGTAGAACGGGCTGTACAGACATAGACACATCCGAGGGCTGCACACACGATGACACGATTGAGCGAACGTTTGACGGCACATGGGTCGTGGACGAGCTGAGAAAAGATGTATCGCTCGGATATATGGTGACGCGTATCGATAAAATTTGGCAAAACGTTGTAACGCACTATGACTCGACAAAGCGACGCGGCGGTCATTTTGCCGAGTACATCGATACATTCTTAAAAATGAAACAGGAGGCGAGTGGACCGCCAGCAGAGTATAACGTTGGCGAGGAAGCAATAGAACGTTTCATGGCGTTGTACGAGGAGTCTGAGGGATTATATCTCGAGCGAACTGCTTTGCAGTCAAATCCGGGTTTACGTTCGCTCGCACAATTGGCGCTTAATTCAATGTGGGAAAAGTTTGATCAACGCGAAAATCTCACGAAAACCGTTATCGTTTTCACGCGCTCGGAGCTAATGCATTTATTAACGAGTCCGGAGATTGAGGTGACGGAAATGCTACCGGTTAATCACAAGATCACAAGATCATGTATGTGAACGGCACAGGCTCGCCTAAAACTATACAGTTATCTTCAGAGGCTCGGGCAGCGCATATTGTACTGCGATACGGACTCCTGTATGTACGTCAGTCGCCCCGGTGGTAACGAGTATGAGCCGCCAATCGGTCAATATCTGGGAGATATCACGGATGAATTAAGCGAACACGGGCCTGGTAGTTATATGACTTCGTTCGTTTCGGGAGGACCAAAATTGTACGAAAAATGTAAAGTAAAGGGTATCTCGATAAACTATGCGAATAGCCGTCACGTAAATTATGACGCATTATGATCCTTCGTGACAGGAGTTCGGAGCGTACTTATTATTTAAAAATTCGACGCTATTCGACGCACGGAATTTCATCAGGTAGTAACGTGTAAAGAAATCAAATCATGCGAACCTGTTAACACGAAGCGAAAGCGGCAGGGGAAGTACTCTAGTGTACCGTATGGCTATTGTGAAATACGCTAATTAGTATAACGCAAAAAGTATATAGTTTTATGTGTGAATTCGCAGTATTTTAAAATAATTTTTTTGTCTTTAATTTGTGTCATGTATTGTATTTACTGTGTACAATACGTTCAAAAAAAAATCTTGATTTTTTATATATAAAACCGTTGTCTGCTCGTTCTTTTTGTGCAGCTATTCGTAGCAGTCGCTGCTATCCCTCTACCGTTCTCTTTTGTTCTGACTTTCTCATCGTTGATTCTTTTTGTCCCGTCTTTCTTATCGATTGTTTCCTTTTCTTCCAATTTTCTCATGCTACCTCCGTGGATATAATGTTGCTGTTTAGAACTAGCTTATACCGCGGGCACGCGCCTTATCAGCTAGTAAAGCCGCGCCGCTTTTTATCAGTTCGTCAAGGCCGCAAAAATTGCTGATACCGCGGGTTCGCCGCCGCCGCCGCTGCTATCGCGGTATAAGCTTATTAAAGAGACAACTGATTAGAGAGCGCTCACGTGGAGTGAGAGAAAGAGCAAGTGGGATTCAGTAAATATTTCTATACATATTTTATTCAACAGTATGTCAATTTTAATAAGTGTGATGTACATCAGAGATATTGTTAACAACTAGAAGTTAACAAAAATGCGACACAATTTTCTAATTCCGTTTGTTAATTCAATTTTAAATACACGAGTGCAACAGTGATTGAGCAATTAAATAAAGTACAGTTAGAAAAAGTCGCGCTGCATCCAGAATGGAGGTACGAGTGAACGGTCACGGGAAACAGGGCTCCGTGAGAAGGTGTGTATTAGAGTTGTTGTTGTGAGCTAAAGTGGCCGGAAAGTCTGTTGAAGGGTGGAGCGACGTGAGTGGAGTTGGTGAAATTGGAAACAGGTGAGGAGATGGTGTAATTTGTGTATTTTTCACCACAAAATCTTTGCGCATAAAAGTACAGGTTAGAAAAGACCTAAAAAGATGGCGGAAAACATTGGGAAAGAAGCTGGGCTGAGCGATCGGAAGATGGCCGCGAGTTGAGTAAGACGCCGTCGGACGTCGACAGCGGGCGCTGTGTAGGGAATGCAGCAGAAATAATAGCTGGCAGACCAACGAAGAGTAAGCTGGTTAAGAGACCCAGAGGAAGACCTCCGAAGAAGAGAGAAGGAAATGTTAAAATAGATCAATACCTTGTGGATCTGAATGCGGCTCAAAGAACATATAAAGAGCTGATGGAATGTGAGGTGTTTGAAACAAAAAGTAAAGTGTATCACACACCGCGCAAAAATATAGACGATAAAGACGAAAGTGAGAAAGCTTATACAGAGATAGCGGCGGGCACGGAGAGTGCGATGGAGTGTAGTGAGGTGGGGGCTGGGGACACCGGTCTAAGAAGCACAGACAAAGGAGAGTGTGAAGAGACAAAAGAGAAAACACCCATAAAGACGGAAACAGCCTGTGTTGTGACAATGGAGGACAATACGAATGAGAGTGAGGTCGAAGAGCCTGAATTGGGTACGGTGAAAGTGCGGGACGAAGGACAGAAAGAGAGTGAGAAAGTGATGCAAACAGAAATAATAAGACACATAGAACAAGAAGGAGAGGTAGATATTGCGCTGTATGTGCCAGAGAGAGAGACAAGGAGAGGCTCTACGACTGGCCGATAGATTGGCACGAGCAGGCGACACGGCTCTTCAGCGATGCGGAAGAGAGACTAAAAAGTTTCTTCAGAAGTGAAATAGAGACAATAAAGAAAGAAATCTCACCGCTACCATGCCGATGTGAGGAGATGAATAGGATAATAGGAGAATTGTTAGCGGAAGCAGAGCAATGGAAAATGTCAAAATACAGGGAACATGCAGAAAGACACGAAGAGAAAGAAAGGTAGGAGAGTGATCGAGCAAGTTACGTGCAAGAAATTCAAAGAGAAGAGAGAGATGAAGCGCGGAGACTGAGAGGAGAGATAAGAAAGGGATGAAGCGCTGAGAGAGAGGGAGATGGGCGAAGGTACGAACGCACCACTGTTAACAGTGGATGAGTATGTGTACGAACTAAAACAAAGCAGTGTAGAGTCAGAGGGCATGAGAAAGGAGGAAAGGGAGAGGGAGACAAGCATCGGTGCAGAATCGATGAGTGAAAGGGCGCTCGCGGATGCGCCAGACAAGTGTGAGAGAAGGAGAGAACCGGGCGAATTATCGCGGACCTCGCCGGATAAAACAAGTAGCTCAGGAACGGGAAGTAAGCGCGAGACCAGATGGCGCTCAACGCGACCGAACCCGCTTACCGCGGCTGAGTGGGAGTGGGAGTCCAAAGAGAGAACGAGAAGGAAGAAAAATATCATAGTGAGGGGAATACGAGCAAACGATAGAGATACGGTGATTGCCGAAAAAATAAGGCATATCATATTAACAAAAATGGGAATAAAAGTGAGAATAATAAGAATTCAAAAACTTGGCGGAGGGCCAGTAGCCACACTTGAGACGATGGAGATGAAAAAAAGAATCATGAGAAGAAAAAGAGATCTACGAGGAACGGGAATCTGGATAGAGGACGATTTGACAACGAGGGAGAGACAAGTGCAAGAATGGCTGGACGGACACGAGAAGAAGAAACGTGGGGAGGGCAAAAGCGTATTGAGAGGCCACCAAAAGCTTTGTGTAAATGGAGTGTGGTGGTACTGAACAGAACTTGTGGGGGGAATGGAAAGAATGCAGACTTTTCGTGAGAAAAGAAAGGAGTGGATATAAAATGATAACGAGGAATATTGCGGTGACGGGGAACATATGGAGGGCGCAGGACTTTTTAGAAAATTATGACATAGTGCTACTACAAGAAACGTGGTTGGAACACGACAAAGAAGCTTACACACTGCAAAGACTAAGCAGTGAATTTGAGTGGTGGGCAACAAGCAGCGACGCGAGATTGTAAGAAAGGACGCGCAATTGGGGGGCATTTAGTGGGGGTGCGAAAGAATGTGTCTACGCGATGTGAGATGGTTGAATGGAAGTATGGACTGATTGTGAAAATACGTGAAAAATCGTCAGACAAAGACTTACAGATAATAGAAGTGTACAACAATGTAGGATGGGAGGAAATAGAAGAACCGTTAAAACAACGCATAGAGGAAGGAGAGGAAAGGGGGGCGTGGATACTGATAGCGGGTGATCTAAATGCGAGAATAGGGAAAGAAAGGTGTACAACGGAATGTGAGAAAATAGGAGGATTATCCTGGCAACGAAACTCGGAAGACAAGGTGCTTAACGCAGAAGGGCGTAAGCTATTGAATTTTTGTGATAGGATGGATTTGACGATACTCAATGGGAGGACAAGAGGAGACGAAGAACGGAGAGTAACTTTTGCGGGAGGGGGGGCAGGTCAGGGGTCGGTGTTAGATCTATTGATATGGATGGAGGATGAGGAGAAGATTGTAGAAAGATTAAGGGTAATTCCAAGAGTGGAGTCGGATCACTTGCCGGTGGAGTGGACTTTGAAAGGACGACAGGAACAAGAGGTGGGGAGAGAGCACAAGAAGAACAGTCAAGGGAGGAGGGAATGTGCAGAGACGAGATTAGTGTGGAGTGATGAGATGAGCCAATTTTATGAAGAAGAGATAAAGAAAATGTGAGAAAACGATTATCATGGTGTTACGGCAGGAGAACGATGGAGAATGTTGAAGGAAAAAATTTGGAAAGCGGCAGAGATAGTCAAGATGACGAGGAAAATAAAAAACAATAAAACTAATAACAATAGCTGGTACGATAGGGACTGCACGCTGCAAAAGAAGAGAGTGTGGCACTGCCTGAAAAGGTACTTGGCGAAGAGAGGTGTGGATGAGCGAAAGGAGTTAGCAGAAGAGAGAAAACAATGGAAGAAACTGGTAGAAGAAAAAAGAAAAGGGTGGTTTGAAGCTCGATGGAGAAAAGTGAAAGAAAGCAAAGATATGGCGGAATGGTGGCGAGCGATAGGGAATTTGAGGACTAAGAAGAAAAGAGCGGGCGAAAATATAAGAAGTAACGACTGGGTCAAACATTTCAAAAATCTGTTAGAGGCAGAAGAAGAGGATGAAGTGACAAGAGAAGAGAGCTCAAAACTATGGAACGTGAGCGAAGAAATGGTACTCTCAAATGATGAATTGTTGGACCAGGAAATCGGTAAGGGTGAATTGGAGAGGATAATGAAAAAACGGAAGAATAATAAAGCGGCGGGAGAGGACGGCATTAAGGCTGAATTTTTTGAAAATCTGTCCGAAGGAGAGAACCAAGAGTTAAGGGAAATACTAAATATAATGTGGATTAACGGAGAACTACCCGCGGGATGGGAAATTGTAAGGATATTTCCGATACACAAGTAGGGCGACGAGGAGCTGGCTAGCAACTATAGAGGGATCTCGCTGTTGAATATTGGATGTAAAATAATCTCCAGTATAATGGTAACGAGACTGAACAAATGGCTAGAAAAGGAGGCCATGATGAGGAAAAGTCAAGCGGGATTGAGGGTAGGAAGGGGTACGCGAGACCATGTCTTCATGCTCAATGCTCTTTTTAACAATAGACTGAACAAAAAAAGAGGGAAATTATACGTAGCGTTTGTAGACTTTAATGCAGAATTTGAAAAAGTGGATAGAGAGCTGCTGTTCAAGAAACTGTGGCAAAAAGGGATTAGAGGGAAAATGCATGCGATGATCAGAACTATATACAGGAATACGAGGAATGACATCATCACAGGAGAAGGAATCTCAGAAAATTTCAGAACAAAGAAGGGCGTGAGACAAGGCTGTCCTATCAGCCCAACACTTTTTAACATCGCGCTAGATGACGTGGACGAAGACTGGGAGAGGAAAGGAGAAGGGGGAACAGTCATGGGGGGGGGGGGGGGGGGAATTCTTCATGCTGAAATATGCAGATGACATTGCGATCATAGCTGAAGAAGAGGGAGAACTTGCAAAGATGCTGAAATTACTGGAGAGATACATTAGAAAAACAAAAATGGAGGTGAATATGGACAAAACAAAAATAATGGTGTTCAGAAATCGAGGAAGAATGAAGAAAGGAGAAGAATGGAATTTACAAGGAAAGAAAATAGAAGTAGTAAAGGAATTTAAATATCTGGGATATTGGTTCACAACAAAGTGCACACTGAGGGTTCATATAAACAAATTAATTGGGAAAGCGAGGAAAGCAGCGAATGCAGTTTGGGGAGTAATGAAAAGGGCCAGGCTAGATAAACTAAGAGACAGGCTACAGCTAATGGACTCCCTCGTTAAAGCAGGGGCACTCTATGGGATTGAGATCTGGGGATGGAAAAGGAGAGAAGAAATTGAGAAGTTACAAAGCAGAATGGTGAAAATGGCCTTTGGGGTGTCGAGAAATGCACCGGATTATTTATGGAAAATGGAAACAGGAAAGCGAAGTATCGAAGTTGAAGCAAGAAGAAGAGCAGGAAATTATCTGGTACAAATCCTAAAGATAGAGGACTTCAGATGGCCGAAGATCTGCCTTAAAGAAGAAATTAGGGGGATCGTAAATAAAACACCGTCGAAGTGGGGGAACGAGTTAGAAGAAGGAATGAGACAGGTGGGAGAAGGTATAATCATGGGACTGATGAGGGAAGGGACGCAGATTAGAGCGATTGAAAGGGTGTTAAGAGAAGCGGTAAAGAAAAGAAGGGACCAGGACATCCAAGGAGATTGGACGAGGATAGACAAGTCTACCTTCTAGGTAGACGAGAAAAATACTGGGACGAGGGAGTAATGAGAGGAGACTTGAAAGAAGAGTGGGCGCGATTAAGATGTGGAAACATCGGAATCGCTGGGAAGAAAGGATATGTGAACTGGATGTATGTGCTCTGTAAAAAAGAGGACGAAAATGTAGAACATATCTGGAAATGTGAGGAAGCGAGGAAAAGAATAAAGAAAGAATGGGTTATGGGAGTAGACAAATGGGGAGAAGGAAGAGCAGGGAATGAACTGCGACAGCACCTGATAGAACATTTTTTACATACATGTACAAAATGACGGATGTCCCGTTCGCGCGTATACTTTTTTATTACTCAAAGTGGCAGTCCGGGTATTCAGAGTACGGTGATACAATCGAATTTCGTGAGGGCTTACCGCAAGCAGCAGACTATTCGAATGATACAAGGCCTAAACTTGTGGTCATTGACGATCTAATGCGCGAGGAATCAAACAATACCGTGGTCGATCTTTTCACCAATGGTAGCCATCATAAAAAACTTAGTGTCATCTTCATCATGCAAAATCTCTTCCATCAGGGTCACGGGCAGCGCGATATCTCCTTAAACGCTAATTATATCGTTGTCTTCAAAAATCCGCAAGATCACGCGCAAATTTAACATCTAGCACGCCAGGTATGTCCGGAGAATCCGAGATTTTTGCAGGAGGTATATTTCGATGCAACAGCTGCACCGCACGGCCATCTATTATTCGACTTGATTATTGTTGATTTCGAAACAATCGACGCCTGATTATTGTCGATTTCGCGCCTATATATTTTCCGATGACCAATACCATTACGTTTACGTATCTCAAAAAGCAATAAAGATTCGCGACGCGACGCGCGATGTACCAGTAATGCGCTTGTAATGGCGTTCCGCGGACCTCTCGATAAAAAGCAAATAATTATATTGCAAGCGCTGTGTTATCTGAAGCAAGAGCAATGACGTGCAATTTTGCGCAAAGCAGATGTAGCGCTTGTACGGTGTATATGCGGGTGTGCTCTGAACGTTTTACAGGGAAACGTGAGTCTGAACAACGTGCAAAATAATCTTCTTCGGAGGCACTAGTCCAGTCATTTGGTAGTTTTACCTGGAAAGTTTTCCGGGAGTTTTGAAAATTTGTGATTTTATAGATTTCGATGTGCTCTTTTCGAATTTTCGCTTTGCCACCTCGTATCTTTGCCGCTTGCGCCGCCATATTGGAAAAATGTCGCCCAAAAACAGTTTTTTGATAATACCTCCTTTCCGACTCATTTTACGATGAAAATAGTTATGTAAAAAATTAAACTATGGAAATTTTTCTACAATTTATGTAGTAACCTTTTTTTTCATAGAATCAATAGTTTCAGCATACGAGCGCCGCAAAATCCATTGCAACACGCGTTTTGGCCAAATAACTCATTTCCACACCACCATGAGGTAGAGGAAGTGGCACATTTTTTCTTGTGGCATCCTCAGTAGGCCTCATCCACTTGTAATGCACTATTACAAATGTTCATCATCTTCAGTACCAAGCGATATGTCACAGATAGAAAATTCTTCCACGTCATCCGCGATGGGATCAGCTTCGTTGTAATCCTCTTGTTCCTCCATTTCGTCATACGTTTGCTCGAGAATAGTCTTTGTTTCTTCCTCTTTATCCCTCTCTTGTAGTGGAACTTGCGAATTATCCCAGGTACCATTGCAATTCATGCATATAACGGAGCACTTTAATCCAGCCTATCTGCATCCACAGGCTCCCCGACATCCCTTTTTGCATTTGCAAGAAATAAGTTTTAAGAAGGTTTCCCGAGCTGCGAGCTCGAGCGTGGTGACAGGAATTAACCCATTCTTGCTTTTTTTTTCTATCCCCATTGCTCTGCATTTCTTTTAACTCCATACCACTGCTGAACCTGGTGATAGGGTCGGAACGAATGTTGTCGTGCTGCTGCTTCTGTCGGTGGCAGCGATGCAATATTAAATTTATATTTATATGCTGATTTTGTGAAGCATGTATATCTATAGTTGTTTAACGACATACTTTTTACGCCACTGTAACCGTACAATGCAAGAAGGAACCTTTCTCCAGCTTCAGCAATGATCTCTGGATCGGCATTTTGGTTTTTGAATACCTAGCCAAGCTCGTTTAAATCTCGGTTTATTCGGAGTACATTAGCACATTTTATTTTTCCTTGATTAAAGCGTGCAGACGTTGTATCACAGCCACTGAAGGCGTACAAGAATAATATGTTATCTGCGGCTGTTTTATCTATGATACTTTTTGTTGAATATATTTGTTTCGATCTTATTGAAAACAAATAAACTATTGCCGGTATTGGATATAAATGGTCTTAATATAAATAATTTGAATATTGAATTTTCAATGTAGCATATGTCAAGTATATTATAACATGTATGAGACGAACCTGTACAAGACGTGTGTGCGAAATTGTAATGATATTACACAGAATAAATGTGAAATACAGTTTGCAATGAATTGAGTTGAATGAATTACAATATACCGAATATTGAAGTTGAATTAACAATGTGATGTTGAATGACTGAGTTGAATGTGACACTGAATAATGAGTTGAGTGCAAATGATTCTCGCAATTGAATTGAAGAATATAAATTAAACTGAATTTAATTTGTGGCATCAAATGAATGATAATCACGGTGTATATGAATATTTTTGCCACGTAGTGATGGTTACGCAATATTTGAGATATTACAAGTGTATCTTATAATATATGTTTGAATCAATCATGAATTATGTTAACTACGTTAACCGACAGTGTATGAGATTTATAAATTATAAACAATGAGTTGAACAAAAACAATAACTTGAATGAGCAACGTAGAATATAGCACTATACTGAACCTTTGGACTCACAATGGCTGACGCCACGTGGTGAATTACACACTGCAATTAATTGAACGCAATTAATTGCTTGATCACACGAATTAATGTCTTTAATGTCTCTTGGAATTGTCTGTTTCTTTTGAGCGCAAAAACATGTGAACCGTCCAATACACTCAATGCATACAATTAATGCTACACTAAATTTAGGGTGATTTGGTTTACTGAATTAGTACTACACTTTGCGATGCGGATCGACAGCACGAGTGCTTGGTATGAATGTCCAGTCTAGAGTGATCAAAGATGGATGGAGAGATAGCATCGTGGTGATCACGTTGTCGGCGGAAATCACTGCAACACTTATCTGCCACATGTTGATTGATGATTGGTCGAGCACGTGGTGTATGCGCGAGCGTATGATCAGAAAGACATAAAGGTGTCCAGCTGATAGATGATTGGATGGTCAATTCACTACATGGATTTACTGATCATCTCACTAATGATTATAAATGATTCCGAGGTCAAATTGACCAATTAGTCCATGAGGTGCTGCCACCTCATGAGTGAAGACAATGCGCGTAGTGGTGGACTTTCGGAAGTTGAAGGACGCCAAGTTCCAGCGGCTAATGAACTCCGCGGTAGCAGGATTACAGAGCGTCAAATGCTATGTGTACCTCGACGACATAGCAATACACGGAAAGCCCTTCGAGGAGCACAATGATACGCTGCGAGAGATACCGCAGCGGCTAAGAGAAGCCGAATTAGTAGTGGAACCGAGGAAATGCCAGTCCCTGCGCAAAGAAAAGCAGTTCCTCTGCCACATCATCTCCGAAAAGGGTGTGCGGGCCGATCCTGAGAAACTGGAAGCGGTGAAGAAATTCCCGGTGCCAAGAGACATAAATGGAGTACAATCGTTCCTCGGACTAGCCAGGTTGTTCAGTTTTCGCACCTACCAAGCACACACTCAACTCATGCACACGCTACACTCACAATCATCTGACGCCTCGCGTCATATGGTATAGCTCGCAGGTATACTATATCGATTTATCGACCGCGCACTCAAGCACATTGTCCATCAGCTCACATCCTCGATCGAAGCTCACTCAAGCGGCCAACGCTGCTAGCGTGGCCCCAGCGGCAAAACCACTCGGAAGGCTTAATTTATATTGCTGGCGGCGAATCACAACTCAAGCAAGCTGTGACGCACGTCCGCCCTCTTGATACTCTGCCTCGTGGTCGACGGATGTGGCCATTGTTCTCACTCGAGTCGTTCGCGCTACACGTTCCCGCGTAAACTCACAGAGATATTCATTCGTTCCACTCACGTTTGTGTGCATTCAGTATTGTAACGTATTACATTCTTGGTCAAATCACCCGTGTTTCACCCGTGTTTCTCATCGGAGCGAGAAGTCGAGCTCGCCCATTAAATAGAAAAGGACAGCATGCGCCCAGGTACGGACAGCCGCACAAAGCGGAGAGCCGAGAATACCGCGAGCCTCCACAGCAACGAGGCAGAACGAGAGGGAGCGCCTGCCAATGCTTCAGAAAATAATAGAGAGATCCGCAGCGTGCATGCAGGTCGCTCTACTGATTCCCACAGCCCCACCGTGAAGTCGTGCGGTCGGGGAAGAGGCAGGCCATATCTGCGAGCAACGCAAGGCACAAGTAAGACTGCGAGCATCATTGAAAAGGACAGAGTGAGCGCAGCACAGCATGGCCGACCCGCAAGGCGCTGAAGGCCGCGAAAAGCAAACGTTGCAAGGCCGCTCGAGACAAAGAGCGACGCAACGCCGCAGCTACCGGTGGGCACACCGAGCGAAGAAACTACGGACAAAGCACCGCACAAGCCTGCTGAGGAAGCGAGGCACGGCAGGAGGCGTAGCCCGCAATCTTCCAGTAGCGCGAATGAAGACAGCGCTACAAAAGAGTACAGCGACTGCCGCAGTGGCGTAGCCAGCCCCTCTGCCGATGACCGCCAGAAAATAATAAAGGAATGCCACGACACCCCCATAGAAGGGCACCAGGGTTTACGGCATACACTATATCGGATCCGGACAAAATACGACTGGCCCGGCATAAAAATGGATCTGGAGTAATATATTTCGTCATGCGAGTCTTGCCAAAAGAACAAAATCCGTAAAGAGGAACGAGTACCGATGGTGATAACGGACACCCTATCGAGGGCATTCGAAAAAGTAGCGGTCGACATCGTAGACCCGCTACCAGAAAGCGCATCTATGAAAAAATACATACTCACCTACCAGGACGCGCTTACGGAATACAGTGCAACGATATCATTGCTGAACCAAGAGGCTTCGACAGTCGCTAGAGCACTAGTAGAGGAACTAATTTGCCGGCACGGAACGCCAGAAACAATATTGTCGGATCAGAGCACCAACTTCCTCAACTCGACCTTCAACGAGATGTGTCAAATACTGAGGATTAAAAAGATAAATACAACAGCCTACCATCCGGAATCGAACAGCGCCCTGGAAAGATTGCATCGCACCCTCGCCGAATACCTAAAAACTTTCATAAATGAGGATCAAGGAAATTGGAACGAGTGGCTGCCGTATGTGATGTTTAAGTACAGCACCATTCCACATACGGGGACCGGACTGTCTCCCCACGTGTTGGTGTACGGACGCGAGGCTGAACTGCCGACCGCCGCAAAACAGGAGCTCCGCAGCACATATGCCTATGACTACTACATCCACGAGCTACGCGAGCGATTACGCGCCGCATGAACCGCAGGACGCGACAACCTGGAAGGCGCGAAAAAACGGTCGAAGAATACGTACGACCACGGTGCAGGAGTACCGCGTCGGCGAACACGTATTCCTACATGATGAGACGGTGCGCAGGGGAACGTCAGCCAAGCTGACCCCGAAGTGGACGGGACCTCACGAAATAATAGAGAAGAGGCCCGCCGTCATCTACGAGGGTCAATCAATAAATAGTCGGCCTTGCGCCATCTGTTGGTCGAGGAAAGAAATCAATACCGACGTTTAGTAGTGCCATCCTTCACATGACTGATGTCAAAGTTTCAGCTCGCTGCGATGTTTAGTTTGCGTTTGACAGATATCGACAGACAAACAACTTTTGTGTTTTTACAAAAATGGCAAAAATTGAGTACGTGCAGTTATTCGATTTTTGTTTTTGAAAAAGAAAACGCACAATGAAATCAAAGCGGAGCTAGACGAAGTTTATATGGACCTTGCACCTTCGTTATCGACCATTAAATATTGGACAGCTGAATTTAAACGCGGTCGTACGAGCATTGTTGACGACGAACGTCCAGGTCGTCCAAATGAAGTCGTCATACCAGAAACAATTGAAAAAGTCCACGATATGGTGTTAAATGATCGGGGACTAAAAGTGCGTGAGATTGCTTAAGCCACAGGCATATCATATGGCTCAGTGCTTTCAATCCTGAGTGATCAGTTGGGTATGAAAAAGTTATCCGCAAGATGGGTGCCGCGTTTGCTCACTGTCGACCATAAAAGAGAACGTGATTCAGAGGCGTGTTTGGCGATCTATAAGCGTGATCCTGTTGAGTTTTTGCGTCGTCACGTAACCGTGGACAAAACATGCATCCATCACTATACACCAGAGACAAAGGAACAATCGAAACAATGGATTTCACCAACAGAACGTGCTCCGAAGAAAGCGAAGACGGTGCCATCGGCCGTAAGGTCATGGCCACAGTTTTTTGGGATGCACGCGGCATAATCTACATCGATCACCTTCCGCCGAAAAAAACGATTAATGGCGAATACTATGCAGCCATACTGACCCGATTCAACGACGAATTGAAGAAAAAACCTCCACATTTGGCGAGGAAAAAAGTATTCTTCCACCAAGACAATGCACGTGTTCACACGTGCCCAGTTGCCATGGCCAAAATTCATGTATTTAAATACGAATTGCTTTCGCATCCACCGTATTCTCCAGATTTGGCCCCCTCCGACTACTTTCTGATTCCAAACCTGAAAAAATGGCTTGGCGGAAAGAGATTTCATTCCAGAGATTACCTCATCGCCGAAACAGAGACCTATTTTGAGGACCTTCCGAAATCGTATTATTCGGAGAGCATAACAAAATTGAAAAATCGTTGGAATAAGTGTACCGAGCTAAAAGGAGATTATGTTGAGGAATAAAAAGATTTTTATCCAAAAAAACGCGATTTTCTTTACCAAGCTGACTATTTATTGATCGACCCTCGTATATCATCCAGAAGGGACGAAAAACTCCGGTGGTGCACGCAAACCGCCTAAAGCTCTTTATCGAGCACCAATAGCTCAGGATATGAAGAATTTGAATACTTATAGGTCGTTAAACTTGAATATTAGCTAGAAAATAAATGTGGGAAGGAGCCTTTCGGGACGCAGGGTAGATATCTCCAATAAAGTAGAAGAGGTCTTAGGAGACCTAATATTATCAACAGAAAAAATAGGCTCATTCCGAGATGAAAATACATGATAAATATACATATGGAAAAAATATATTGAACGAAACAATTGAGAAGAAATTGCACTTTAATTACGCAATCCAGAGGGGACGGAATACTGGGACCATGCTTGAAAACCACCTCGAAAAATGTATAGAATATTAATGCTGACGCAGGATAGTGTTCAGCGTAGAGCGTAAAAAGAATATATAGAGTAAATTGAAGAAATGAAGTCGTTAAGAGCATACTTAATTTTGGAAAAAATAAGTCAATGCGCACACTGTATTCGGTTGATATACACATGTTAATTGGTAATTCGATTTCCGCAAATGACAGTGAAATATGCCAAAATATTTCCATATTTCAAGACAATATTAATATTTATGAAGAAAATATAATATTACACTGGTTAAGCCTTAGAATGAGGAAGAAGGTATGCGTAAATAATCTAGTCCCAAAGCTGAATAGAGCATAGCCAGGCGTCAGCACTTATGCGACTGGCTCACCTAAAGGCCCACAGCGAAGGTGAGGCAATTATACTCGTACTTGACATACCGCTGATCGAGCAGGAACAGTACAGTATACAAAATGTATACTCTATACACACGCGAGCAAGCAATGGCAGGTACTAATACGTGGATACGACTGGGAATCACATAGTCATTGACACGGAGAATCGTAATGCCCAAGGATGACAACCGATGACTTTAAAAATTGCAAGGTACTGAGCAAATCTTATAAAGGGTGGTTAAATTGTAAGGGCCGATGTTGAATGTGAACCACACCTAAACGTCAAGTTTTTTTCTGCATTTCATTTGACATTTCTCAATTTCAGACTAACTCAATTTGAACCATGGAAAGATACACAATCGAGCAACGCGTTAAAGTTATTCAGGCTTATTATGAAAATGGGCGTTCAAATCAAAATACATATCGTGCACTTCGTGATTTTTTCGGTCAATTTAATCGTCCAAATGTGCGTACAATCGGAAAAATCGTGCAAAAATTTGAGCAAACCGGGTCTGTAGGAGATATTAAAATACCAGTGCATGCTCGTACAGCTCGTACTGCAGAAAATATTGCTGCTGTTCGCGATAGTGTGGCTGAAGAGCCGTCCACCTCAGAATGAGGCCGGTCAGGCAGTTACTGTGAATGGTGTTCGCTATCGTGAGATGATTACGAACTTTTTATGGCCCGAATTGGAAGATATGGATGTGGGCGATATGTGGTTTCAACAGGACGGTGCCACTTGCCACACAGCTAACGAAACAATGGCTCTTTTGCGCGACAAATTCAATGGCCGTGTTATCTCACGTGGTGGCGATGTCAATTGGCCGCCAAGATCATGTGATTTGACACCGTTGGACTTCTTTCTTTGGGGTTATTTGAAAGAAAAGGTGTACGTCGATAAGCCAGCAACAATTCAAGAGCTAAAGGATGAGATAATTCGGCACATTAACGGCATAGAACCTCAATTATGCCTAAGCGTCATCGAAAATTTGGACCATCGGATGAAGGTGTGCTGCCGAGGTCGCGGCGGCCATTTGGCCGATATTTTGTTCCATACATAATTGAACCATACCATATTATCATAATAAAAAGAATTGACAATAATTTCCTAAATAATTTGTGTTTTATTCAAAATCAACATCGGCCCTTAAAATTTAACCACCCTTTATTTGCCCGCCGACACACCCTACAATTTCGGGTACTAACAACGCATCCTGCAAAGTCCTTAAATACGCGAAAATGGACGCAAATAACCGGAATACTGGCTTTGATAGGCGCGTGTATAGTAACAGCCCCAGATTTCAGCGTAAAAAAAACAGGTTGAACGTCTCAAGTCATCATGAAAGATTACCTTCCCCCGTACGACTTAAAATTGAGGGAAATAGAGGCTGAGGCGCCTTTGACACGGACGGAGGAGGAAGTTTCACTATCAAGCGTGCTGCGAGATCTGGAGGAGCTGCAAAATCTCGGAGATCGAGCAGAAAAGATTTTGGAAACCGTCGACGCCATCGGAGGCGGCATGCCGCATACCCACAACATAAGCCTCTACTCGCTGAGTGCAATAGCACCAATAGTCTTGGTCGGCTTCCTTCTGTTTAAATGTTACAGGTACAAATGGAACCGGACACCGACAAGGACAACCGAGGCAACGACCCCAGCAGCAGCCGAAGTGAATATCAACCTCGAGCCACTCGGACGACAACGGCCACGCAGCGGCTGGGATCCGAGCGGGCCAGGGCCTGGGAAACTCGCCCCCTCGACCGAGTGCGATTGCCAGATAGACAACGAAGGGAAAAATAGCAAGGATCGTCAAACTTCGATAACAAATGAAAAAGGAAAGAATGTATTGTATTGTAACATAAAACATCAATCTGTAAAATTGTATCAATTTGTAAAAGTACGGGAAACCAACCAAAGAAACAAATTTTGAGAGAAAAAAATTTCCTTTTAAGGGGGGAGGGATATTGTGCTGCGAATTAATAAATTGTACATTATTTCTCCATTGTTCCTTCTGCGCGTGAGGCCACTCACCGAAGTAGAAAAAATGTGCAAACGTAAGCAACGAGCTGCGAGCAGCGACCGCTCGAGCTACGACTTGCTGGAATTTGCAAGCGATGTTTATTGTGAAATTCATTGCGATGTTACGTCAAAATCGCGGCCTATCTTACGAACCCACGAATTTAACATAAATTTCACGTTTCGGCGTATCTTTTCCGTGCTCTGGTCAAGGAGAATAAATTCTCCCTTTACCACACCCGACGAGAAAATACCGAAGACGCAAGCCCGTTTTTGAGTCTAACCTCGCGGAAAATTACTCGGGATAGGGCTGGAGTGCGTTTTGTTCTTGGTTAGGGATAATCACTTCACGAATAATGGGGAGGGACTTGAATGACAATTTCACGCGGAGCAAGGTTTCACTTTAATTGGTAATTGAAAATTATACCTACGGTTGTTTGTTACTGTGGTTCTTACTGTTGAACGTTGGTTGGGCGTAGATTAGTGTAGTCAGACAGACTAAAAATCGAACGTAGGCGTTGGTGCGTATTAATAATTATTTATTGAAATAAAACTACATGAGTAGTTGAATGTTGCACGTTAAATATTCCCGATTTTACAAGCGTTAATAATTATAAGTACTGTACTCTTACTCTGTACTACTTGAAACTATACTTTGTGAAAATTAAGCCGTGGTGAAAATTTATCGTTCTGGACTGCTTTATTTCCCGGCAAACTGTACTACTTGTTGCCTTGGAAAAATTCTAATTCACTGCCGGCGACTTATTGACTGCCAGGCTAGTGATTAGTCCTCTAGTTGACCCCCCGTGAAACTGTGTCGACGGCCGATTTTCGCGGCCTTTTATAGGGCTCCTGAGCGTCGAAAATTCTTGTCGTCAAGCGCGTAAAAGAAGAGAAGGGATAAAACCCTATCCTGATTATAAGAATTTCCCCGTGGTCTATCTCGACCATACACGTATTCATTCCCCTTACTCCGCAGAGTAGCTTCTCGACATGCAGAGCCATAGATCTATGCAAGTGCATCGGTATGGCGCGCTCTGATTTGTCCGCGCGATGTGCTACACAGAGGACCACGCGATTAGGCGAGGGAACGCGTTCGAAGCGTTTTTCCCCTGAAAATGAGGCGATTTTTACCACCCCGCTTCTTGGCCTACTTTCAATAGAATTTCCTAGTTTAGGTAATATCCTTATGCTCGCTTCTCTGTAGATGTGTCTATGGTAATGGCTTAGTTTTTCGGCGTTTTTACGGAACTTAAATAAATCCTTCACATGAAACCACTAATAATAATTTTGTTACAGCTTCTGTAGTTAACTTTGACGTATGCAACCTGATTTCTGCGTTAATCTCTTATTAGTATAAATGGTTTCGTTGAGTTATGGCTTATTCCAAACATCATTGGTTATTCGTTAAATTAGTGATTACTCTAGTTATAGCTAATGAGTTTTCTTAAATAATTTGTTAGTTAGACGTTAGATTTCTTATAGTTAATAAGTTTTCTTAAATGATTTGCTAGTTAGACGATTATTCTCGTACTATAGGAACGAGAGCGAGAGAGAGAGATAGAGGGATTTTACTTGAGAACGACTCGTCTAACTTGGTTACTCGTACATTTCGTTCGTACGCAAGTCGGCTAGATCGCCGTTACCGTTTTCTCTCTTTCTCGATTCGTTTTACTTTCAGTATTTAGCTATAAAACAATCTTAACAATTCATTTTATCCTGTCTATATATGTGTAATGTATTCCATATAAATAACTTGATGGTAAAACAAGTATTTCTATGCATGGAAACGAGAGAGAGCGAGAGAGTTCTTCTCTTGAGAACGACTCGCCTAACTTGGTTACTCGTACATTTAGTTCGTACCCAAGTCGGCTAGATCGCCGTTCAGCCCTAGCGATAAGGCATTTGTAGTGGCACAGAGAGTCGCCTAGCCTCGCTTTTCAGCAGAGGAAAATTTATTGAAACATGTTATAGTTTTTCTCTCGTTCTCGTTTAGTCTTACTTATGGGTGTTCAGCTGTAAAATAATCTTAACATTTTATTTTATCCTATATATATATATATGTATAACATATTCCATATATATAATTTACTAGTAAAACAACTAATTTTATACATGAAAACGAGAGAGAGCGAGAGAGTTCTTCTCTTGAGAATGACTCGCCTAGCTTGGTTGCTCGTACATTTCGTTCGTACGCAAGTCAGCTAGATCGCTGTTCAGACCTCGCGCAAGGCGTTTTCGTTGCGCGGAGAGTCGGCCAGCCTCGCTTTCCTGCAGCAGAAGCTTCATTGCAACTCAATTTTAGTCTCATCTCTTTCTCGTTTTTCTGTCTATTTTTCGCTATTTTACCATAAATTAATCCTAATATTTCCTTTATCCTTTCTATATAGGCATAACATGTTCTATATATTTATGATGGTGTTTTTACTATAAATTCCAATATTTTACGAGAGACATGTTAATATATAGGCATAACATGTTTTATATATTTATGATGGTATTTTTACTATAAATTCCAATATTTTACGAGAGACATATTGATGTAATCCCAAGAGAAAAGGGGAATTAATCCTGATGTACTGATCTTTCTTCTATTACCCGACTATACTTGGTAAGCTCATTAATTCGATGTGGGTTGTACTCGTTTTCGAGTGACAGCCATGGGTAGTTTCCATATGGAAACATAATTGTTCTTTTTGCTGCTGATATTTTATCTACAGTATTCGTGTGAACATTTTAATAGTCATAACTCTTTCGTTTAAATCAACAGTTCCTCTGCTTTTGTTAATTGTTTCGCGTAGTTAATAATTGTTCGTGATTTCATCATCTTTGTAAAGAGAGAGAGAGAAAGAGAAGATTTCAAGCAAGAGCGAGAAGAAAGGGTGCGGTCGCTTGGTCACGTGATAGCGCTCCCTCCAACCGCTCCCCTATGACCAACAACGCCCCGACGGCGACTAGCCGAACCCCTGGTCTGGGATTGAGGGTAAGGCCGCGCTGAATCATAGATCCATAAATGGCAGTCGATAACCGGGTCTACGCAGTAGATCCCATGGTTTGAAAGTTTGCCTTCTGACCCCGAGCGCCGAAAAATTCCATCTTTACAAGATTAATTCTTCCCGGGAGACGGTTGGTAGGGCCGCATCTTCACCCTGTTCCGATCTCTGTCGCTAAAATCGCTCTCCTCTCCTCTTAAGAAGTTCGAGAATAAAAGAAAAATGTGAGAGGTTACTTTTACTGTAGCGAAACTAAAACAGAAGAACTTTAACGTAATCGAAATGAAAAAGATAAATGCGACGTTACGTCAGGACGTAACAGCGACATTCGATTTCGATCGAAGGAGTGAATAACTGCTTAGCCGAAATCATTCAAAAGTTTAACACCAACCTGAACGGTTGATCACGGTTCGGACATGTCCGAAATATCAGATTCTATTAGTAGATTCAAACGAGAGAGGTTGGTTCCTCGTAACGGGCTCGAATCAACGAAATTATTGTATATTCTTTTATTGACTTTTGAACAGACAACGGAAAGTTGGCATTGTCTATATAAAAAACTACCATTTTACATAAATTCACGTTTCCACTAATAACTCGAGATCTATCTCCTAATCGGCAAACGATCCCAAAAATAATAACTTTTAATATTATACCGAATACCGAATAATCCAATTACGCGGTAACGGCATAACAATACAATGGGCTGCTTGGGAAAGCACTTCAACTCTAACGAAACTATTATCCAGAAAAGAAAAATCACTAATATATCCAATCGAAATAAGGGAACTAGTGGGGGAAAAACGAAAAGCAAGGAAAAAATGGCAGAGTAGTCGTGTTCCGCAAGAAAAAACCATTTACTCCAACCGCGCTCATATCCTTTCATGAATGCTGCATTAGATGTACTGATACGCACCAAGTTACCGACACTGTATTTAGGTTCTTTAGTTTTTTTCGCGTTACATTTCGAACGCCGTGCTCAATTTTCTCGGGCTATAGAGGCATTTTTTAGGGTTACCTCGCTCGGAGGATTACGCGTTCAGCTGTGTCTAGTGTGATTATAAGCATATAGAACATTTTGTAAAACATCGATGTAACACTTATTTCGCGCGTATGTGAAGTAACGCCACATTCGCTGCTTCATCGTGCGATTAAAGCGTTCGGCAATCGAGGCTTTTATATCGTGGTTACGAGCAGCCCGAAAATCGATATTCTTTTTCTTGAGATTTTGCTGAAATGGAGCGCCGATAAATTCTTCGCTTCGATCAGTTTGCAATTGCTGCGGGCAACGATTATTACTGTGTGCGAGAATGCGTGTGAAACCTCGTGCCACGTTTGCGCTCGTCTTGCTACGCAAAGCCTCGACCCACACGTATTTGCTCAACATATCGATAACAACAAGCAGATATGCGAACCCATCGTTGTACGTAGCTACCGAGCGAAGATCAGCTGAGTCAGCCACCCACACATCGTCTATATTACACACGTTGTACGTACGATGAGGAATTCGTTGTCGCACGAGACGATGCATGTTATATGAATCCTGTGTCTCAAGCCATGGTCAAACATTTTTTCTCGCCACTCTCTGATCCACCTGAGCTAAATTTTTTGCTCGAGAATAGGATGCAGGGTGAGCGGAGTCATAATAGATTTTTTAAGAATTTTTATAATTTTTACGATGACCAGTTAAATGGATTCTTCTCCTTTTTCTTTACTAACTGTGCAGGAGACTGATATTTGCTGGTATGTCGTTGGCTCTCTACTTATGCGGTTTTTGTCATTTTTCGTCCTTTTCTTCCTTCTCCTCCTACCTCTCGATGATGTCGTTGTCCGCCATGAGTAATAAATCTTTGTTTCAGTGTGCGGTCTCTGGTTCGTTATTGCCACTGTTGCTGCTGCTGCTGCTATCACGTGGTAAAATAAGACACCGCTGCTGTGTCAAGGATGATGTAGGTGTAGGCTCGTGTAGTAACTCGGGATTGCCGATAAATTCACGTGCCATCTGTATCGTTCGCAGGGGTTTGGCAAAGTGGGATCGGCCGACGGTTTTCTTGCGTTTTCTACCACGCATAGCAGCATTACGATATTGGAATTTGAACTTCTGCCGTCTATGGAAACAACACCGTTACGATCCCAGGTCATTTTTTTACCGACTGCACTGCGAAATTGAGAAGCAACGATATTGCCTTACATTATTCTTTTTTTGGTGCGCTATCGATAATAAGTGTGCAATTAAGCCGAGATTTTACTTGGATATTTTTCTTTTTGACGGAATATTAGGTACTGTATTATCGTACTCGACCAAGTGAAGATAACGCTGTAGAATCTGCTGATACGCTGTCCATTTCTCTCTCTCGCTCTTGTACGAGGGAGAGTTTAGAATTTCACTCAGCTCAGAGTCGAGACGCGATAATGGTGTACCGGTGGTCTGTACGGAGGGCGACGCACAGTGGGACCCATTCCCGAAAAGCTGGTCAAAAGTCGAAAACGTAGTTCATTCTGTTTAAGATATAGTATATAAGGGTTTTTGGGGTCGCTGATTACGAATCTGAAGTCAAAATTGTAAAAAAACAAAATGGCGGGTTAAAAATGGCGATAGTAAACCGAAAATACTCAGTTATAATACGGAATGTTTATCGAATTTGTATGAAACTTGGTTTCTGTAAGTTTTCGAGGTCGCTGAATACGAACCCGGTGTCAAAAAAACTAAATTCAAAATGGCGGATCCAATATGCCGGACGCAATTTTCGAAATCGATTGGATTCGCTTGAAACTTGTTACTCGGGGGTTTCGGGGGTCGCTGAATATGAATCCGGTATCAAAAAAACAAAATTCAAAATTGCGGATCCTATATGGCGGACGCAATTTTCGAAATCGGTCGGATTCGCTTGAAACTTGTTAATCGGGGGTTTTTGGGATCGCTGAATACGAATCCGGTGTCAAAAAAACAAAATTCAAAATGGCGGATCCAATACGGCAAACATAATTTTTGAAATAAAACCACCATTTTTTATTTTGTTTTTTCTTGGTTATGCAACGTGAACAGTTCCGTAGCGTAGTGGCTTACACGCTGAACTCGTACATTATTGTTCTCGGTTCAAATCTCGTGTAGGTGATTTTTTTAAATTTTGCATAATAATTATTTAATAAAATTGTAGTTAAATTAATTCAGCAATTTTCATAATTTTAATAATTATTTTAATGTTATAAATAACTTATTTCGTTTTAGAGCATATATTGTTGGATTCTAACATTTATAGAGGATAACGGAACATTTGAAAAAAGTCGACTGTATACATAGACCTACCTGCAATATATAGGTCTACCTATACATAGTGGAACAGATAGACTTTTTGCGAGGGTAATGGAATATTTGAAAAGGGTCCATCACGTCACAAAGGGTCGATAGGCCTACCTGTGGGCCTGTGGCAGTTACGAGCAGAGTTGCCTGATACGTATCTTTTTCGCGCATGCCCATTCAGTTTGGCATCCACGTGTTCATCAGTGAAGTACTTAGTTCAACTATTTAAAGGTATATACAGCCCTTATTTTGAAAGAGAGGTGTTATTTTTATAGAAATTTAATACCCGCTATGATAAATCAACTAATAATAAATTACTGTCGCTCAATAATTTATTACTGCTTAATTTATCACAAGTTGCGTTACATTTTTATAAGGGTAGTTATTTGTTGGAAAATATATGGGTTCCTTATTGCTATATACATGCCTGGAAATTCTTTCGCATGCACTGCGCATGCCTGAAAAGGGCACGCATCTGGCAAGGGGATATGCTTGATGCAACTCTGGTTACGAGTTACGAGGCAGTGGCGAAGTGATCTTTCTTGGAGTAGCAGCTGTTGTGTTGGATCGTACAAAGTAAAAGAATATTCAAAAATTTGCCGAACATCGTGAAGTGGATCGTTTTGCAAAATGGACGCTTCGAGTGCAAGTAAGTGCATTATTTTTACATGTTTAACAAGTAATAATAAAGATATATTGTTATTATTTATTTCATTCATATTTACACAATGCTTAAAGATTACAAGTGAAAAATAACGTGTAAACGTTTCAGTTAACATACAAAAAAAGTCATGTTTTGTAAACTTTTATTCACAACATTATTGTAAACTATAGTTTATATAAATTTTTAGCAAAAGTTTTTGCTTTCACTTCAACGTGTAATAAATTTTAAACTTTCTTTTTTGTTTCAGGTGCTGGTAGTACCAAACAAATTTCTGGTTTGTCAAGGGAAGAAATTTTTAGATTACTGAAAGACAACTTAAATGACAGTGCTACAATAGCTTTTGAAAAAATTGAAAATAATTTGTCTACAAATTTACAGCGATCTTTTACGTTATCAGACAATGCGAAATCTGTCGTTCGTATACTATTACATAAATTAAAAGCAAAGTGGCAGGAAGTTTGGCGGATGGAACAAAAATTTCTGGAGAAGAACCAGCAATGGCTAAATGGCATCGTTTATTTCGATGAAAAGAAAGAAGATGGATCACCACCACAAACCACGTCAGATGAAACACATATGGGCCGCCCAAAACAGCAATTTGCACAATCCAGTGAAAGAACGAAGCGAAGGAGAACCGATGACATTCGATCGGGATCAAGTAGTGAAGAGCCCTCCTACGCAACACAGATGAATTTACGAATCGAAGGAAACGTGGAAGCTGCTTAAATTGTTAAAGATATAACTTCGAGTAGTCCATCTAAAGCTCGAAAGTATAGAAAATCTTTGGAGTTTATTCCTGAAGTCACTCTTTCTGCTGATGAAGCTGTTTCGCTTGTAATCGAGCAAAAACTATCGCGAAGTCAATACCAGGGATTAAGGAGTATAAGTAAAAAAAAGAAATGTATATTATATCCAGCTTATAAATTAGTACAGGAAGCTAAGTGTAAATGTTATCCTGAAAAAGGTAGTATTGGTATATGTGAAACCAATGCAGAAGTTAAACTACAAGCTTTATTAGACCATACAAACAGCCGACTGTTGACGACTCAAATGGATGTCGTAAAAAGTTTGCCGGATGAACAACTTTCTAATTTTTATTTAATTTGTAAGTGGGGTTGTGATGGCAATTCTGGCCAAAGTATGTACAAGCAAAAATTTAGTGATGATGATGGAAGTAAATAAGATGCTAGTATCTTTTTCACTTCGCTTGTTCCAGTGCAATTAATATCGATCGATAAAAATACATCTGCAAAAATCATTGTATGGAAAAATCCGAGACCATCATCACCACGCTTTTGTAGACCGATAAAAATTGAATTTTTGCATGAAACTACTGAGGCCACTGTTAAACAAACAGAGTATATAAAAGAACAAGCGGACAAACTTATGCCTTTTAAAACTGTAATAAATGGAAAAGAGATCATTGTTACTTACGAACTTGCTTTAACTATGATTGATGGTATAGTTTGTAACGCAATTACTGCAACTGCTTCTACTCAACGTTGCTATTTATGTAATGCTACTAGTAAAGATTTCAATAAGATCGATGTACTTTTGAAAAAAGAAATTAATAGAGATAATTTAACTTTTGGCTTATCTACATTACATATGTGGATTCGATTATTTGAATGTTGTTTGCATGTTTCGTATAAATTGGATATTAAAAAATCACAAGCGCGAACAAGTGAAGATAAGAAAGCGACAGAAAATAGAAAAAAACATATTCAAAAAGGTTTTCGCCAACAGTTAGGACTTATTGTGGATCAACCAAAGCCTGGATATGATAGTACGAATGATGGGAACACTGCTCGACGATTTTTCGAAAATGCATCAATTTCTGCTACTATAACGGGCGTTGACGAAGATGTTATTAAAAGGTTCCATGTTATTTTACAAGCTGTTTCAAGTGGTCATGAAATTAATGTACGACATTTCCAAGAATACACAATAGAAACAGCTCGAAAATTCGTCGACTTATATCCCTGGTTCTACATGCCTACTTCTGTTCACAAACTTTTAATTCACGGCTCTGAAATAATACAATCTGCTTTATTGCCAATCGGACAAATGTCTGAAGATGCACAGGAGTCTTGTAATAAATATATTAAAAGATACCGTGAAGATTTTGCACGAAAATGCAGCAGAACAAAATCGATGGAAGATCTTTTCTTGCGCTTGCTAGTGGCATCAGATCCGTATATATCAAGCTTAAAGAAATTGCCACATAAGAAATAAAAATCCTTATTTCCGGAAACAATTGCTTTGGTACTTCACCAACTGTTTATGCGTCTACTGATGATTCTATCTCTTCTTTTTCGATGTCGTCAGATTCTTCAGAGTTTTATACAGACAATTCGACTGATGATGAAGACTAATTTTTATGTTGATATTAGAACAATATTCTTGTTAATATAAATTTATTTTTTTTATTTGGCTTTGTACTGTATTTCTCAAATGAATATGTTAGTATTTAAAAAATCGTGTTCCTTATTACACTTTCTTATATAATTGAATTATACATTTTTCAAAATTTTTATAAATGATTAAAAATGTAATTACTTATCTGAAATATGTACAAAGTATTTCTTTTAACCCCTTGCACTACTTTCACGAGTCTGACTCGTGATGAAAATTTTAGGCCAAACTTGAATATCACGAGTCAGGCTCGTTGTTTAATTTCATGTCAAATGTGAATATCACGAGTATGGCTCGTAAGTGATATTTCAGTCCAAACATGAATATCACGAGCCGTACTCGTGGTCTTAATCTCGGGCTAAACAAAAACGTCTGAAGTTAGGCACGGCTTGTTCCGAATTTCACGGTAGTGCAAGGGGTTAAACAAGAAAATCATTACTCTGTAATCCAAATACATTTATTTTAAAACTGTAAATCAAATTATTATACAGTAATCTTAAAAAATGTTTACTTAAACTAAAATAATTATAAATTAACTGTTTGAACATGTTAATTTTATTTCACAAAATCTATTTTGTTTCAGAAAATGATTTTAAGAAATATGTGCTTCAAAGAAAAAATTACTTGCATGTAACTGAAATACATTCACTTCAATAAAAAAAGGAAATGTAACTTGTAAATAGTATAAAATAAGTCTTTCAAAAGTGATTTTAATCAATACAATTATAGATGTAAAAGTAGATGTTTTATTACTTTTTATCAAATATATAATTTACTTACAGATTTATAAAATGTTAATAAATTTTTATAATCGCTATTTTGGATCTGCCATTTTAAATCTTGTCTTTTTCACATCGGATTCATGTTCAGCGACCTCAAAAACCCCCGAGTAACAAGTTTCAAGCAAATCCGGTTGATTTCGAAAATGGTGTCCGCCATATTGGATCCGCAATTTTGAATTTTGTTTTTTTCACACCGGATTCATATTCGGCGACCTCGAAAACTTACAGAAACCAAGTTTCATACAAATTCGATAAACATTCCGTATTATAACTGAGTATTTTCGGTTTAATATCGCCATTTTGAACCCGCCATTTTGTTTTTTTACAATTTTGACTTCAGATTCGTAATCAGCGACCCCAAGAACCCTTATATAGTATATCTCAAACAGAATGAACTACGTTTTCGACTTTTGACTAGCTTTTCGGGAATCGGCCCCACTGTGCGATGTACGATATCATGAGGAATAAGCACTATCTTTCGGACATATTCCATGACTCGTATAGGACAAGGCAGGCACAGGAAGCAACTTGAGAAATCCAACATAGTGCTCGACGATGATCGTCCCCTTACCACTTCAATTTCCCATTTTGGCGGCTAGTCGCGAAGAATTGTCGAGTGCCGCCGAGGATGATTCTTTTGCACGTTGTTTAGACTCACGTTTCCCCGTAAAACGTTTAGAGCACACTCGCATATACACTGTATGAGCGCTACATCTGCTTTGCGCAAAATTGAACGTCGTTGCTCTTGCTTCAGATAACATAGTGCCTCCAATATAATTATTTGATTTTTATCGCGAGGTCCGTGCAACGCCATAACAAGTGCATTGCTGGTACATGGCACGTCCACTCATGAACCTTCATTGCTTTTTGAGGCACGTAAACGTAATGGTATTGGTCATCGGGAAATATACAGGCGCGAAATCGATAATTATCAGGCGTCGATTGTTTCAAGTCGAATAATAGACAGCCGTTCGGTGCAGCTGTTGCATCGAAATATACCTCCTGCAACAATCTCGTATTCTCGGGACATACCTGGCGTGCTAGATGTTGAATTTGCACGCGATCTCGCGGATTTTTGAAGACAACGATATAATTAGCGTTAAAGGAGATATCGCGTTGCCCGTCACCCTGATGGAAGAGATTTTGGGTGATGAAGATGACACTATGATTTTTATGATGGCTGCGCTTGGTGAAAAAATCGACCGTGGTATTGTTCGATTCCTCGCGCATTAGATCGTCAATGACCACAAGTTTAGGCTTACAAGGAAAGGTACTTTGGTGTCCCCCTCCGATTTTAATGCAACTCACGTATGTTGTAGAGCATCGAAAACTAAAAGACACGTATTTTTTTTTATCGGCGGAAAAACATTTTTAAGGGGTGAAATCGCCCTTCAAAAATAGCATGTCGAGGGGTGATTTTGCAGTTTCACCCAGAAGGCGTCAACCGATTTTAATAAAACAAAAACCAAAATACTCCTCATTGAAGACAATCAAAATTCCACGCTAAGTTGAAGAAAAAAATTCATTTGCAGGGGTGAACAACCCCCTGATTTTTCAAATTTCCACCCTACACAAAAAACTAATCAACCAAATTAAACAGAACATGTACCATTTGGAAGGGCAAGTTAAAATAAAGTTGACGTATTTTTGTACATTCACAGGAAAATGAGTTTACGGGGGTAAACTACCCCTTATCCATTAGTACGTATATTTGTGCATACATTTTTGTTTCTCGTTATTTAAATGTCCGAATAGATTCAAAACATTCCTGTTAGCCGAAGTCAAGGGGGGGAACTTCGCATGATGCTTTATTTATTATTAAGCGGGTGACCGGCTGGTACTTACAAGAAGGTCAGTTTGGTGTCCCCCTCCGATTTTGATGAAACTCACGTATGTTGTAGAGCATCGAAAACTAAAAGACACGTATTTTTTTTTATCGGCGGAAAAACATTTTTAAGGGGTGAAATCGCCCTTCAAAAATAGCATGTCGAGGGGTGATTTTGCAGTTTCACCCAGAAGGCGTCAACCGATTTTAATAAAATAAAAACCAAAATACTCCTCATTGAAGACAATCAAAATTCCACGCTAAGTTGAAGAAAAAAATTCATTTGCAGGGGTGAACAACCCCCTGATTTTTCAAATTTCCACCCTACACAAAAAACTAATCAACCAAATTAAACAGAACATGTACCATTTGGAAGGGCAAGTTAAAATAAAGTTGACGTATTTTTGCACATTCACAGGAAAATGAGTTTACGGGGGTAAACTACCCCTTATCCATTAGTACGTATATTTGTGTGTACATTCTTGTTTCTCGTTATTTACATGTTAAAGAGCTACTTGCGTTCACTCTTTGTGCTGATTTTGTGCTTATCAATAATTTATCGTCATATGTCATCGACCTTTCGATTAGATAGTATTTCGATTCGGCGCAAATTTCGGAATAAGTCGATGATGCAACAGTCGTTCCATCTATAGAACTTTGTCAGTTATTCCAACGAAATGAATATGATCTTATTTTTTTGAGTAATCTAATCATACGCCAATATGATAAAAATACTTTCGACGCAGTAAGAGGTGTTTTCTACATAGGCGGCTATCTGGGACTGCGTATTATCTGCTGATATCGCATGTGGTTCAACAACAAGTCTTTCAAATATAAAAGCCGCGATACATACAGCGATCTTCAGTTGCTCATTTGAACGGAGTGCCAGTGCGTCAGTTATAATTTCTGACAAAAAAAAATCAATAGACCATGAAATTGAATCCAATCAACGTCATTAAACTTCTTTTGGTTACATTTCAAGCCATGAATATTCCCGAAACTCCGATTAACAATGCAGAAATCGAGGTAAAGCAGAATTTCGAAAAAGTTCTGGTCGACTGCATGGACGATTATAACGGAGTTGAAATTATCGAGGAACAATCGCTAGATTTTCAAGAGCCATTCAAGCAATATGATGTTAACCCTGTCGAGGACACTCTTTGGCAACATGATGAAGGTCCAGTGGATTCTGATACTTGTTCTGAAGACGAAGAAGACATAAGCTACGATTACAAACGCAAAGCAATCGAATACTGGAGATCCGGTAAGAAGAAAAATTACAGTGTCGATACCGTGAGTCAGAAATTCAAAAAAGTCAAATCTGTACGACAATTAAAACGCTGGGCAAATCAAATGAACAAAGGTGGGACCTACAAGGAGAAATTAGCTCAAATCTCTGAATATACTTTGAAAAACATACAAGCCGCAATAGATGCTGGTTTCATTGTTCATGATATCGACCTTTAAAAGTGGGCTCTACAAGCTCAAAAAGAGATAGGGCACGAAGACATTCGTTTTAAAGCTTCTCATGATTGGCTTCGGAAGTTCAAGAAATCACATCTTATTGTGTCCAGGAAAATTAATAAATTCGTAACACGAAAGACTATAGAAGACGAACCAGTTTTAAGGATGAATGCAGAAAACTTCGTAAATGAAATTAAACCATGTATTCAAACATATGGACCGGAAAACATATATAATTCAGATCAGAGCGGTTTTCAACTGGAAATCCACTCTGGCAGGACTCTGACGATTGAAGGAACTAAACAAGTGTAATGTGTAGTACAATCCGTATCATCTACAACTCACAGCTACACTATCCAGCCAACCATAAATTCAGATGGAAAATTATTGTCACCCCTTTTTATCGTTCTAAAAGAGGGAAAGGGTGAGTTCGGCCCAATCGTGGAAAAAAATTTATTCAGGCCAGAAAACGTATTTTTAACAGCAACAAAATCCGGAAAAATGACTTCCGGTATGGACAAAAATGATTGCCAGAAAATATTGGACATATGATGAATTATACTATATCGATAACCAATATCATCCTATGTATAGAGCACTTCAAAATTTGGTTGGAAAAAGTATTCTTCCCCAACACCAGCCGTGACAGCGTATTGTTGATAGACTCGTGGAGTGGACACTGCCCAGAAGTTGTTCTAAATGCAACACCTCGGGGCAAAAAAAATTATCGCAAAGATAATACCTAAAGGCACCACAGGGAAAATCCAACCACTCGACGTTTTTGGTTTCCGAATATGGAAAAATTTTGTACGACATTTTTCCGACAGTGTATTATTACTTAATTCTGATATTAATTTGCACTTGAGAAACAACATAATCAAACTGCAATCTCTCGCACACAATCAACTTTCATCACCCAGATATATAAATCTTTTCAAATATGCATGGTTCAAAAGTAATTATATAACCGATAAGCCAAACGAATTCGACAATCCAGTGAGTTTCGGTTTCGGTCAATCGTCTCAAGCACACTGTGAAGTACAGGGTGTCCGCCGGGAAGGTATACTACTTTGTTTTGCCGCCATTTTGGTAAACTTTAGTCTTGACAGTTCATATTTGGCAGTCGTGAAGTAGACACGTGGCAAATTTATTATGGAAAAATATTCGATAAACCAACGTGTTTTAATCGTTAAAAGCTCGCCCATGACAGCTCGCCCATGACAACCCCGATTTTCATGAAAAAATCATAATGAGTGACGAGGCACATTTTCATTTAAATGGATATGTGAATAAACAGAATAGTCGGTTCTGGGCAATGGAAAACCCTCAAATTATTCATCAGTCACCTTTACATCCATTAAAAGTGACAGTCTGGTGTGCAATTTGGTCAGGAGGAATCATTGGACCTTACTTCTTTGAAAATCAAAACGGCGTAACGGTAACTGTGAATGGGGAGCGATATCGTGATATGATTGAAAACTTTTTAACGCCACAACTGCATGCTTTGGGCTTGATTAACATGTGGTATCAACAAGACGGTGCCACATCGCATACAGCCAGGATTACAATGGAATTACTGCGAGACCTCTTTCCACAACAAGTTATTTCAAAAAATGGTGATGTTGATTGGCCTCCACGGTCGCCTGATTTGACTGCTCCGGACTTCTTTTTGTGGGGATATCTAAAAAGCAAGGCTTATGCAAACAAACCAGAAACGCTTGGGCAACTCAAACAAAATATTCGTGATGAAATTAATGAAATAACGCGTGAAATGTGTGAGAATGTAATGAAAAATGTGCTCAAAAGGGCTCGCATTTGGGAGGCTAACAGAGGCGGACATTTATCTGATATTGTATTCCATACATAATTGCCGACATTAAATAAAACATTTATCAATATAAGATCCATTCTCTTTCATTTAATCAAAAATTATAAACAAACAAAGTAGTATACCTTCCCGGCGGACACCCTGTACTATGTTGTAATAATGTGGCCATCATCAGATGCTCATGGTGCAAGAAGTCTTTATGCTTGCAACATTTTTTTGAAGAGTATCATTTCTGCACGACTTACGAACCATGATTGCTGCAAATTATGACGTGCACATTGCACGTTGATGAATTATAAAAGGAATGATACATTATAATATATACTGTGGTGTATGTAGATGCGCAAGGCGGTAAGAATAAATGTGAGAGAATGGAGAGTGGGGAGAGCGTTAACATGGGACGTGAAAAGGACGACAGTCGAATAAATGCGCATGCCGAAACCCGGTATTTGTTATTTCTCGCCTATGTCCTCAGCTGATTGCCGCTGTTTCGAAATACAACCATACATATATGCCATACAACCACTCAACCCCAGCAACATTCGCCAGTATTCTGTATTTGAACAAGCTATTTTTTTCAGTAAATAACGCGAAACTCGTGAATGGACCATTCTACTTGTAAGTACCAGCCGGTCACCCCCTTAATAATAAATAAAGCATCATGCGAAGTTCCCCCCCTTGACTTCGGCTAACAGAAATGTTTTGAATCAATTCGGACATTTAAATAACGAGAAACAAAAATGTATGCACAAATATACGTACTAATGGATAAGGGGTAGTTTACCCCCGTAAACTCATTTTCCTGTGAATGTGCAAAAATACGTCAACTTTATTTTAACTTGCCCTTCCAAATGGTACATGTTCTGTTTAATTTGGTTGATTAGTTTTTTGTGTAGGGTGGAAATTTGAAAAATCAGGGGGTTGTTGACCCCTGCAAATGAATTTTTTTCTTCAACTTAGCGTGGAATTTTGATTGTCTTCAATGAGGAGTATTTTGGTTTTTATTTTATTAAAATCGGTTGACGCCTTCTGGGTGAAACTGCAAAATCACCCCTCGACATGCTATTTTTGAAGGGCGATTTCACCCCTTAAAAATGTTTTTCCGCCGGTAAAAAAAAATACGTGTCTTTTAGTTTTCGATGCTCTACAACATACGTGAGTTGCATTAAAATCGGAGGGCGACATCAAAGTACCTTTCCTTGTTAGTATCATTTGAGTTGTCTGTTGCTTGCGGTAAAACCCTGCGAAATTCGATTTTATCACCGTACTCTGAATACCCGGACTGCCACTCTGAGTAGTAAAAAAGTACACGCTCGAACGGGACATCCGCCATTTCGCGCATGAATTTACAGAATTTTTCAACAAAATATATTTTACCACAGCTCGTAGGACCGCTTATCACAGCTGTTTATCGATGTTTCCAACGTGTATCCATATCGATGAGTGTCTATCAAAATCAATCAGTTGTCTCTTAACCGTTTTAGTGCTAAGCAATTTTGGCAAAAATAAATGAAAATTGCTATACACATATTGATTAATTTAGAGGAAAAAATAATGGTGTCAAATAAAACACTCTAACTTAGACAAATATCAATCAATTTTATTAATTATTTTTGCATTATAAAGATAAAATGTTTATTAATTAATTATATTTAATTTTCGATACAAACGATCGCAGCGCTTTTGCGCCGCGTAGCATTCTAACGGTTAAGGAGGAAAAAGGGTCGGAAAAGTGTTTTTTTTCTGATACTACAACTGATAAGAAATATTGTCATAAAATTTGAAATTATTAGGAGCAAAACTTTTTGAGTTATAGACAATTGAGTCTCCGGGCGCAACGTCTCCCTTGACCAATCGCGTTTTCCTCATCGCGTTTTCCACAAAATTTTTTTTTTAAGTCGGTAGTCAAAGTTTCTCGAAAACCTTTGGACCGATTTTGCCTCAACTTTGCACACTTCTTTTACATACTAAATACTCGGTTCTGAATGAAGGATTTTTTTTTCAATTACAACTTATTTTTTTATTGAAAAGAAAAAGCAATTGTTGGCAAAAATCAGAATTTTTTGATTGCACCTTTACTAAAAATTCAAAAATGAATATTTTGTTAATTCCTTCGTTCAAATCCAAGATAAACTTATGTACTGAAGAAATCTTTTTGGTTTTTTAATTTCAGATGAACCAATCAAGAGTTATCCTGACTACCGCATGGAAACTTTTTTTTAAGGTCACTCGGTTCTCACCACTACCACTGGCTTATTTTTTAATATTTTTTTATGAAAATTTAACTGAATATACTTAGAATGATGCTTAACAATGTAACAAATTAAAAAAATTCAATAAATAAGGTATTCTGGAAAAAAAATCACAAAAATATGCTTTTTTTTGTATCTCAGGCCCTTTTCCCCCCTTACATAAGCTTATACCGTGATGGCGGTGCACCCGCGACATCAGCAATTTTCGTGGCCTTGACGAACTGATAAGGCGTAGCGCGCCTGTACTAGTTGATGAGGCGCGTGCCCGCGGTATAAGCTGATGTTTACTCCGTATGTAAATTAAATAACGATAGTTGTTAATTCCGCACAAATAAATCTATATTTTTATGTCACTAAGCATACAGCTTTATATACTAAATTCACGAATCATGTAATACGAAACAGCAATATTATATCCACGGGGATAGCACAAGAAAGTCGGAGCAAAAGGAATCAACGATAAGAAAGTCAGAACAAAAGGGAAGGGTAAAGAGATATCGGCTACTGCTACCAATAGCAGCAAAAAAAACGAGCAGACAACGGTTTTATACATAATAAATCAATTTTTTTTTATTTACACATTGTACATAGTACAGACGACACATGAATTTAGACAAAAAGTTTATTTTAAAATACCGCGAATTCACCCATAAGAAATAAAACTATATATTTTTTTCGTGATACTAATTAGCGTATTTCACAATGGCCATATGGTAGAGTAGATTACTTCCCCTGCCGCTTTCGATTCGTGTTAAAAAGTTCGCATGATTTCGTTTATTTACGCGTTATTACCTGATGAAATTCCATGCGTCGAATAGCGTCGAATTTTTAAATGATAGGTACGCTCCTAGCTCCTGTTACGAAGGAGCGTATTGCGTCATAATTTTGGTGATGGCCATTGCAAAGTTTAGCGTGATACCCTTTACTTTACATTTTTCAATGCTCGTACCGCTTACCCACAAAGTATTCATAAAATGTTGGGCCTTCCGAAATGAACGAACTTATATAACTACCTGGCCCGTATTCGCTTAATTCATCCGTGAGATCTCCCAGAAGATGAATGATTGGTGGCTCATACTCGTTGCTACCGGGGTGACTCACGTAAATACAAGCGTCCGTATCGCAGTACAATATTCGCCTCCCGAGCCCCTCAAGATAACTGTATAGTTTTAGGCGAGCCTGTGCCGTCGTACTGCAATCACGGTGTTCGATGTCGGCGATGGTTGGATAGCATCACGGTTGCTTACATAGTTCAGATACATGATCTTGTAATTAACCGGTAGCATACCCATCACCTCAATCTCCGGACTCGTTAGTAAGTTCATTAGCTCCGAGCGCGTGAAAACGATAAGCGTTTTCGTGATATTCTCGCGCTGACCAAACTTTTCCCAGCCTGAATTAAGCGCCAATTTTGCAAGCGATCGTAAACCAGGATTTGACTGCACAGTACTTCACTCGAGATATATACCCTCAGAATCATCGTACAACGTTATGAAGCGCTCTATTGCTTCCTCGTCATCGTTACACACTTCTGGCGGTCCACTCGCCTCTTGTTTTATTTTTAGGAATGTGTCGATGTACTAGGCAAAATGACTACTTCACCTCGTTCTCGAGTGATACTGCGCAACAACGTATTGCCAAATTTCATCGGTACGCGTCACCTTATATGCGAGCGAGACAGCTTTTCTCAGCTCGTCCACGACCCACGTGCCATACGCTCGCTCAGTCGCGTCATCGTGTGTGCCTCTTACGGTCTCGTCCATGTTTGTACAGCATGTTCTACATAAGGGAAACTGTAGTTTCCCATGCATGCGAACGGGCAGTGTGGGCAGATACAAATCGTGCGGTTACTCCGGTACACTTCAAGACGACACTTAGATCGTTTTCAATTTACAACTGTATCTATATCATAACGCAACGCAACACCTGATGCATGATCAAAGATATGACCACGGAAGAGCCCAATTGTTTTGGACAAAATAATTTTCATAACTTTATAACATCATAACTTTCATAACACGTGATGTGCTCGAGTGCTTCTTAAAAGAATTCCGTGGAACCGATGATATCATACGTAGTTGCACGAAGCGTTTCACTGACACCTATCTTTTCACGAACATACGATACGGCCTCAATCATACACCGCTGAATCGTTTCACTTCCGCTCTCCAGCGCCTGCATATGAATATCAATTCTTCTACTTATTTCGATGAGCATATCAAATGTCGGCCGCTGCAGAACGACATTTGGAGAGTATTTTCCGAAACGTTTCCGTTTAGATTCTCCAGATTTCTCTTGATTCTCGTATTCCCATTAGCACTACCGCTTATTTTACCAAAGGAGACAGCTCTGTGCTGGTGACACGAGGTTAGAAGTGTATAGTGCGCTGCGTGCTCTATGAGGGTGTCACATATTTTGTCGGCATCAGCTCCATGAAGTTCGAAATATCTTTGTACGCGAGAAAAATCACTTTCAAACACTCGCCACTCGTCTGCACTGATTGTGAGTGTAATTCCGGTAAAAGTATTTGACAATATTTTCACCACTGGAGTAAGACACGCAGAGTTCAATTCGAGACCGGAGACGATTATTTTACCGAATGATTTATTTAAACCGTAGATAACGGGGTTCGTTATATAGGGCGATATCGTGTGAGACGTCGCACCGTTATTTGCCATTTTTATTGCTTTCTCGGGGACTGTAACTTTTCGAATAAATCGTCGGCGGTGTTCATATCCCATTTTATACAGTTTACCCCTATCATCTAATTACAGCGCCGCTACTTTTGATACTGTAAATCATACCAAATCATAGACTAAAAATGACTCACCAATATCCTTTGATATTTATCGCATTCTCCTTAACAGCCTAGCAACAACAGTAGTAAATATATCTCAAATCACTTGCATACTCTCTCTCGCACAGGTATGTGCAGACTCATATTATGACGAAGAGATAAGATGCGACACAAAAACTAAATAATATTCGTCGAAAAATTTGATGATTTTCCTCATGGCCGAGTGCCTTAAGATAAGATGAAAACAATATGTCATTCGTTAGTGAAAGTCGACAATTTAGTACGTGACAGGGTCTTACATTTACGTCACCATCGTTAAATATTTTCATGGATCTTGCTTTTGTAGAGTGATCATATGCGGCCATCTTCTCGGTTAATTGTATTCATTACATCGCTGCAGTATGTGTACAGTGAGAAAGAGAGAAAGAGCGTATTAAACGAATATATATGAAAGCATGCCACTTTGAAAAATCTCTAGTTAATTGCCTGATTTACTGCGGTTATTACTACTCTGACAGCACAATCATGGGCAGGGTGGTTAAACGCTCATTGATAAGAAAATTAATGGAGTTTACATTGAAGCGTAGGCCGTCGTTGAGTTCGCGATGGGGGAGAATAAATTTGCAGATCACGCTATGGGAACTTCTGACGCAAGCGGTTGTTCGTAAGATTCGCGCTATGCTGGGCGAATATAATATTGCACTGTCTGATAATCAAATAATTAATTATTCGGTGGTGCGTGTTATTCGTCGACGTGGTGGCTCAGTAAGCCTACTATGCAGCCCATACTCAGTGAAAGACGTAAGTAATATACTGTGTTATTTACTTTCATTTTATTTCCTTTATTTCACAAGATTCTTATGTAGTTCGACGATATGAAAAAGTAGAAGTGGAATCCAGCACCTATGATTTCAATGAGGAGAGCAGAACCAATACAGATTATCACAGCAGGGATAACGAAAGTAACAGATGGTAAATTTTACCCAACCGTTCTGCGGACATGAGCCAAAAAATGATCTTTTTATGGCCGGTCCTACGAAAGAACCAGAGGAGCCGTCGCAGGTCCGTCGCGACAATACAGTTCAAGCGATGATACCAATAGCAATACAGACGACGACGAGGAAGAAGAAGAAGAAGAAGAAGAAGAATGGGTGGAGAACGACGAGGAGGAGACGGTGGCGGGGGACGACGTGGAGCATGAGGAGAAGGACGAGGAGGAAGAGGACGACGATAAGAATGACGCGGTAGAGGAAGAGGGAGACCCGGTTGATTCAAGTAAGCTTTTAATAATATAATTACGCTTACAAAAATAAAGGAATTAGAGTATAATAACAGTAAAAATGTAAAAAATAAGGTACGAGTCAGCGGTTCCGGGGTGCAGTCAAAGGATTCGAGGACCCGAAGTAAATATAAGTTCTTAATTCTCACATTACACAATTTATCTAAATAGTATATAGCTAGGAACAAACAAGAATTAAATTAAATCAAATTAAATTACATAAAAAGATTTAATAAATGGTTTAATTATGCTTGCAGGTAGACAAACTGGCGGCGGAAGAACTGCGATACGGAATAGTCATATTTTGCCTCCTAGTGAACGCTTCGGTATCGACAATGAGCACAGATGATATTTTCCACGCTTTAGGATGCAGGGGCGGTAGACAAATATTTGTTGTCAGCAACCACCGGACGGCATTGATCATCTGACTTGGTTCGAGGGCGGAGTACGAGATGTTCTCACTCGTCTTACAGAATCGGGCAAGAGACATGATTATGTGGATACGACGTGCCGCTTTTCACGCAAGCACCTGTATGATTATCATTTCGACCAGCGCGTGACATCGTTCTTGACGATATATGGCGACTAATTAATAGTGTAGGTCAGAGCATGCGGGAATTTCGAATAGACGATAGTACCTGCAGAATGAAGACGTGTATAGTAGGAGGCGTGGAAGGCGCTCGTGGGGACACCATGCTTACGCACGAGTCTATAGCAATAAAGTCAATTTTATGCATATGTGATAGCGATAAATTGCGTCTACAATGATTCCGTCACATCCGGAGCGCATGCCGAAACCGGTCAAATTCGTACGGGCGAGCTACACAAACGATTGTGTCAAATTCGGAACGGACTTCGAAGAGCGCAATACAGAGCAGCGATAGAGCTCTCGCGTAATGCGGGTGTAACGGTGCCGTCTAGAGGTTGCGGCGTGTGCAAGATCCAACTCTTTCAGAAGTACTTGGTTCACGAGGGTATAGCGATCGTTGTTTATGAATTTTTCCCCTTCGAAAAACGCATTCCGGCTATGCACGATGGGCGATAATCCGTACCGTCGGCAATAGGTAAAATTAATCATACGCTCTTTATTCTCTATTACGAGCGTTCTCATCACTATCAGCTAATATTAAATCTCGCTGGTGCGCTAGGTAGTCGGGGGTTCTGCACACAGTGTAATTCTAAGTATAATATAAGCGAGTATTCGGACATCGCTGCAGCTATCAATGTGCTCGGTATATTGCGCAGACTGTAATCGTTCGTTCTTTGGCGCGTTTTGCTTAGCTCATCACAAGGGTGAGGGCTCCGCGGGTGTTACGTCTCGTAAATATAGACGGTACAGTATCTGTAAAGCATTGAAAATCTGTAAAGGCTCATCGCGTATGATTAAAACCACAGATAAAAAGATGCATGTATGTGGTATATCGTTTTGTATTACATGCAGGCAAACTCGACCGACTACTCATGCGTGTTTTATAGCACCTCTTAAGAAACCAGAGGCGCCACAGGAAAAGAAAGAAGACAAGCCTTTGACGAGATTTTCGTTTTATGATTTTGAGACGCAATAGCATGAAAAATTGTACCAATATAAATCGACACGAATTCACAAGCCGAATTTATGTGTTTCACAATGCGTATGCATGATGTTGAGAAATCAGCTGGCTCGCGGCCAGTATGATCGCGGTGCAGAAGCTCGATGCTACTGGTGCTTCGCTGCGCTCGGCTGCCGTGCGTGTAGCCGAGGGCAGCACCTCATGGACACTCAACTCACGTGAGAGACGACGATCTTTCTCTCGCTTGGCAGTAGCGTCGCTCAACGACGCTTTTATCTTCGCTTTCGTTATCAAGATGGCTGAATAACTCAGCCATCTTGATCAGTTTTGCTATTCTCATGAAAACCGCCAAGAACGCGTCATCTGCCTCTTCTCAGCTTCGGAGCTTTTTCAAATTGAACGGTAAGGTGGCACCTTGATAATTTACACAAATTTAGTCCAGGTGAAATGAGAAAATATCATTTCATGCATCCTTAAATGTCTCACCTCGTGGCGTGCTTTGCAGTACGGGCTGCTCCACGCTTTCTCACACATTATTTATTGGCACGCAATTAATAAAATTGTATGTGCCGCTTACCAATAACTTTAAAAATCAGTTCTCATTTATTTTTATATATATTTTTGTAGTTTAAGTGGAAAATATAGACCATTTTATCTGTCTACATCGTTTGTCTGGTTATTTTTCCCTGTCAAAGGTGAAAACATATCCTATTTCGATATATTTCAGCTCACACACCATCAAACCATCGGATTCTCAAACACATGACATTTCTTGATATCACAGATATACTATAGAGATCAATTGTACTGTCTGTAGTAAACGCGAATTCGTGTTTATCGATGATTCTGTTGGGGATCATGTGAAATTGGCATTATCGCAAGAATTTAAAAAGACCATTTGTAATGCTCATAATGCAAGAAGGTTCGACGCGCAGTTTATTCTACGGTATCTAATCGAAGTGCAAAAAACACAGCTGCCTTCTCGGATTATGAATGGTACGAAGATTGTTTCGATGAAAATTGGCATTGTCATTTCTCTCAATAGACTAAACTAATTAACCATGGCTCTTAGCGCTTTATCTAAGGACTTCGGTATTGCGAATAAGGTGGCAAGAGGTACATTTCTGCATTTATTCAACACATCGAAATATCGGAATTACACAGGTCTTCTACTGGCTCTGCATTTTTACTCACCCGATACATTTTCTCAGCGGATCGCAAGCGATTTTTATAACCGTATGAAGAAGCATTGAATCACGTCGATTATAAATTTGATTTTGCGACGGAATTTGTGCTATATTGTCGTACAGATGTTACGGTTTTGAGACGCGCGTGTCTAGCCTTTCGCAAGTTACTTATACGTTGCGGAAGCTTGCACCATAGCATGAGCATGTACGAGAGTATTTCGAAAGAATTTTCAAAGCATCGCATTGCGATGTTACCAGAAGGGGGGTACCGCTGGGGGGATAAGCAGTCGCGCATGGCCGTCGCATGGCTCGTATGGCTCGAGCGCAAGCGCAACTGCGTTATCGCTCATGGGGATGCACGAGAGAGTATCGCCCGCTTAATGGCCTTCCAGCGGTCGACGGATTCTACGAGAAGGCGAGTGCATCACGTTCTTTAATTTTATGGCTGCTTTTGGCATGAATGTCCGTGATATTATCGCGTAAATAGAGATGCGCGAATGAAATTCGGCGATACAATGGAGTGATACGAGCGTACCGTCCTTATTTCCGGGCGAATCAGATCGAAAGGGTACACTCTAACCGAAATATGGGAATGCAATTTTAACAGATTACTCGAGAATAACGAGGAAATGTCGTTATACGTGAAAAATCACTTCATGGGGAAGCAGAAGTCTCTCGAACCACGCGATGCATTCTTTGCCTGTCGAACGGAAAATGTTGTGAGTCTGTACGATGTCGCGAATGGGGAGCAGATACGCCATGTGGATGTGTACTCGCTGTATCGGTGGGTGTGTAAGAATGGAAAAGATCGTGTAGGACATCTGAAATTGCACGTACCTGACGAGTGTCGAGAACTCGTAAGACTTGAAACCGATCCAAGTGCCGTCAAGGGTTTCGTGAAGTGCGCCGTAGTAGCAACGCGCGATTTTTATGTGCCCATACTGCTTGTTCGTATGCATGGAAAACTACTGTTCCCCCTGTGTAGAACATGGTGTAAAGACATGGGTTTCGAAGGCAAGAAAAGCATGTTTTATCGATTTTTTTTGGACATTATATTTAAATCATTTTATTAAAAATGTTAAGTACATCAAAGAGTAAAATTTCAACAGTATTTAAAAAAAATTTCATCAAAAAAGGTTAGAAATTAATACATTTTAATATATAATAAATAATACAATAAATAATACATTTTTTGGTACAATTAACACAGCGTATAGCCTCGTAAAATTTGTTGTAATAAAAAAAAAATCCTTCGTTCTGTTGTGCCGCGGAATATTCCACTCCGTATTTAGTATATTCGGGAATATTCCATAGTAACGAAACATTGGAATTCGTTCAAGACAAGAAACGAAGTCCAATGCCCGATCGTATGAACGACCCCAAGAACGCTGACGCAGCATGAGCGACTCGCTTGGCGTTCGGGCGAAAGGCTAACGCTAAAATTGCGAATTAAGGGATTTTCGTGAAGACAGTTAGCAACTGCTTTACGAAAAGACAGTATTAAATTAGATTGAAAAGAGAACGGTTGGTTCCTCGTTTAATACTCGAAACAACGCATTATTGTACTTCTTACTTTGATATATAAATAGGCAACGGAAAGTTACCGTTGCTTATAATAAATACTTCCTTTTATATAAATTCGCGTTTCCATCTTTTACTCGAGATCCATCTCCTTATCGGCAAACGATCCCAAAAAATAATAACTTTTAATATTATACCGACTACCGAATAATCCAATTACTCGGTACCGGCATAAGTCATATTTCGAATAAGTGTGCAACATGTCAATAAGATCGGTGCATTAGTTTGTGCGAAATCGTGTCCACCGACTTCAACAATAGTGTTTCGAGAAAAACGCGATTAAAGTTTTAAGTAGAAATAAAACGACGACATTTTTTTTGTACTTACATAGAATCGTCGATTCCAGCTGCATAAAGTAAAGATCTTGCTGCAGCTGCGATGCCCAAGGCATCCTTTTTTTCCTGCCCAAGACGAGCTCTGGCGTCTCGAGTACAAGTCTTAGCTTTTTTCTCAGCTATAAGTAAACGATGTTCATCGTCTTTTCGCGCGTACTCGTAGTTATTTTGGCCAAGTTTGATGTCCATCCCTTGCAAGAACAATAACAGACCGGAACTCTCTTCGTTGAAAGTATAAGCAGCAATGGATGCAGCAATTTAAACTATTTTGGAACCAGCAGAAAGTATTTTTGGAGTGATTTTCCAAATTTAACTGGTTTACACTCTCATTATTATTTCGCGTAAAGCTACCAACACACCACTCTAGAAGTACATCTTTGCTAAGGTCCTCATAAATAGGCTTGACAGCTGAGAAAACATTACTTAGCAATGGAGCATAACCGTGTTTGAATGATGATAATCCATTCATAGCTGAAGCACGCTGTCAAACGCACCATGAGTCAGGACCGCTATTTTCACCGGGGAAATTCCCAAAGGCTCTCTCTCCTAGAGTTTTAATCCGATTGACTTAAAAATTTGGGAGAATATTCTAGATATGTTGTAATATTAGATAAAATTATATTTTTTAAAATTCATTTTTCAATTTTCCAAACCCATGTATCCCCTTAACGGCACATGGGTCGGGGACGTGCTGCGAAAAGCTGTCTTGCTCGGGTATAAGGTGACGTATATCGATGAAATTTGTCAATACGTTGTTACGCAGTATGACTGGACAACTAGAAATAAAACAGGAATCGAGTGGAACGCCAGCAGAGTGCAACGATGACGAGGAAACAATAGAACGTTTCGTCGCGTTGTACGAGGATTTTGAGGGTATACATCTCGACCAAAGTGCTTTGCAGTCAAATCCCGGTTTACGATCACTCGCAAAATTGGCACTTAATTCGTTCTAGGGAATATTTGGTCAACGCGAAAATCTCACGAAAACCAGTATCGTTTTCACGCTTTCGGACCTAATGAATTTACTATCGATTCCGGAGATTGAAGTGACGGGTATGCTTTCGGTTAATAAGAAGATCATGTATGTAAACTATCTAAGAAGCCGCGATGCTATCCAACCATCCCCGAGATCGAACGCCATGATTACAGTATACAGGACAGCATAGGCTCGCTTAAAGCTGTAAAGTTTCTTTGAGGGGCTCGCGAGGCGAATATTGTACTGCGATATGAACTCCTGTATTTACGCGAGTCGCCGCAGTAACAATGAGTATGAGCTTTATTCCGATTGGTCAATTTCTCGGAGATCTTACGGATGAATTAAGTGAATGCTGGCCAGGTAGCTATATAAGTTCGTTCGTTTAGAGACGACCGAAATTTTATGCATACCTTGTTCGTAATCCCGACGGCACGACTATCAAAAAATGTAAAGTAAAGGGTATCACACTCCAGGGAAGTACTCCACTGCACCGTATGGCTATTGTGAAATACGTGAATTAGTATACTCGAAAAAAGTATTCTATAGTTTTATGTCTTATGGATAATTTCGTGCTATTTTAAAATTACCTTTTTGTTTAAATCATGTTTCGCCTTTACTATGTATAATATCATATGTAAAAAAATTGAAATATTAATTTATTCTGTATATAACCGTTGTCCGCGCGTTCTTTTTGTGCTGCTATTCGTAGCAGTAGCTGCTACCTCTTTACCGTTCCCTTCTGTTCTGACTTTCTCATCATGATTCCTTTTGTCCCGTCTTTCTTATCGAGTGTTTCCTTTTATTCCGACTTTCTTATACTATCCTTGTGGATATAATATTGCTGTTTAAAATAGCATGATTCGTAAATTTCGAATATAGAGCTGTATGCATAGTGAAATAAAAATATTGCTTTATTTGTGAGAAATTAAAAACTATCGACATTTAATTTACGTGCGGAGTAAATATCAGCTTATACCGCGGGCACCTGCCTCCTCAGCTAGTACAGGCATGCTACGTCTTATTAAAATAGCTGATGCCACGTGTCCGCCCCCGCCGCTGCCACCACGGTATAAGCTTATTTAAGGATGTTTCTCTGTTATATCGATATAATGCCATCGACTTGAAATTTATACAGCCTTTTAATATTTATCCTCCAAAGGTGTGTGCAAAGATTCAACGAAATTAGGAGCCTCCTTGTCGAGATAAAAATATTTTTAAAAACGTGATTTAACATGCGTTCTTATGGCCACTCATGAAAAACAAGCACTAATCGTTCTGTCGTTCACGAACCTGAAATGCCAACACTTTAAAAAAATGGACGACCTAGTTCTATATATAATATAAGGGAGCCGTATGCAAAAAGTCACCTTCATTAGGAGATTTTTGCCGAGTAATTAAATGAAACGTTTAAAAAATATGTTGAAAAATGGCTAAAAGCAGGCATGACACGACAACACTGTCGGCCGCCTGTCTCAACTCACATGCACATGCGCTACAGGCTGGCACGGGGTTTCAAATGAATTGGCACGGGAAATAATGATTATGATAGAAACAACTTTCTTTTCCATTAGAAATACACTTATCATACATTACAAGCAAATCTTTGGCTGTAAGAAAATGAGAAAACAGAATCGAAGGAAAAGAACAAAAAAATGTTGTGCTTCAGAAGTACATAATGTAACCTATAATATACGTAAAGAAAAAAAGGGTAGCGATTCTAAATTAAAAATAATTCATACGGAAATTACAGATCATCTGTGAATAAGTTATAAGAAATCAAACTTGAATGACTTCAGTTAAGAAACCTAGTACAGCGTTAATCACAATTGATGATTTCGTAACACGGGGTTTCTCGTCGACGATCTTAGACAATAGCTGGGTGACGCCATCCTTTCCGTCCAACCCATATGCATTGACGAGAGTGTCAAAATCGATTTGAGCCAGACCCATTTTTTTCGCATGTCAAAAGAGATGACCCTTTCGAGTGGACATAAGGTCTTCAATGCTATTTGCGTTTGTTCTCGAGCTTTTTTTTTATCTGCGAGCGATTGCAAACTCACTTTTCTCGATATCAGCAGGTCATGTTATATGGTGTGATGACAGATAATCTTTTGCAGTATTTCTACGTCCCGTACGACATCATGGGCTTCAGATATGCTTGACTGCAATTCTTATGACGTCGCAGCTTCTCTCGAATAATCGGAAGAGTGTCTACGAATTCCGATATATGACTTTAAATTGGTCATACATTTTGGCTTCTATTCATAGCTAATAGTAAACGTGTACTGTCGATAGTGCCGTTGTGCGCGACCATTACGCAGGGTTTGCCAATCGATAGCAAATTGGAGAAAAAATTCCAAAACTGCTGTAGTCGTAACTGATAGCACTCGAATTCCGTGCAAAAATAGTTCATCATCTACATTCGTCAGTCCATTCACAGTAGACGCACTGCTGGTGATAGGTCGGGTAGGATTGATATACTGGGTCTGGTAAAAAGTTCGTGGCGTTTTTTTAGTAAAATTTAACTGGTTTTCTTATAGTGTGAAAATCAATTCATTTAAACCAAATATGCTACATTATTATCGACAATGTTTCGCCATTTTTCGGGTAGAGCCATGATTCCATCGGTGAAGAACTTCTGTTGTTTCTGGTTTAAAAACTGAATCAAGCGATTTTCACAGGCTTCTTTTGAAAGCAGCTTAATTTCATTGAGAGAGTTCTGCAGAGATCGGAATAAGTGATAGTCAGAGTCGGTGCTATGTCTGGACTATACGGTGGATACATCAAAACTTCCCACCCAAGCTCTCGCAATTTTTGACGGGTCATCAAAGGTCGGGTGTCATGATGGAAGACAACACCTTTCCTATTAATCAATTCGGGCCGTTTTCTTTCAATTGCTTGGCGTAATTTCTCTAGTTGTCCACAATAGAGTTGAGAACTAATCGCCTGACCAACTGGAAGTAGCTCATGGTGGACGATTCCCTTCCAGTCCCACTACACACACAGCATCACCTTTTTCGCCGTCAATCCTGGCTCCATGGTCGGACGACCAGAACGTGATTCATCTTTCACATCAAAATTACCGGAACGAAAGCGAGCGAGCTATTTCCGCGCAACAGATTTTGATAAAGTACCTTCACCGTACACAGCACAAATTTTTTCACAAGCATGCGCAGCGCTCTTCCCTTTGTCGTAATAATATTGCAAAATATAGCACAATTTTTTATTACTTTTCTCCATTTTCAAAAGCAAACAACTTTCCAACCATTGCACCAATTTCGATGTTTATACACTCAAAGTATCGCTCGAAGTGTCACCTTTCCAACGAGCGTTTAGTGCTATCACTGCGATCTGTGTTTCCTGACTTATTTGCAATTGATGCCATCTATCGGGCAAAACACCACGAACTTTTTCCCGGACCCAATACTTCCCAAACGACGTATCGTTGTTTCTAGCTTCGATTTGCAAGATTTCTGCTGTTCTTGCCAGACGTGAAGTTTCAAGGTCGTACAAAACTACTGCTTCGTCGAAAGGTTCGTCAGTTGGAGAGATATTGAGTACATATGACTTAATGAGTCCCATATTCGTCTCGTACGTTGTTTCCTCTTTCTTTTCTCTTTTATTTCGAAGCGTTGCTCGATATTTTTTCATAATATTTCGTCGACATTTGAAACTCTTCTTTTTTACGTTCAACGCACTGCTCGTTGCTTTTGTTTGTCGAGTTTTCATGAAATTCGAGGAATGAGTACCTGGTAAAACCTTCAAGGTTTCCGTCATGTCTGTAATATACTTTTCACCTCGATTTTTATGTCTCACGACGGCGGCAAACCTGAAATCAACCGATTCGCTTTGGCCATATCACTGCACCTTCGGTGCTTTGGTAGCTGACGTGTGATTGATGCTCTAATTCGCTTGATTTGAAAATCCGTGACAACATTTTTCAGCGTTGCTTGCCGATTCATTGAAAATTTGTTGCAAACTCGTGTAAAGTGCTAGACTTTGAAAACCCCCTGGAATAGATATATGTTCGTAATTTTCCGGATCTTGCTGATAGCCGCACCATGCTCCGCAATAATTGTGATCGTTTTAAGCATGGTGTGGAATTTGACGAATAGAAATTGCCATTTCAACGCTATTTTCAATGTGCTGCGACAGAGCATACCCGAAACACTTTTTCAGGTATTTTATTATATCTGCTATCAACTCTTTGTGACTCCGTTGTATATTATACAGTGCATTGGTCACTCCGTTCGACGTGTGATTTCTCGAAGAATTTCACGACCGGATGGTCGCTGTGTCGTCGGATGGCAGCAATTGTCGAGCTATCATCGTCACCTACGAGGACTCCTACTTCGACATTTACACTCTTTAGAATCTCGCTTTTAGTTGCCATTTTTGCAGCAACGATCGCTTTCATTGCCTTCGAGCTCCCGGAGAAATTAAGTCAGCAGTCGTGGTCAGACTTACGGTGCCCATTCTCGCATCGTCTACATTTTCGATTCCGCGTGGCATATTGGGTTATTTGAGAACTTTGCGTGCCGATATACCAGGTGTATGCATAAGTTTTTTCCGGTTTAACTAAGAGATGGCGCCAGCGAAAAGTACGCAGCGTATTAATTTGACACATACGTCATTTTGTTCGTCTGACATTAACCTACAAACACACACAAGTTGAGTCCGTCAAAAACTAGCGTCTTTGTTTTATCGTTCAGTGATCATGTCGAGTTTTGTGCCTGAAAAAGAACATTTGCGGCACGCATTCCTTTTATTATTTAATCAAAAGAAAAAGGCTGCTGAAAGTCAACGTTTGCTGGTATAAACATATGGTGAACACGCTTCATCGATTAGAACATGTGAGACATGGTTTCGACAATTTAAAAGTGGTGATTTCAATGTGAAAGACAGTTAGCGCTCTGGTAGACCACAAAAATGCGAAGACGAGCAATTGCCGGAGTTATTGGATGATGACCCAACTCAAACTCAACGGCAATTAGCAGAAGCATTCCATGTGTCACAAGAAACAATCAGCAGACGTTTACGAGTAATGGGGAAGATCAATAAACTCGGTAAATGGGTCCCACACGATTTGAATTAACGTCAAATAGAAAATCGCAAAGTCACTCGCCGTCTCACACGGCAAAAGCAGTGAAAGACACCTTGAAATCGCTTGGATGGGACATCCAAAGTTTCGAAACTGTCTTTAGTTTGCAGAGTCCTTGTATCTGCGGTAATATCTGGTAGGAGAAACCCTCTTCGCAGATTTCCAGGTTTGTAATACTTAATCCAAAGTACAAACACACTTTAAAGCGTGTTATACTTTGTAACATGGCAAAATACGACGATATTTAATTTTTTTTACACGATCGGATGGACCGAGGGAGAGAGTGAGAGAGAAAGAGACAGAACCCATGGGATTCACCGATTTTGGTCAGCTACGGGACCTTGCATCGCTGCGTGCCGCGTGGGAAGAGGTCACCTTCTTCCGCTTTCCACTATCGGGACTAAGAGTAATCTCGCTCGACAATCGTCTGCCGTGTCAATCAAGAGCGATCTACCTGTCGGACTGAGCTACACATATTTATTGCTTACTTTAATTTATGCGTTGTCCAGCTGAAGCGCTAGTCGCTGTCATCTAGCGACAACGATTACCCCAATTAACCGAGTTTGGCTCGTTAGGAGAGGATCATAGTCCACGGGCACGCGTGCCGGCAAGACCTCAGGGCTTATTCCCGGTTACCGTCGACCAAGGAAGACGTAGCGTCTAGCGTACCATTGCCCCACTCTACCTTTGGAATTATTATAATCGATTGCTAAGCCGTGGGTACCGGTATATCTATCGTTTGGACGATCGCATCACTAACGGAGTCACGAGGGAAACTGGAGGCATTCGGAATTTGGAATTATCAAGGGTCGACTGGAAACATCGCTGCAGCATCGTTCCGGTGAGCTTTCTTATTCTCTACGGTCTTTCGTCATTTTTACGTCCTGATTTATATGATAATTAGAGCTTCATATCTGCGATTCTTGTACACCATGCGCAGCATATTATTCGTATCGGGACTGACTGCGTCTATTTCAATGTAACATCGAGATCGTTTGACAGTTAAAGCCGGAAATAAGTCACTCCGTGTTTTTCGTTATTCCGTTGTGCGTTTCGTGTGTGACGGATTGTCACGTTGTAGATCGCGTCGCGTATTGTTCAGTATTTGTTTTATATATTTATTTTTACTTATCACCGTGGACCTCGCATTATTATTTTCGAGAGCTCGCGTAGTGCGTAATCGACCGTCGTCCCGTATTTTGTACGTTTATGCGAGGGATTTGAACGGTCCGAGGCGTATCTCCCGTTGTTAAATCGTCCGTTACAGTTAATTATTTTTTCTTGGACTAGCGTGGATTATTGGTCTGTTATCGGTGAATTATTCATTGATTGTTATTATTTTTTATATTTATTTATTCTATTTCTTATTTATTATTGATAATTCACGGTCGGACGGAGATTCTCGGTTTGAAGAATCGAACAATTAGAAGCTTCGTGTACGTGACTTTCCGGCTTCCCGTGGTTGTCGCGTTGTTTGGTGTGTCTGTGATTGATACGGCATAGGCCGTACCACGTGCGAGTTATGCTCGAGAATTATTATTTCGCTTTATTCGATTTTCCGTTATTCATTCTAATGTAGATTTGGAATTTGGTTTGAACGATGTTAGTATAGGCGGTAGAAAGTCGGGTAGAACCTGTATTACGTATGTGAGTGTCAGAGAAGGAGCGAGTGCCGCGAATTTCACTGCCGTAATAATTAAGTTTATGAATTGTTGAAAACTCAGAATTAATTTACGGGATATTTTCTTTAATATTTTCTTTTGTTTTTGTGTGATCTCGATAATTTGTCAAGTCAGTGCTGGACCTAGTTAAATAAATAAGTTGCCATCCTGGCTAAATTTGTGAGTCCCGTATTTATTGTGTTTATGGGTTTTATTAATTGCAACCTCGACAGTCCAAACCACCCACTCTACCTTAAAGAGCTGTAGTTAACCTGGGCTGAGTCGGGTTGCTAACACCGTTATTTTCCTCCCGGCGCGTAAGCGCCTGGCGCCCAGCTCGAGAGAGCAAACTCAAAAGGAGGGAAAATAACAAAGACCGGCCGTAGGTAACGGGAGACGTGAGGCAAGACTGTCGAGGTTTTTATTTCATTGAAAAAATTTTTTTCATTAATAATTAACTTTCTTTTAATTCAAGTTTATTTCATTTTATTTTATTCTTTAAACAATTTCAATTCTTTTTATTTATTTCAGTTTCTCTTATCTTAATTTTATTACTCAACAATAGTAATTTTTTTTATATCTGGATATTTTACAAATATTTTTCTATTATTTTCATTTTATATGTATTTTCCTTTATATTCTACTTATCCTTGTTAAATTTAACCATTTAATGGTATATATTGCTATGGGTTTCCCGTCAATTGCGACGGATAATTATTAAACAGTTAAAATAATTATTTGTGCTGTAATATTCGACAGTGAAGTTATCTCACTACGCACTGTAAGAAGTCTTCGCGAGGCGCACGGTATACCAAGATCGCTCTCGCTGTCTAGTGCCGTGCTCAAGGCCGGCCGTGTTTACGTTTTGTTGTGTGTCGCCGAGAGAGTAACAGTCTTCTGCATTGGAAACTGGTACTCCGGTTGATGTAATATTATTTGTAGCTTATTATAAAACTCTGAAATATTATTTGGAATTATATGTGATAGCAAAATAATTTTAACCGAGTAGAGCGAATTTGCGAGTCCCGGGTGATATGGATTTAACGATATATCGTTATTTACGAGTATTTCAGTCGAGGATATTTTTATTTACCTATTTATTACGCATGAATTGATTAATTCATTAATGGATTATATATTTGTTTAATTGATTTATTTGTTGATTTATATATATATATATATATATTTCCTTTTCCTATTATTATTATAAAAAAATTATTTCGTTCATCTCACTTTTATTTATTTATTTATAAATACATAATTTATTATTTGGTTTTACATATTAAGGAGTCATCAACTACGTCATTCTTTCTTTCTCTTTCCCGTCAATATCTTCTATAAATCCTTTATTTTTCTTTCTTTTTTGCTATTATTATTTATTATTTCATTATTTCATCATTATCTATTTTTTTTATATTTTTGATGGTCAGGTCGGACTTGTAGCGACTATTTATTTATTGATTTTATTTATTTTTCCATGGGGTTTTCATTATTTATTTACGAATTTTATTTTGACTTCGGCTTAATGTTGATGTATTTATGCATTAGTTCTTCCTGATCTATGTATTTTGACGGTTTTAATTTTGACGAATATTATTTATTTATCCGACTTATTAGGTTTTTTGGTTTTTCTTGTTATTCCTTTATTTGTCCTCGTCTTTTTTTTACTTTGCTTTTCTAAACAATAACTTTTTATATCCGGACGCATCCCGTGACTAGTATATTCCGGTTCACTTAATTTTATTTATCTTGGGTGCATTTTTTGCGATATTATCCCGCGTTAACTCGCCGCTCTTCAGTGACTGATTTTATTATTTTTTTTTGTATTTATTTATATTCGTTAATTTCTTTTATTTATTTGATTTCGTTTTTCTTTGTATTTTCTTTTGTTTATTTAAAGAAAAAATTTATTAAAATTTGTATTCTTGTGCTATCTCTGCCTCTTCACCGGAGTAGCTAGAGTAACATACTGTTCTCGTTTTAAGTTCGCAATAGGCGGAAATGCGCACACGTCAGTTCTGAAGGGTCCCGCCACCCTCGATTAATTGATCTTTTATTCCTCCCGTCAGTGGAAGGAACCTTCGATTTTGCTGAGCCCTTTACCATCATATAAGTGGGTTTTCTTTTTTTTCTTGAAATCAAATTACCGTTAAAGAAACGATCTTTCAGCTCGTACTCCGGAAGGAATTTTTCTTTTCTTTTTTTCCTCTTTTTTTTCCTCTCAATTTATTTAATTCTATTCATTTCGAGTTCGCTTGTGGGTAATCCCGGGGAAACGGAAAACCAACATGGTTTTATCGAGAACACCTGGGGAAATAACTTCGCTGACCGAGGATGAGGTGAAGGAGAATTGGCCTCACGAGGATTGCCTCTACGGGGCACCTCAGCTGCTATGCGGGAGAGACTGTATTTTTCGGGAACTTTGGTAAATCCTAATGAGACGGCTGCAGGTTTAGTCACGGTAGATGACGATACTGGTACTTCGGGGCAAAATTACGCCATCCCGTTGACACCCGGGGATAATGATAATGCGATGGAGACGAATCCGTTCCATCATTCGTCACCGGTCAAAACGAATAATACTAATTTGCGTCACCCGGCACGGGCTATTACAGCATGCGAAAATGGAACGTTTCTTTCTCCGGTAGACATGGAGAAGAAGTAGAGGAGTTACTCGCGCGTGTTGAAGATAGCCGAGGCCTTGGTACAATCTCAGACCATGACCGGATGAGTTGTATACCCTTGTTTGTGAAGGGGATCGCTTACCATTGGCTCAAATTAGAACGGTCCTGGTGGACCTCATGGAAGCAATGCAAGCTGGCCTTCAACGTTTTTGAGATCCCGATTTTCAATTCATCCCACGGGAACAAATCAGAACGCGAACGCAGGGAGCGGAAGAACGGGTAGCAGATTATTTCACGTGCATGTGGAATTTATTTGTTCGAACCGTGCCACCATTCCCGGCCGAAAAACAGGAACCTGATACCCAGACTTCAAGTAGCCATATCTCTAAGGGATGCCTCGGACCAAGAGAATTTGGAGAAGACAGCAATACGAGTCAAGCGTAGCTATTTTGCTGCCAGCTCCTGTCATGCAACTCCTGCTCCGGAGAGATCGATGCTCCCAGAGTTCGCCTATTATGCACCAACTCGGCCAGGGAACCATGGCACTTTTGGGGCACTGGAGCAAAGTCCCGCATAGGTACGCAAGAACAGAGGATCGTCACACGGGTTTACTAACCCGTTCGCAGGTGAGAATCTACCGAATTTCGTTTCCACCCCGCCTCATCATTCCAACTTCGTGAACCGGCCAAGAGGAGGAGAAGTAGGGTCTTTCCGTGGTGGATATTCGTCTGCACCTGCCTGGCCCACCATACGACAGAAAACTACTACTCAGCCGAGTCTCACTGCGATCAGTACCAATCCGTTCCTGCCAGCAGCCACTGTACCTAGAGAAGCTACAGGGTCATCGTCGGGTTTTCCCCGTACTGACCGGCAAGTCATCTGCCACAACTGCGGTATCGCAGGTCACTTCTCGAGAGGGTGCGCGGTGCATCGTCCTGTTAGATGCTTCCGATGCAGTGAGGAGGAAGAAACGACTCGAACAGCCCACAATGCACGGGAAACGGGTATGGGAGTCGCCGATAAGGGGAATGGCATCCTTGGAACCGGAAAAAATCCCCAATAAAAGTACCGGAGTATTTGTGCAGTCCGGTAGAGGACGAACAGAGGGGCTCGCCACGTCCTGGTCATTTGCTTGGAGATTTATGGTCGACCACTGCCAGCTTGGTGGACTGCAGGGCGACCAGTTCTTTCATCAGCACAGAGGGACTATTAATGATGGCTAGGCTGGGCTATTCTAGACGACCAACACTGGAACACCAAAGTACTATTGCCAATGGACAACAGATAACCTGTACTGAGAGGTTGAATTCAGCGCAACGTTGAGGGGTCGTTGGAGTAGGCTCACTGCACCTGTCTATCCTGACCTGCCTGTCCCGTTATTATTGGGTCTCGATTCTTTTTTCCTGTTAGAGATTGGAATAGATCTAAGGAGGCGCAAGTGGTTTTTAAGTGGTGAACCCGAGGAATTCGACTTTGAGTCAGTAGAGGATCTGGAAAACACGAATATTTTAATGCCGATTACGGACTTAACCGAAGCTGAAATAGCAAGATTGGATGAGTTCCTGTCAGTACAGATCCCGAGAATAAAAGCAGCTCTAGGGGTTACCAGTTTGGTCGTACATTATATCGATGTTGGTAATGTGCGACCAATCAAACAGCGATAGTACCCATTTACCCCGGTTATGAGGGAGGCCATGGATTGGGAAATCGACCGGATGCTGGATACCGATGTGATCGAGCCTTCCACCAGCGAGTGGAGCACTCCGATCGTGATGGCAGCTACCAAAACGGTACCTTCTGTTTTTGTCTGGATTTCCGAAGGGTAAACGAGGTCTCGAAGAAGGACGCGTATCCGATGCCTTACATGAGCCATATATTGGATTGCTTGAGGTCAGCCAGACACATCTCTACTCTCGATTTGAGTCAAGCTTTCCATCAAATCCCGCAAATCTTGGGAGCTACCTCGTGGTATAGACGGTTTATTCCCGAGTAGGCGAAGGTGGCTGAGCCGATCACAAAACTCACCAGAAAGCGACAGAAATGGTTCAGGGGGATGAACAACCCAGAGTTTCGACCGTCTAAAGAAAGCATTGACGCAGACACTAGTGTTAGCTCGTCTCGATTATACTAAGAAATTTACACTCCAGACAGACGTCAGTCTAACCGGTCTGGAAGCGGTTCTCACGCAAGAACCGGATGGGGCGAAACATCCGATTGCCTATGCTAGTCGTAGTTTGACCATTGCGGAGCGTAATTATGATGTTCGGGAACTCGAATGCCTAGCGATCCTATGGTCAGTAGAAAAATTCAATAATATCACGCCATCACGCGAGGAACCGAAGGGGAGAGTAGTTAGATGGACATGGAAACTCATGAGTTCGGACTTCGATCTGTTACATCGGAAGGGCTCACAAAATCAATTGTCTGATGCTGTCCTGAATGTTCGAGTCTGTTCCACCTTGGAAGGATACTGAAGAAGATGACTGGCCTAATGTGGTGGGCTTGCTAATACAGGCTTCTGCGAACGTTTTGCTCACGCTACCCTGCGGCGAGAGAGATCTTGGGTATGAGATGAGGGTTAAGGACGTACGGAAGCATCCAGTTCGCTACCATGACTAGAAATACAAAGATGATAAATTGTTCCTGCGGTGAAGAATGTCTCGTCTGGACTCGCCTGACACTGTCTGAAAACTTGTTGTCCCGCGACATCAGAGAACTGCTGTTATGCCGGTACTGCGTGATTGGATTCCTTGGTAATGGGTATAATATCAGGGGTACAAATTGAAAATGCGGGTTTGATAACAGATGGCGTTACTAACGCTATACGCATCAGGCAGTACTGTGACTATGTTCATGTCAAAGCTACGTCTTATAGCTTTAATTTTCAGTATGTGTCAATTTGTCGCAGTGTCAAATTCATAGTTTTTTTGAGCTCTCAATATGTCGAGTTTCGTGCCAACAAAACAGCATTTGCGGGAAGTTTTAATTTACTTCTTTAATTTGAAGAAAAGTGCTGCTGAAGCACATCGATTGGTCTCCGAGGCTTATCCGAGTCATGTTCCATCGGTTTCAACGTGCGAGAGATGGTTTGTGCGGTTTAGAAGTGGTGATTTTGACGTTGAGGACAAAGAGCGGCCGGGCCAAGTGAAAAAGTTTGAGAATGCTGAATTGGAGGCAATACTCAATGAAGACTCGTGTCAAACTCAACAAGAGCTCGCAGATTCATTGGGAGTGACACAACAAGCCATTTCCCATCGTATAAAAGCCCTCGGAATGATCCAAAAGCAAGGACATTGGGTGCCGTATGAGCTGAAGCCGAGAGACGTCGAGCGCCGTTTTTTTGCATGCGAACTGCTGCTCGAACGGCAAAAACGGAAGGGTTTTTTGCATCGCATTGTCACTGGTGATGAAAAGTGGATCCATTACGATAACCCGAAGCGCAAAAAATCATATGGTTACCCCGGCCATGCATCATCATCGACGGCCAAACCAAATATTCACGGCGCCAAGCTCATGCTCTGTATTTGGTGGGACCAGCTGGGTGTGGTGTATTATGAGCTATTGAAATCGAACGAAACCATCACAGGAGCACTATACCGAACTCAATTGATGCGTTTGAGCCGCGCACTCAAAGAAAAACGGCCACAATACGAGCAAAGACACGACAAAGTAATTTTGCAACATGACAACGCTCGGCCACATGTTGCAGCGCCGGTCAAAACATACCTACAAACGCTGAAATGGGAAGTCTTACCCCACCCGCCGTATAGCCCAGATATTGCTCCTTCCGATTACCACCTTTTCCGATCGATGACACATGGCCTAGCTGACCAGCGCTTCCATTCTTACGAAGAAGCCCAAAAATGGGTCGATGACTGGATAGCAGCCAAGCCGGCCGAATTTTTTCGCGACGGTATCCGTAAATTGCCAGAAAGATGGGAAAAAGTTGTGGCTAGCGATGGACAATACTTTGAATAATTCATTTGTTACCATTTTTTCAGAATAAACGTTCAAAAATAGAAAAAAATCCCGCATTTTCAATTTGTACTCCTGATATTAAAAAGTTATTATTTTTTGGATCGTTTGCCGATTAGTAGATGGATCTCGAGTAATCAGTGTATACACGAATTTATGTAAAGTGGTGGTATTTATTATAGGCAACGGCAACTTTCCGTTGTCTATTCAAAGTCAATAAAAGAATGTATAAGTAGTATGTGTACACCTTTGCTCCATCCCACTCCTATCCCCACTCCTTCCCCCACCACGTGGCTACCCCCACCACCTCACTTTTCTACCGCCGCGCTACCTACTCTGCTTGACCAGTGTCGGTAACGTGGAGATGGTAAAGTGAGGTGGTGTGGGTACCTTGGTGAACAAGGAAGAGTAGAGATAAGAGTAGGATGGAGCAAAGGTGTACACATACTTGGAAAAATGAATAAAATTATGTACTCACCACCACCGCAGCTGTTGTAGGCATCTACCCTCCTGCCAAAGCGATTTTAAACTCCTGTCTCTCGAATGTACTCCCTCACACACGCACACACACACACATACACATGCATAGCGTCTTTAATTCATTACTATGTCCTCGTCAAAGCCCTCGTCCACGGCATCGATATCGTAGCCGATATCTATCTCATCACCGAGGGCTTCTATAATAAACACCGCCACATCCACGCGTTCACCGTTCGGTAAGCAAACCCGCGGCACGCTATCGCCGGCAAGAGGTCGCATCATGACAGCGATCAAGTCATCTCCACCGCACGCTTCTTCGACGAGCTGCTCGATACCTGCAACATCCACGCGTTCGAGTCCGTATATGGAAAACTCCATGACAAGAACCGACAGCATACTTTCTAGAGGCTCCGGATGAAATAGGTGAGACCAGTCGATGTAAATAGTTTCGCCGAAATCGACTAGCAACACCTCGCAGTACCCATCAAAGTCCGGGTAAACCACTTCGCCGCGGACAACGTTATTGAAACGAGGCACAATACAGGACATGCCGATATGCAACTCCCCAAGTTCAATGGGTTTTCCACGACGTTCCACTAAATACACACTACGTAGGAGCTCTTCCAGCTCGTCGTATGCATCGCACATTTCCTGCGTACGCAGAAACACACTCATTACACTCTCGACAAACATTAATCGGCACCAAAACGCGTCGCTTGAAATCTCCTTGCCGTATCGTGGATACATATTGCTTTTTATTGTTTCCAAGTAGGATGCCAGAGACAGACTAAATGCTCGAGATGCTACTAGAGAGTATCACGGGCATAAAGATAACAGCCTCCTATGAATCATAACTAGGTATCCATCACTTTGAATGCAACGAAAGAGGTTTTCGAGCATGCATAGCCCTGCGCTATGCTCCTCGCAAAGTGCTTGCTCTGCAGTAAAAGATATAGAATATGATCCCTCACAGAGAAAGAGAGAGAGAGAGAGAGAGGAAGACTTCAATTATTATGCTATAAAAATAAGAGACACAGTAAGATCAGATATTTTTAAATTAACCAATATTTTATGGAAAGCACTTTATACATTCACCGTCGTATGCAACAGCCCTGCAAACACGGTCATCCACGCTCGGAGATTCCTTCACCGTTAATTTTATTTTTATCGCTATATGGAATTAATTTGTATTATCACTCGTAATATTGCTTTTAAATTATTTTTCGCTGTGAACGTTGTCATTATAGTGTACTTCTGAAAAAAGAACGAAACAACTATTTAATTGAGCGCACTGATCAATAAAAAACATCGTGTACAGAATAATCGATATTGTCTTACCTGATATGCCACGCCACATTATACAAAGTTGGCAGCGTTGATGATCTTCTGCCACCGACGACAACTGTGGATGAGGATGTCGGGTGGCACTTTTCTTTCCCGAAGTTAGTTCTATCTGTACAGTATATGTATCTTCCTCTCGCTCTCCATGACACGAATGACGAACCCTCGGTGTCGACTCATATGCAGGGGCTACTCGCTCTGCAAAACATTATTTTTTTAATTAAAAATAAATATCACATGATTTAAAATTATTTTATATTTTTAACTTACCAAGCTCTGCTGCTTTGCTGCTAATCGACATTGGCACGTATTCCATGATCTGCTGTGTTAATGAAACAGAGCCGAGCGATCCGTCTTCTTTCTAGCGCAGACCTTTGCTGATGCTTCGGTTTTACGACTGTCTCTCTCTGCCTTTCTCTCTCTCTCTCTCTCACTGTGACTGACATCGGTGTATACTTTATAATATTTCGAGCGAAATGTACACTATATACAATTATTTACAACAGTTTCTTTATCACAAATAGCTGCACATACGTAGACTTATTGCGTTCGCAACGCAACACCCGATGCATGATCAGCGATATGACGTGGAAACAGCACAATTATTTCGGACAAAATAATTTTCATAAACTCCGTATCCTCTGGCGTTAGCAAGATCGCGATGTGTTCGAGCGCTTCTTCAAAGAAGTCCTTGGAACCGATGATCTCATACGCTACTGCACGAGGCATTTCACTGGCAACTATCTTTTCACGAACATATGATACCACCTTGTTCATACACCTCTGAATCGTTTCACGTTTCGAGCATATCAAATGTAGACCGCTGAAGAACAATGTTTGGAGAGTATTTTTGGAAGCGTTTCCGTTTCGATTCTCCAGATTCCTCTTGATTCTCGTATTCCTCATCAGCGCTACCACTTATTTTACCAAATGACACAGCTCTGTGCTGGTAACACGAGGTAAAAAGTGTGTAATGCGTTGTGTGCTCTATGCGGGTATTACACATTTTCTCGGCATCAGTCCTATGAGCTTCGAAATATTGTTGTACGCGAGAAAAATCACTTTTAAACACTCGCCACTCGTCCACACCGAGTGTAATTCCGGTAAAAATATTCGACAATATTTTCACCACCGGTGTAAGCGTACACGTAGAGTTCAACTCGAACCCGGCTACGATTATTTTACCAAATGATTTATTTAAACCGTACATAACGGGGTTCGCTATATACAGCGATATTGCATGAGGCTTTGCACCGTTATTTGCCATTTTTATTGCTTTCGTGTAGACTGTAACTTTTCGAATGAATCGTCGGTGGTGTTCATACTCCGTTTTATACAGATATCCCCCACCACCTAACTGCATTGCTTCTTCTTTTGATACTGCAAATCATACGCCTGAAAATTGCTAGCCAATATCCTTTGATATTTGTCGCATTCTCCTCAACAGCCTAGTAACAGCAGCAGATATATCCCAAAACTCTTGCATACTCTCGCACACTTATGCGCACACGCACACATTGACATACAGATAATATGTACCATGAAAACTAAATAATATTCGTCGGTGAAATTTGATGATTTTCCTCATGGCCGAGTGCCCTGAAATTAGATGAAAACAATATGACTTTCATCAGCGAAATTCGATAACTAAGTACATCACCATCGCTAAATATTTCCCTAGGTCTTGCTTTTGTAAAGCGATCGCGTGCGGCCATCTTCTTGGTTAGTCGTATTCATTACATCGTTGCAGTATATGCAGAGAGAGAGAGAGAGAGAGAGAGAGAGAGAGCTTGTTAAAGAAATATATATAAAAGTGAGCCGCTTTGAAAATTCTCTAGTTAATTGTCTGATTTACTGTGGTTACTACTACTACTACTACTACTACTCTAACAGCACAATCATGGTCAGAGTGGTAAAGCGCTCATTGATAAGAAAATTGATAGAGTTTATATTGAAGCGTAGACCGTCGTTGCGTTCGCGCTGGGGTAGAAGAAATTTACAGATCACCCTATGGGAACTTCCGACACAGGCGGTTGTTCGTAAAATTCGCGGTATGCTGTGCGAGTGTCATCAACGCGATTTAGTTGACGCGTATAATATTGGATTGTTTGATAATCAAATAATTATTGATTCGGTGGTGCGTGTTATTCGTCGACGAGGTTGGCTGAATGAGACTGCTCTGCAACCCATACTCAATGAAAGACGTAAGTAATATACAGCGCTAATTACTTTTATTTTATTTCCTTTATTTCATAAGATTTTTATATAGTTCGACGGTATGAGGACGCAGAAATGGGATCCGACACCTATGATTTCGATGAGGAGGGTAGAACCGATTCAGATGATCATAGCAGGGACAACGATGGCGACAGCACCGTAGGGAATCGCTGGATAAATTTTACCCAGCCATTCTGCGGTTATAAACCTACAAACGGTCTTTTCATGGCAGGCCCCTCGAGAGAACCAGATGAATCCGTCGCAGGCCCATCGCGACAATACAGTTCAAACGATGATGCCAACAGCAATACAGACAGCGAGGAAGAAGAAGAAGAAGAAGAAGAGGAGGAGGAAGAAGAAGAAGAAGAAGAAGAAGAGGAGGAGGAGGAGGAGCAAGACGTAGACGATGACGACGAGGAGGAGGAGGAAGAGGAGGAGGACCCTGTAGATTCAGGTAAGCTTTTAATAATACAACTACGCTGACAAAAATAAAAAAATTACGCGGATAATAATAGTAAAATGAAAAAGCGGGGTACGAGACGGACCCAAACGTTTTTCGCTTTGCACGATTCACTGTGCCGAGACCGCCGACAATCGAGTTGGTTTACGAAATGCGTCGGCGGTTCCCGGGTGCAGTCGACGGATTCGAGGACTAGAAGCAAATATAAATTTGTAATTCTTACGTTACACGAATTATATGCATAGTATATAGCCAGCGACAAACAAAAATTTAAAGTAAATTAAATAAAAATTCCAATAAATGGTTTAATTATGCCTGCAGGTGGACAGACTGGCGATGGAAGGACTGCTGCACGGGGTGGTGATATTTTGCCTCCTGGTAAACGTTTCGGTATCGACAATGAGCAGAGACGTTATTTTCCACGCTTTAGGATGCAGGGTCGAGAGACAGATTTTTATTTTCGTCAGCCACCGGACGGTATCGATCATCTGACATGGTTCGAGAGTCGGTGTACGAGATGTTCTCACACGCCTTACAGAATCGTGTGAAGGACATGATTATGTGAGTATGACTCTGAGCGTACCGTCTTTCGCGCAAGGACCTGTATGGTTATCATTTCGACCAGCTCGTGACATCGTTCCCGACGATATATGGCGACTAATTAATAGTGTAGCTCAGAGCGCGCACGAATTTCGAATAGACGCTGGTACATGCAGAATGACGACATGTATAGTACGAGGCGTCGAGGGAACTGGTGCGGGCACTAGTCTTACCGACGAGTCTATAGCAAAAAAGTCAATTTTACGCATAAGTAATCGCGATACACAGACGATGGTGTCAAATTCGGAACGGGCTTCGAGGTGCGCAATATACAGCAGCGATAGAGCTCACGCATAATGCAGGGGTAACGAAACCGTCTAGGGGGTGTGGTGCGCGCGAAATTCAGCTCTTTCAGGAGTACTTGGTTCACGAGGGTATAGCGATTGTTGTTTATGAATTTCTCACCTTCGGAAAACGCGTTCCGGCTCTGTACAATGGGCGAAAATACGTACTCACCGCAACAGGTAAAATTAATCATACACTCTTTATTCTCTATTACGAGCGTTCTTATCACTATTAACAGATATTAAATCTCGCCGGTGCGCTAGGTAGTCGAGGGTTCTGCACACAATGTAATTCCAAGTATATTCGAGTACTCGAGCATCCATGTAGTTATCAATGTGCTCGATGTAAATCCACTTATTGCAACGGCAATAGAGACTCTCAGCCTGAGTATTGCGCCGACTGTAATCGTTCGTTCTTTGGTGCTTTTTGCCTCGCTCATCACAAGGATGAGGGCTCCGCGGGTATCACGTCTCGTAAATATAGACGGCACAGCGTCTGTAACGCATTGAAAATCTGTAGAGGCTGCTCGCGTGTGATTAAAACCACAGATAAAAAGATGCATGTATGTGGTATATCGTTTTGTATTACATGCAAACAAACGCGACCGACTACGCATGCGTGTTTCATAGCACCTCTTAAGAAACCAGAGGTGCAAAAGGAGAACAAAAAAGACAAGTCTTCCACGAGATTTTTATTTTATGATTTTGAGACGCAACAACACGAGCAATTGCATGATGATAAATCGACACGAATTCACGAGCCGAATTTATGTGTTGCACAATGCGTATGTATAGCATGTCTGGATATCACAGATATAGAGACCGATTGTGCTAACTGTGGTAAACGTGAATTCGTGTTTATCGATGATCCTGTTGGGGATCTCGTGAAATTGGCATTATCGCAAAAATTTAAAAAGACCATCTGCATTGCCCATAATGCTAGAGGTTTCGACGCACAATTTATTCTACGGTATTTAATCGAGGTGCAAAAAACACAGCTGCCCTCTCTGATTATGAATGGTACGGAGATTGTCTCGATGAAAATTGGCGATGTCGTTTTTCTCGATAGTCTAAACTATTTACCCATGGCTCTTAGCGCTTTACCTAAGGCCTTTGGTTTTGCTGATGAGGTGGCAGAAGGTACATTTCCCCATTTATCCAACACACCGGAATCTCAGAATTACTCAGGTCCTCTGCCGGCTTTGCATTTTTAATCACCCGCTACCATGTTCTCAGTGGATCGCGAGCGCTTTTTAAGATAGTATGAGGAAGAATCAAGTCGCGTAGATTATAAATTTGATTTTGCGACGCAATTTGTGCAATAATGTCGTGCAGATGTTTTGGTTTTGAGACGAGCGTGTTTAGCTTTTCGAGAGTTACTTATACGTTGTGGGAGCGTGTGGCCCTTTACAGAAGCATGCACGATAGCATCAGCATGTATGAGAGTATTTCGAAAGAATTTTCTACAGAAAGATCGCATTGCGGTGTTACCACCAGGGGGGTATCGCCGGGACTATAAGCAATCGCGCAAGGCAGTCGTATGGCTCGTATGGCTCGAGCGTGAGCGCAACTGCGTTATCGCGCATGCTGGACGCACGAGAGAGTATCGCTCTCCGACCGGCCTACCGGCTGTCGACGGATACTACGTGGATGCGGGGGTCCATCACGTTCTTCAATTTCACGGCTAATTTTGGCATGGTTGTCCGCGATGTTATCGCGTGAATAGAGATACTCGAACTACATTCGGCGATACAATAAACGAGTGATACGAGCGTTCCGTTCTTATTGCCGGGCGAATCAGATCGAAAGGGTCCACTCACACAGAAATATGGGATTGCGATTTTGACAGATTACTCGAGAATAACGAGGAAATGTCGATATACGTGAAAAATCACGCCATGGTAAAGCAGGCGCCTCTCGAACCACGCGATGCATTCTTTGGCGGTCGAACGGAAAATTTTGTAAGCTTGTACGACGTCGCGAATGGGGAGCAGATACGCTATGTGCATGTTTACTCGCTGTCTCCATGGGTGTGTAAGAATGGAAAATATCCCTTTGGACACCCGAAATTGTACGTAGGCGACGAGTGTCGAGAACTCGTAAGACTTGAAAAAGGTAAGGTAAGAGTAAGGTGACATGTATCTATGAAATTTGGCAATACGTTGTTACGCAGTATGACTCGACGACGCGACGAGGCGGTCATTTTGCCAAGTACATCGATACATTCCTAAAAATAAAGCAGGAGGCGAGTGGACCGCCAACAGAGTGTAACGATGACGAGGAAGCAATAGAGCGTTTTATAGCATTGTACAAGGAGTCTGAGGTGTATATCTCGAGGGAAGTGCTTTGCAGCCAAATCCGGGTTTACGTTCACTCGCAAAATTGGCTCTTAATTCATTCTGGGGAAATTTGGTCAATGAGAGAATCTCACGAAAACCGTTATCGTTTTCACGCGCGCGGAGCTAATGAATTTACTAACGAGTCCGGAGGTTGAGGTGACGGGGATGCTACCGGTTAATCACAAGATTATGTATGTAAACGATGTGAGCAACCGCGATGCTATCCAACCATCCCCGACATCAAATGCCGTGATTGCAGCATACACGACGGCACAGGCACGCCTAAAAGTATACAGTTATCTTGAGGGGCTCGGGCGAAGAATATTGTACTGCGTTACGGACTCCTGTATTTACGTGAGCCGCCCCGGTGGTAACGAGTATGAGCCGCCAATCGGTCAATTTCTAGGAGATCTTACGGATGAATTAAGCGAATACGGGCCTGGTAGTTATATAACTTCGTTTGTTTCGGGAGGACCAACATTTTACGCATACCTTGTTCGTAAATCCGACGGTACAATTATTGAAAAATGTAAAGTAAAGGGTATCACGCTAAACTTTGCGAATAGCCGACACGTAAATTATAACGCATTACGATCTTTCGTGACAGGAGCAAGGAGCGTACCTATTATTTTAAAATTCGACGCTATTCGACGTACGGAATTTCATCATGTAGTAACGCGTAAAGAAACGAAATCATGCGAACCTGTTAACCCGAAGCGAAAGCGGCACGGGATGTACTCTACTGCACCGTACGGCTATTGTGAAATACGCTTATTAGTATAACGTAAAAAAGTATATAGTTTTACGGTTGAATTTGCGATATTTTAAAATAATCTTTTTGTCTAATTTCATGTATCATATTTACTGTGTACAATACATTCAAAAAAAAATATTGATTTATTATGTATAAAACCGTTGTCGGCTCGTTCTTTTCGTGCTGCTATTCGTAGCAGTAGCTGCTATCTCTCTACCGCTCCCTTTTGTGCTGACTTTCTTATCGTTGATTCCTTTTGTCCCGTCTTTCTTATCGAGTGTTTCATTTTGTTCTGACTTTCTCGTGCTACATCCGTGGATATAATATTGCTGTTTAGAATTTAATGATTCGTAAAATTTGCATATAGAGATAGTATGCTTAGTGAAATAAAAATATTGCTTTATTTGTGAGAAATATAAAAACTATCGTTATTTAATTTACATACGGCGTAAACACCAGCTTATACCGCGGGCCCGCGCCTCATCAGCTAGTGCAGGCGCGCCGTGCCTTATCAGCTCTTTAAGGCCGCGAAAATAGCTGATGCCGCGGGGTCGCCGCCACCGCCGCCGCGGTATAAGCTTATTTAAGATTCTGCTGATTAATTTTGATAGACACTCATCGATATGGATACACGTTGGAAACATCCATGGACAGCTGTGATAAGCGGTCCTACGGGTTGTGGTAAAACATATTTTGTAAAAAAAATTCTTTAATTACATGCGCGAAATGACGCATGTCCCGTTTGAGCGTATACTTTTTTATTACTCAGAGTGGCAGTCCGGGTATTCAGAGTACGGTGATAAAATCGAATTTCGCGAGAGTTTACCGCAAGCAGTAGACTACTCGAATGATACAAGACCTAAACTTGTGGTCATTGACGATCTAATGCGCGAGGCATCCGACAATACTGTGGTCGATCTTTTCACCAAGGGTAGCCATCATAAAAATCTTAGTGTCATTTTCATCATGCAAAATCTCTTCCAGCAGGGTCACGGGCAGCGCGATATCTCCTTAAACGCTAATTATATCGTTGTCTTCAAAAATCCGCGAGATCGCGCGCAAATTCAGCACCTAGCCCGTCAGGTATGTCCTGAGAATCCGCGATTTTTGCAGGAGGTATATTTCGATGCAACAGCTGCACCGTACGGCTATCTATTATTCGACTTGAAACAATCGACGCCTGATAATTGTCGATTTCGCGCCTGTATATTTCTCGATGACCAATACCATTACGTTTACGTGCCTCAAAAAGCAATAAAAGTTCGCGATGCGTCGCGCGATGTACCAGTAATGCGCTTGTAATGGCGTAGCGCGGACCTCTCGATAAAAAGCAAATAATTATATTGCAAGCGCTGTGTTATTTGAAGCAAGAGCAACGACGTGCAATTTTGTGCAAAGCAGATGTAACGCTCGTACGCTGTATATGCGATTGTGCTCTAAACGTTTTACAGGGAAACGTGAGTCTGAACGACGTGCTAAAGAAGAATCTTCGGAGGCACGTGACAATTCTTCGACGACTAGCCGCCAAAAGGGGAAATTGGAGCGGTAAGAGCAAGATCATCGTCGAGCACTGTGTCGGATTTCTCAAGTTGCTTCTTGTGCCTGTCTTGGCCTACACGAAACATGGAATATGCCAGAAAGATGGTACTTATTCATCATGATAACATACATCGTCTCCCTGGACTCGCCACTACTGCTGCTACTACTACTACTACTACTAGTGCAGACCCGTTGCCTTCCTTACAGACTACCGGTACGCCATTATCGCGCCTCGACTCTGAGCTGAGTGAAATTCTAAACTCTCACTCGTACAAGAGCGAAAGAGAGAAATGGATAGCGTACCAGCAGGTTTTACAGCGTTATCTTACCATGGTCGAGTACGATAATGCAGTACCGAATATTTCATCAAAACGAAAAATAGCAATACTCGATAGCCACGAGAATAAATCCGACGACGTTTTAATGAACAAAGTTTAATCTCGACTCAATGACACACTTATTATCGATAGCGTACCAAAAAAATTTTAATCTAAAGCAATATCGTTGCTTCGCAATTTGCATCGCAGCACTGTTGGTAAAAAAATGACATGGGATCGTAACGGTGTTGTGTTACGTCCTGACGTAACCATGCTCCAATATCTATCTTTCTTTTAAAGAAGATCATAAACCTGCATCGTTGTTGAGTCCTATAGCTACTAGAGATTATACAGGTATAATGACGGCGGGAGGGGTGAGGCCTGCAGGTACGCCGAGGGAGGGCAGTGGGAACACATAGTGCGCGCCAGGAATGGACGGCCAGGTTCACCACTGTACCTGACAACGAAAAACCAAGAGTTGGTAGGCCACTGCCCCACTCTTAACGGCCAGCGTAGAGGGACCCGAATCTCGTATCAAGAGTTTCCCCTCTACGGCCGGTGGATATCATTGGCGGCGCGTGTCATCGAAATCTTTAATTGATTCATGTCCGCGTGTTCTATTGGTGACTGTCGGGTGGTCGCTTTCTTCCCCCGTCATATACCGTACTGGCTCACGAAGATAGACGAACTGCCGTGGCAACCTTTTCGTTGCTTTAGAAGTCCCTAGATGCTACGACGAATGATGCATAAACAAAAATATTACACGAAGATAGACTAACTGCCGTGGCAACGCTTTCGTTGCTTTGAGAGTCCCTAGATGCTACGACGAATGATGCAATAAACAGGAATATTACACGAAAATAGACTAACTGACGTGGCAGCATTTTCGTTGCTTCGGAAGTTCTTATATCCGATGACGAATGATGCAATGAACAAGAATATTACACGAAGACCTATGTCTTATTGATAGAAAATTGGAATTTGTTTTTGACTACAGAACACCAAAAGCCCAAAAGGCATTTCTTCAGAATCTCTGAACGTTTGAATATAAATTTAAACACAATCGTAGTAAAGATTTGGACTTCTTATGAAGTAAATACTTAAACTATGGTATATACATATTTAATAAGTAAATCAATAATTTAAAACGAACAAACCATTTAAACGGAAGTTCGATATAAGAGCTAAACAATAATATCATACAGATAATCAGAGTTAAAATAGGATAGAATAAGAAAAGACGATTCATATTAGTCATTGGATAGATGGTAAAGATGACTCGAAGCTACGGTAGCGGTTGTTGGCGCAGGAGCATGCCGTTCAACGCTCTCGGGTCGCACCCGAGACGATGCCGTCTTTCCCGTCTCTCTCTGTGTTAACACCATAAGACGAGGAGTGTTCCCTCGCAACAATACATATTTATAAAACACATACTTTGTGACCCAGTGTGAATGCAAGCAGCCATTTGATATAGAATCATTTAGACTGATGAACAACTTTGAGCTAAAATTATGATAGGAACTCAGAAGAGAAATGCTTACTTAAAAGGATACAAGAAATAATTGCAAATATGAAAATTTAACATTATAGAAAATTGAAAAACCAATATATTGTTTTAACTAAACAATTAGGATCATGAGAGGATATGAAAACCATAGACAGTTTGTTACTATAGTAGTTATATATGCCCATTTACGTTACACACTATTAAGAATAAAAATAAGTTTAACATTATGAAAGAATTATATTCGGCATTAGTCATAAAAGCGACAACGGAAGCGACTCGGATCTACAACGCAGCGTGGCCCGAAACCTCGACACCTCGCTGCCTGACCAAGGCGCTTTTCTCTCTCTCTCTCTCTCTATCTCTACGCGTGCCACCGAAGCAAGGAATAATCCTTCAACCACTTCGCGACATGTGGTATCGCCTCGCATGCAACTCAAGAAAAGAATCGAACGACGATGACGTCACAGCTAGAAGAAAAAAAATGAATCATCGATAAAGTCCAAAGTCCGAGTTCTATTATAATCCCCGCATAGAAAATTAAGCCCTCCAGGAACTATATAAGGACGGGAAAAAGCCCGAAAAAAGGCAGTTGTAGTTAACAGTTAATAGTTGATAGTTCATAGTACAGTCAGTCGCCGAGCAGTCAGTAGACAGCCCGTTGGCGATAATTACCGCGGAGGAACCCCACCCTGTAGAGTCAATCAAAGTCCAGAGTGAGTACTGAAAATAAAAACGGTCGAACAGTCTAAATTCAGTTCGAATTTACTTTTTCTCAGTTTTAATCATACGGAATTTATCTAAAGTTTAGAAGAAATTGAATTTAATTGTTTTCTGCCGTTCTTGTACAAGTCCACACGGTTTATTTCGTTTTACTGTTTTATCGAACCACAAGTATCGCGTTAAGTATATTGTGTCGAGAAAAAAACGATCGCTCGCGCACGGTAATAGCGAACGTACGTGTATCAATTATTGGGTTATTTGAATAAAAACTAACAGCTTCACGATTCATCGAGTATAACGATTTCTTTTACAAACGATTGCCATTAATTTTCCCTTCCACGTATCGGTTACCGGCGAAACAACTTCACCAAGAAAACCAAACGTAAGGACCAACCCAATTTTTCTAATTTATTTTATCTGACATTTCCGTAAATTTTTCCCAAAGTGAAAGTAACCTACCACTTCCCTTCCCACCTAAAATCCCTTCCTCCGCGGGGTAATTTATCAATTTAGTTTATCGAGACGAGTGACGGGTTAACGCGAATAATCAACGAGCATTCTCAGCCCTGTCCCGAGCAATTTTCCGAAAGGTTAGACTCAAAAGGGGGCTTGCGTCTTCGGTGTTTCTTGTCAGGTGTGGTAAAGGGAGAATTCATTCTCCTTGACCAGAGTACGGAAAACTCACGCCGAAACGCCTCACACGTCTTAAATTTGTCGGTTTTTGTAAAAACACCGCGCGGATTTGATGTAACAGTTGTTTCCATAGACGGCAGAAGAATTTCAAATTCCAATATCGTTGATCTTGTTAACGATGCTATGCGAGCTAGAAAGCGCGAGAAACCCATCGGACGATCTCACTTTGCCAAACTCCTGCATCATCCTCGACACCACAGCGGCGTCTCATTTTACCGCGTGATAACGATAGTAGCAGCAATAACAGGAGCAACAGTAGCAACAACAACAACAACGTGGCCGAAACCACACACTCAAACAGAGATTTAATGCTCACGGCTGAAAACGACATCGACGAGGGGTAGGAGGGGGATGAAGAAGAGGACGAACAATTGCAAAACATCGCACAAGCAGAATATCGACCCCCCACACAGTTAGAAAAGAAAAAGAAAAATAATCCATTTAACTGGTCATCGCTAAAATTATGAAAATTTTTCAAAAAATCTATTATGACACCGCTCATCCTGCTTCCTATTCTCGAGCAAAAAATTTGGCCCAGGTGGATCGAAGAGTAGCGCGAAAAAATGTATTACCATGGCTCGAGACGCAGGATTCATATAACATGCATCGTCTCGTGCGACGACGATTTCCCCGTCGTACGTACAGCATGAGTAATATACTAGACGATGTATGGGAGGCTGATTCAGCTGATCTTCGCTCGATAGCCACGTACAACCATGGATACGCGTATCTGCTTGTTGTTATCGATGTGTTGAGCAAATACGCGTGGGTCGAGGCTTTGCGTGACAAAACGAGCGCAAACGTGGCCCACGGTCTTACACGCATACTCGCACGCAGTAACAATCGTTGCCCGCAGCAATTGCAAACTGATCGAGGCAAAGAATTTATCGGCGCTTCGTTTCAGCAAATTCTCAAGAAAAAGAATATCGATTTTCGCGCTGCTCGTAACCCTGATATAAAACCCTCGATTTCCGAACGCTTTGATCGAACAATAAAAGAGCGAATGTGGCGCTACTTTACAGACACGCGAAATAAGCGTAACATCGATGTTTTAAAAAAAAATTTATATGCTTATAATCACACTAGACACAGCGGAACGCGTATTCCTCCGAGCGAAGTAACCCTCAAAAATGCCTCTATAGCCCGAGACAATTTAGCACGTCGTTACGAGCGTAACGCGAAAAAAATTAAAAAGCCTAAATACAGCGTTGGTGACTTGGTACGTATCAGTACAGCTAAAGCAGCTTTCGTGGAAGGATATGAGCGTGGTTGAAGTAACGAATTATCCAAGATTCAACGAATATCGGTGTATCGAGAACCATTCGTGTATATTTTACACGATCTGAATAACGAGACTATCGACGGTATTTTCTACGAGGCAGAATTATCACGAGTACGAGTGCCTCCGTTATCTGAGAAGACGAAAGAGAAGAAGAGGACAAAGAGGAAAAACGCTTGGAATCATCGTCCCTGATAAATATGAGCTCTAAGAATAGCTCTTTCTTTGTCGTACTACTGAGCAACAGTAGTATGCAGTATTTTCCGAATAATACGACGACAAAATTTATTACAAAACTACCGCGTCAGATAGGCTTGCACGGAGAATGGTCTGTTTCTCTTGTGGAAATTGCTTATCCGATGACTCTTTTACATGTTCCTACTGTAGGAAATCTCGTAACTTTTGAGGATGGTGATTATGATTTATCGGGTTTAAATCTTTTAACACGGAGACGCGCTGATAGAGACCAAGTAGTACCTGGTGTATATCGCTCTATAGACGCTCTTTTGGAGAGTATAAATAAGTTACCTCACGTGGCCGGTCATTTGCGCTTTAAATCGCTTCCGAGCGGGCAGATCGAAGTGGCCCGCGTATGCGACGATCTACGATACCATGACTTTCGCGTATTGCCCGCTATCGCAAGGCTACTAGGATTCTCGGAAGACGCATGTAGGTCAGTAATGATAGAACCGCATTGCGAATACACAGGGTCGAGGCCTGCATCTCTCACCGGTGCTATACCGGGCAGCATGTTTCTATACACAGATATCCGCGAGAGCTATATTACAGGCGATGTACAAACACCCCTCTTACGATTTGTCCCCATTGATACTGATGACTGTCCGTATAGTTCGATAAAAATTAAATCGTTTTCAACACCACGATATATACCTCTCTTGCGCAATAATTTACACACTATCGAGATCGATATAAGAGACGAATTTGGGGATCCTATACCAATCGAGCAGGGAACGTTGACTGTGACACTACATTTCAAAAGGTCCCACGATTAATTACACCACTATGGATGATATTGACAGTGCGCAGCACGGATGGGGTCGTCGCGGGTACGGTGGCATTAGCCATGTTTATATCGGAACACCAAATCAACGAGGCCACGGTATCGGCAGCTTTCTTGGGGGCCTCTTTCGTCGAGTGTTACCACTTTTAAAGAAGGGCGCTAAAGCAGTTGGAAAAGAGGCGTTGCGCGCTGGTGTAAACGTAGCCGGTGATATCCTCGATAGAAATATAGCTGTGAAAGATGCTATTCGCGAGAGAGCGCGAGAATCAGGCAGTTATCTCAAACGCAAAGCCTCTGAAAAAATTGACACTCTCATGCGGGGTTCTGGTTATAAAAAGCGCAAAATTTCACGAACTCCTCATTCATCGAACGAACGTAAACCACGACGTATCTCCCGTAAAAATAAAAGTGTAATAAAGAGAAAAGTAATAAAGAAGAAGAAGAATAATAAGAACAATAAGAAGAAGAAGACTCGTCAACGAACAGTTGCAGATATTTTTGGATAGGTGAAACAAGATGGCTTTTCTACATGCACACTCATGCGAGTGTCTTAAATCGGAACTTGAATTATTTTTACTCCCACCGACGCAAACTACTATCGAAGGCTCCGATTGGGTGTATTACAAACCAATATCTTCGCTAACAGATGATTCACCGATTGAATTTGTTATTCCTGGACAGGGTGATGAGTATATCGATCTCGCGCATACTATGCTAAGTCGGAGAGTGAAAATATCATCTCCTACTACTACGGAATTTGCCGCGGGCACATCGTCGAAAGTAAGTGCCGGCCCTGTAAACAATCTCTTGCATTCTATGTTTAATCAGGTGGATTTATACCTGAATCAAAAATTAGTTTCACCTCCAAATAATGCCTACGCTTATCGTGCGTACATAGAAACACTTTTGAATTACGGTCCAGCAGCAAAAAATTCGCATCTCGCGAGCGTTCTCTGGTACGACGATACCCCTGGGAAAATGGATGATATAAGATCGGAAAATACGGGTCTTGTGAAGAGAAAACAATTTTTAAATGTCGAAAAAACTGTAGACTTGCTCGGTCATCTGCATTGCGATATATTCAATCAGGAGCGATTCCTATTAAACGGCGTCGAGATGCGACTACGGTTGGTGCGCTCTAGAGATTCATTTTGTCTTGTGGGGGATACAAAGAATGGTCAATGCGGCTTAAAGATTCTCAAGGCATCGCTTCTCGTTCGTAGAACAAAAATAGCCCCTGGTGTGCTGCTCTCGCATGCTAGAACTCTGGCAAAATCTACGGCTAAATATCCTCTTACGAGAGTCGAGGTAAAAGCCGTTTCAATACACTCTGGTGTTCATGGAGAGACTATCGATAATATCGTGTTAGGTCAATTGCCGAAGCGTATAATCATCGGTTTTGTCGATAACAAGGCATTTAACGGCGACTTCAGTGTGAATCCATTCAATTTCCAAAATTACAAGATAAATTATCTCTCGTTGTATGCAGATGGTGCTCAAATACCTTCGAAACCGTTACAACCTGATTTCACGAAAAATCATCTATATGTAGATGCTTTTCAAACGTTGTTTTCGGGAACTGGAATACATTTCTTGAACGACGGTAATTCGATCGATCGCGATAATTATCGCGATGGATACTGTCTGTTTGCTTTTGATTTGACACCCGATCTTTCGGCGAACAGCAATACACATTGGAATTTAATAAAGCACGGTAGTGTGAGAATAGAGGTATGATTTAAGGATGCGCTTGCTTCAACGATAATATGTGTAGTCTACGCGGAATATGATAATATCCTTGAAATTGATGCCTCTTGGCTAGTAATGGTGGATTTTACCGCATAAGCGAAAATTGTGCTGATGTCGGCATAAAATTATTTCGTGTTAAGAGACGTAGAAGCGTGTCTGTGAGTAACTAATCAGTCGAACTCGAGCATCTGTACGGATTAGACGTGAAAATGGAAATCGTCATGGATATACCAGGTGTATGCATAAGTTTTTTCCGCTTTTTTGGTAAAAAAAAAACACGTAATTTTCAAGGGAAATTAATTTTTGTTTTATTCAAAATATTGGCCATCGGCTTCTACACATTTCGCCCATCTTTCAGGTAACTTATGAATACCATGCCAGAAAAACTGCTTGTCTTTTGCGGCAAACTATCCGTCGAGCCATTTTCCAACGAAATTTCCTCGAAATTGCTGAAGTGCTGCTCTGGGAGCGCGTGCCCCATTGATGCGAAGAGGTGATAGTCAGATGGCGCCAGGTCTGGCGAATACGGCGGGTGCGGAAGGATGTCCCATCCAAGCGATTTCAAGGTGTCTTACACTGCTTTTGCTGTGTGAGACGGCGCATTGTCGTGTAACAAAATCACTTTGCCATGTCTTCTTGCCCATTCCGGTCGTCTTTCAATTAACACGTTGAGCGCCACGCGTATTTCTAAGACAATCCCGTTCAGGCCACGCGCGCCGCTTCGAAGCGCTGGTATTGAAGGACCGGTGTTTCCGATCGCAGTAGAACATAGTGTACGTTTGGAACGTGATACCTATAGTCATTGATGCAACACGTTACGCGCCAAGTCTGTTTTGTTTTCCTTACCGCTTGGCCCGCCCATATAAGATTTCTTCGAAATGGATGCGTGGCCGGTGTTCCCTTTGCGACAAATCAGTTCATTACAGTTCTTGGCTCCGTGCAGACAAAAATTTTCTTTAGCCCTGAGCGTCAAAATGTCAGTCCGAGAGTGTGCAAGCGACAGCAGCAGTGAAATTATTTCTGCTAGAAAACGGCCTAGAGTGGATGTATTTTTATCCTCTGACGAAGAGGAGGAGATTGTTGAAGAATGGCATGACCCGAGGGGCAATCAGCCAAAGATTGTGCCATTTACACATCCTTCCGGGTTTGTAAGGAAGCATATAGGATCAGATATAGCCGTAGAAACCAGCTATCAATTATTTGTGCCGGCTGAACTGATCGAGCAAATTGCCGAACAAACAAATTTATATGCAGCACAGAAAATAGAAGCTGGATACACGCAGCGCTTGGCAAAGTGGACACAAACAAGTACGTCTGAAATAAAGAGATTTTTTGGACTCGTCCTATGGATGGGATTAGTAAAATTGCCGGCCATACATCATTATTGGTCTAATGATCCTGCCTATTTGCAAACGTTTGCAAAAGCGGTCATGTCAAGGAACCGATTTCAATTATTACTAAGAATGCTACATTTTGTAGACAACGAAAAAGATAATGGTTCCAATCGTTTATATAAAATACAACCAATTATAGACATTTTGGAGACCAATTACAAAAAATATTACAGTCCGACCGAGGACATATGTATTGACGAATCCTTGATTCCATTTCGTGGCCGCATTGTATTTAGGCAGTATTTAAAACAAAAGCGCCATAAATATGGAATTAAAATATTTAAGTTGTGCTGTGGATCGGGATACACCTATGCTCTCCGCATATACACAGGGAAAACTTTAGAAAAAGAAAAAAACTACGCCCACTAATATTGTAATGTCTCTTTGCGAAGATTTGTTTGATAAGGGGCACACTCTCTATACGGACAACTGGTACACAAGTTTAGAATTAGCCGAAAAATTAATTAGTAAAAACACCCATTTAGTGGGAACACTACGTACAAATCGAAGAGGAAATTCGCACCAAGTGCTTTCAACAAAATTAAAACGAGGAGAAATAATAGCAAAGGAAAATAACCAGGGGATAACTATTTTGAAGTGGAAAGATAAGAAAGACATCCTAGTTCTATCGACAAAGCACTCGTCAGAAATGGTGAATGTTGAATGCCGATCAGGAGGCCAGATCAAGCCACAAATTATAGTAGACTACAATAGACAAAAGTCAGCTGTCGACTTATCCGACCAAATGAACGCCTACAACAATCCATTACGCAAGTCTCTAAAATGGTATAGAAAACTAGCTTTCGAATTGTTACTAAATACTACAGTTGTAAATAGTTACATTCTATATAAAAATATTACGAAGCAGAACATTAGCATTACCGAATTTCGGAAAAAATTAGCAGTCCATCTTATAAGTTGTGACAAAGAAAACATTCCACCGAGCAGAATTGCAAGAAGATCCGGAAACAAACACAAACTCGAAAGAAAATCGGGAAAAGTCTCTGAAGTTCGAAAGTACTGTACATTATGTTATGACAAAAATGTAAGAAAAGATGGTAGAGTGATGGCAAGAAGAAAGACCAAGCGTGTTGTAACATTCTGTAATACTTGTTAAGGAAAACCATTTTTATGTTTACCATGTTACAATGAATCCCATTAATCCTGTAATGATACCAAATTAAGTAAATTTTAAATAAATTTTCTGTAATTCCGTAAAATAGTGTAAAATTTTATAGTTCTCATGTTACACGCTGTCAGCCACCGATGGGTGACGCGGCCTAAACGGAAAGTCTAGTGTCAGCCACCGATGGCTGACATGGCGCTCAACGTGTTAATGCGTGGTTTAAATTAATAATTTGTTGGCAATAGCGTTGTGTATTAACGGTTTCGCCGGGCTTCAAGAGTTCATAATACACAATACCGCTCTGGTCCCACCAGACACAGAGCATGGTCTTCTTGCCGAAGCGATTTGGCCCTGGTGTTGAAGGACCGGCTTCGCCAGGTGAAAGCCACGATTTTTTCCGCTTCGGGTTTTCAAAATAAATCCATTTTTCGTCACCCGTCACAATTCGATGCAAAAATGATTTTCTTTCGTGGCGTTGAAGCAGCACTTCACAAGTGACTTTGCGATTTTCTATTTGACGTTTATTCAAATCGTGTGGGACCCATTTACCGAGTTTTTTGATCTTCCCCATTACTCGTAAACGTCTGCTGATTGTTTCTTGTGACACATGTAATGCTTCTGCTAATTGCCGTTGAGTTTGAGTTGGGTCATCATCCAATAACTCCTGCAATTGCTCGTCTTCGCATTTTTGTGGTCTACCAGAGCGCTCACTGTCTTTCACATTGAATTCACCACTTTTAAATTGTCGAAACCATGTCTCACATGTTCTAATCGATGGAGCGTGTTCACCATATGTTTCTACCAGCAGACGTTGACTTTCAGCAGCCTTTTTCTTTTGATTAAATAAGAAAAGCAATGCGTGCCGCAAATGTTCTTTTTCAGGCACAAAACTCGACATGATCACTGAACGATAAAACAAAGACGCTAGTTTTTGACGGACTCAACTTGTGTGTGTTTGTAGGTTAATGTCAGACGAACAAAATGACGTATGTGTCAAATTAATACGCTGCGTACTTTTCGCTGGCGCCATCTCTTAGTTAAATCGGAAAAAGCTTATGCATACACCTGGTAATAGAATCTGATATTTCGGGCGAGTCCGACCCGTGATCAACCGTTCAGGTTGATGTTAAACTATTGACTGATTTCGGCAAAGCAGTTATTCACTCCTTTGACCGAAATCGAAGGTCGCAATGAATTTCACAATAAACATGGCTGGCAAATTACAGCAACCGTAGCTCGAGCTCGTAGCGATCATTGCTCGCAGCTCGTTGTTTATGTTCGGACATTTTTTCTACTTCAGTGAGTGGCCTTACACGAAAAAGGAACAATGGCGAAATAATGCACAATTGGAATTCGCGGCACAACACTGCCATTCTCTACAAGAACCAAGATGTTCCGCAAGCAGGTCATCTGGTAACACATAAGACTTTCAAGCGAATAGTGAATTTATATTATTGGCCAGTCACGACTGGCACCACTGATGGGCTTGATGGGCCACCGGGTTATTGAGGAACCCTGGAAGGTGGTTGCCGCAGATATCATGGGACCCTTTCTACCCAGCCGGTCCGGAATTACTTATGTTTTGGTAATCCAAGACTTGTTCACCGAGTGAGTTGAGTGCTGTCCGTTAAGGAAGGCTACAGGGAAAAAGATGAGGGAAGCCCATGTCTTTTACGGTTTCCGTGCAAGCCTCCGAGTTCGGGAGATGCAAGAGTGGCATGTGCGACTGGAATTTGGATTCGGAAAGACGGTGGGGGAGTTCGGGTGCTTTTAGATTCTTCTTTTGATTCATTGATAATTAAGAATTTATGCTCAAGTGAACGCTATTCACTTGAGCGTACATTGTTCATTCTCTCTGATTGCGACAGGTGGTCTCTTACAACAACTTCGCAATCGAATCTGCATTCTGTATGGTCTTAGTCTTTTCCAGCGTAGCGGCTTCAGCACAGCTTTTTTGCAATATTTTCAATTGCTGGTCCTACGATTCGCTCATACCATTTAAAAAGATTTAAGTGTTTCGGTTGAACATTGAGACAGGAGTAGTATGTGTACACCTTTCCTTCATCCCACTCACATCCCCACATCTTCCCCCACTACGGAGCTACCATCACCACCCCACTTTTCCACCCCCGTGCTACCCACTCTGCTTAATCAGTGTCGGTAACGTGAAGATGGTAAAGTGAGGTGATGTGGGTACTCTGGTGAACAAGGAGGAGTAGAGATAACAGTAGGATGGAGCAAAGATGTGCACATACTTGGAAAAATGAATAAAATTATGTACTCACCACCACAGCTGTTGTCGAAAACTACCCTCCTTCCGAAGCGATTTTAAGCTGATGTCTCTCGAATATAATTTCTCTCGAACACACACACACGCGCGCGCGCCTGCAGCACCGTGTTTTTAAGTTCTTGCTACGTCTTCGTCAAAGCCTTCGTCCACGGCACGATATCGTAGCCGATATCTATCTCATCACCGAGGGCCTCTATAATACCCGCTGCCACATCGGCGCGTTCCCCGTTCGTTAATGAAACCCGTGGAGCGTTATCGCCGGCAAGAGGTGGCATCATGACAGCGATCAATGCATCGCTACCGCACGCTTCTTAGATGAGATGCTCAATACTTACATCATCCACGCGTTCGAGTCTGTATATTGAACACTCAATGACGAGAGCTGGCTGCGTACTTCCTAGAGGCTCCGGATGATATAGGTGAGGCCAGTCGATGTAAATGGTCTCGCCGAAATCGACTAACAATACCTCGCAGTACCTATCAAAGTCCGGGTAAATCAATTCGCCGCAGACAACTCTATTGAAACGAGGCACAATAAAGGACATTCCGACATAGATTTTGCCAAGTCCAACGGGTTTTCTTCGACGCTCCATTAAATACACGCTACGTAGGAGCTCTTCCAGCTCGTCGTATGCATCGTACATTTTCTGTGTACGCAAGAACATGGTCATCACACTCTCGACTAAAATTACTCGACACCAAAACGCGTCGCTTGAGATCTCCTTGCCGTATCGCGGATAAACATTGCTTTTTATTGTTTGCGTGTAGGATGCCAAAGACAGACTAAATGCTCGAGATGCTGCTAGAGAGTATCACGGTAATAAAGATAACAACCGCCTAAGAACCATAACTTGGTGTCCAGTACTTTGAATGCAACGAAAGCGGTTTTTGAGCATGTATAGCCGTGTGCTGAGCTCGTCGTCAAACGCTTGCTCTGTAGTAAAAGACATAGAATATGATCCCTCAGAGAGAGAGAGAGAGAGAGAGAGAGAGAGAGAGAGAGAGAGAGAGAGAGAGAGAGAGAGAAAGACTTCAATTATAATTCTCCAATTATTACGCTTTAAAAATAAAAGACACAGTAAGATCAGATATTTAAAAAAATTAATCAATATTTACCATCGTATGCAACAGGCCTGCAAACACGGTAACCCGCGCTCGGAGATTCCTTCACCGTTAATTTTATTTTTATCGCTATCAGGAATTAATTTGTATTATCACTCGAAATATTGCTTTTAAATTATTTTTCGCCGTGGGTGTTGTAATCACAGTGTGCTTCTGAAAAAAGAATCAGCAAGTATTTAATTGAACGAACTGGTCAATAAAAAAAACGTGTACAGAATAATCGATGCCGTCTCACCTGATATCCATCGTCTCAAGATACAAAGTTGCCATCGTTGATGATCTGCTACCAGTGACGTCAACTGCGGATGAGGATGGCGGGTGACACTTTTCTTTTCCGAAGCTAGATATATCTGTACAGTGTATCTATCCTCCTCTCGCTCTCCATAACACGAATAACGAACCCTCGGTGTCGGTTTATATGCAGGGGTAGCTCGCTCTGCAAGACATTATTTTTTATAGTTAAAAATTAATATTACATGTTTTTAAATTACGATTTTTACATTATTTTATATTTTTTACTTACCAAGCTCTACTACTTCGCTGCTAATCGACATCGGCAGGTATCCCATGACCTGCTGTGGTAATGAAACAAAGACGAGAGCTCCGTCTTCTTTGTGTCGCAGACCTTTCCTGATGCTTCGGTTTTAGGACTGTGATAACTCACATTTTTTCTCTCTTTCTCTCTCTCTCTCTATGACTGTCCTCAATTCATACTCTATAATATTTCAAGCGAAATGTACACTACATACAATTATTTACAACTGTGTCTTTATGACAAATAGGCACACATGAAAAAAAAACACACGGAAAATGATTGCATTTGCAGTGCAACATCCGATGCATGATCGCGATATGACCACGATAGAGCACAATTATTCCGGACAAAATAATTTTCATAAGCTCCGTATCCTCCGGCACCAGCAAGGTCGTGATGTGCTCGACCGCTTCTTGAAAGTATTCCTTAGAACCAATGATCTCATACGCCGTTGCACGAAGGGTTTCACTGACAACAATCTTGTCACGGGCATATGATACCACCTTGTTCATACACCGCTGAATCGTTTTACTTTTGCTCTCTAGAGCCTGCATATGAATATCAATTTTTCTATCTACTTATTTCGACGAGCATATCAAATGTCGGGCGCTGAAGAACAATGTTTGGAGAGTATTTTCGGAAGCGTTTCCGTTTCGATTCTCCAGATTCCTCTTCATTCCCGTATTCCTGATTAACACTACCGCTTATTTTACCAAATGAGACAGCTCTGTGCTGGTAATACGAGGTTAAAAGTGTGTAATGTTCTGTGTGCACTATGCGGTTATTACACATTTTCTCGGCAGCAGCCCCATGAGCTTCGAAATATCGTTGTACGCGAGAAAAATCACTTTTAAACACTTGTCCGAACTGAGTGTAATTCCGGTAAAAGAATTCGACAAAATTTTCACCACTGTTTTAAGACACGTAGAGTTCAACTCGAGCTCGGCGACGATTATTTTACCGAATGATTTATTTAAACCGTACATAACTGGGTGCGCTTTATATGGCGAAATCGTGTGAGACGTAGCACCGTTATTTGCCATTTTTATTGCTTTCGTGTAGACTGTAACTTTTCGAATGAGTCGTCGGTGGTGTTCATACTCCGTTTTATACAGATTTCCCCCACCATCTAGTTGCAACGCCTCTTCTTTAGATACTGCAAATCATACGACTGAAAATTGCTTACCAATATCCTTTGATATTTGCCGCATTCTCCTCAACAGCCTAGTAGCAGCAGCAACAAATGTATCCCAAATCTCTTGCATACTCTCGCACACGTATGTGCATACGCACACCTTGACATACAGATAAGATTTGTCATGAAAACTAAATAATATTCTTCGACGAAAATTGATGATGTTCCTCATGGCCGAGTGCCTTGAAATTAGATGAAAACAATATGAAATTCATCAGCGAAACTCGATAACTTAGTACATGATGGGCCTTACATTTACATCACCATCGCTAAATATTTCCCTAGGTTATGCTTTTGTGAAGTGATAGTGTGCGGCTATCTTCTTGGTTAGTCGTATTCATTATACCGCCGCAGTATGTGCAGAGAGAGAAAGAGTGAAAAAGCGTATTAAAGGAAGATATATAAAAGCGCACCGCTTTGAAAAATCTTTAGTTGATTGACTGATTTACTGAGGTTACTACTACTCTAACAGCACAATCATGGTCAGAGTGGTTAAGCGCTCATTCATAAGAAAATTGATAGAGTTTATATTGAAGCGTAGACCGTCGTTGAGTTTGCTGCGGGGGAGAAAAAATTTACAGATCACCCTATGGGAACTTCCGACACAAACGGTTGTTCGTAAAATTCGCTGTATGCTATGCGAGTGTCATCAGCGCGATTTAGTTGACACGCATAAAATTGGATTGTTTAATAATCAAATAATTATTGATTCGGTGGTGCGGGTTATTCGTCGACGCGTTTGGCTGAATGAGCCTGATTTGCAGCGCATACCCAGTAAAAGACGTAAGTAATATACTGCGTTATTTTCTTTTATTTTATTATCTCTATTTCACAAGATTTTTATATAATTCGACGGTTTGAAGAAGAAGAAATGGGATCCGACACCTATGATTTCGATGAGGAGGGTAGAACCGATTCAGATGATCATAGCAGGGACAACAATGGTAACAGGGAATCGTTGGATAAATTTTATCTAGCCGTTCTGCGGGTATAAAGCTACAAACAGTCTTTTCATGGTCGGTCCTGCGAGAGAACCAGATAGAGCCGTCGCAGGTCCATCGCGACAATACCGTTCAAGCGATGATACCAATAGCAATACAAATAACGAGGAAGAAGAAGAAGAAGAACTAGAAGTAAAAGAAGAAGAAGAAGAAGAAGAACGGGCGGTGGAGGAGGAGGAGTAGGAGGAGGACGATGACGACGAGGAGGAGGAGGAAACCCGGTAGATTCAAGTAAACTTTTAATAATACAATTACGCTAACAAAAATTTTTAAATCACGGGGATAATAATAGTAAAAAGAAAAACAGGGTACGAGTCGGACCCAAACGTTTTTCGCTTTGCACGATTCACTGTGCTGAGACCGCATACAATCGAGTTGGTTTACGAAATGCGTCGCTGGTTTCAGGGTGCAGTCGACGGTTTCGAGGACTAGAAGCAAATATAAGTTCGTAATTTTTACGTTACACAATTTATATACATAGTATATAGGTAGTAACAAATTAAAAAATTATATTAAATTAAATTGGCAGCGACAAACAAAATATTAAATTTAATTGAATAAAGATTCTAGTAAATGGTTTAATTATTGTTGCAAGTGGATAGACTGGCGATGGAAGGACTGCTATACGGGGAGATGATATTTTGCCTCTCGGTGAACGCTTCGGTGTCGACAATGAGCAGAGTCGTTATTTTTCACGCTGTAGGATGCAGGGTTGAGAGACAGATTTTTATTTTCGTCAGCCACCGGATGGCATTGATCATCTGACTTGGTTCGAGGGCGGTGTACGAGATGTTCTCACACGTCTTACAGAATCGTGCGAAGGACATGATTATGTGGGTATGACTCTAAGCGTGCTATCTTTCGCGCAAGGACCTGTATGGTTATCTTTTCGACCAGCTCGTGACATCGTTCCTGACGATATATGGTGACCAATTAATAGTGTAGCTCAGAACGCACCCGGATTTTGAATAGACGCTGGTACATGTAGAATGACGACATGTATAGTACGAGGCGTCGAGGGCGCAGGTGTGGGTTCCAGACTTACACATGAGTCTATAGCAAGAAAGTCAATTTTACGCATAAGTAATAGCGATAATTTGTGTCTCCAACGATCCCTTGTCACAGCCCGAGCGCATGCCTAATGCGGTCAAACTCGTACGGGCGAGCTACACAGACGATGGTGTCAAATTCGGAACGAGTTTCGAGGAGCGCAATATACAGCAGCGATATAGCTCACGCGTAATGCCGGAGTAACGACACCGTCTAAAGGGTGCGGTGTGCGCTAGACTCAGCTCTTTCAGAAGTACTTCGTTCACGAGGGTATAGCGGTTGTTGTTTATGAATGTCTCACCTTCGGAAAACGCGTTCCGGCCTTGTACGATGGGCGAAAATCCGTACTCTCTGCAAGAAGTAAAATTAATCATACACTCTTTATTCTCTATTACAACTGCTCTCATCACTACCAGCCAATATTAAATCTCGCTGATGCGCTAGGTAGTCGAGGGTTCTGCACATAGTGTAATTCCAAGTATAATCGAGTACTCGAGCATCGCTGTAGCTATCAATGTGCTCAATGTAAATCTACTTATTGCAACGGCAATAAAGACTCTCAGCCTGAGTATTGCACAGACTGTAATCGTTCGTTCTTTGGTGCTTTTTGCCTCGCTCATCACAAGGGTGAGGGCTCCGCGGGTATTACGTCTCGTAAATATACATGGTACAGCGTCTGTAAAACATTGAAAATCTGTAAAGGCTGCTCGTGTGTGATTAAGCCCACAGATAAAAAGATGCATGTATGTGGTTAATCGTTTTGTATTACATGCAGGTAAACTCGACAGACTACTCATGGTGTTTTATAGCACCTCTTAAGAAACCAGAGGCATAAAAGGAGAAGAAAAAAGACAAGTCTTCCACGAGATTTTTATTTTATGATTTTGAGACGCAACAACACGAACAATTGCACGATGATAAATCGACATAAATTCACGAGCCGAATTTATGTGTTACACAATGCGTATGTATGACATGTCTGGATATCACAGATATAGAGTGCTGACTGTGGTAAACGTGAATTCGTGTTTATCAATGATCCTGTTGGGGAGCTCATGAACTTGGCATTATCGCAAAAATTTAGAACGACCATCTGTATTGTTCATAATGCTAGAGTTTCGATGCGCAATTCATTCTACGGTATTTAATCGAAGTGCAAAAAACACAGTTGCCCTCTCTGATCATGAATGCTACGAAAATTATCTCGATGAAGATTGGCGATATCGTTTATTTCGATAGTCTAAACTATATACCCATCGCTCTTAGCGCTTTACCTAAGGCCTTTGGTTTCACTGATGAGGTGGCAAAAGGTACATTTTCCCATTTATTCAACACACCGGACTATCGGAATTACATAAGTCCTCTGCCGGCTCTGCATTTTTATTCACCCGATACCATATTCTCAGCGGATCGCGAGCGTTTTTTAAAATGGTATGAGGAAGAATCGAGTCGCGTCGATTATAAATTTGATTTTGTGACGCAATTTGTGCAATATTGTCGTACAGATGTTACGGTTTTAAGACGAGCGTGTCGAGCTTTTCGAGAGTTACTTATACGTAGCGGAAGCGTGTGCCTCTTTACAGAAGCATGCACGACAGCATGAGCATGTATGAGAGTATTTCGAAAGAATTTTTTACAGAAAAATCGAATGGCGGTGTTACTAGCAGGGTGGTACCGCCGGGGCGATAAGCACTCGCGCAAGGCCGTCGTATGTCTCGTATGGCTCGAGCGTAGGTGCAACTGCATCGCTCATGCTGGAAGCACGAGAGAGTGTCGCTCTCCGACCGGCCTACCGGCTGTCGACGGATACTACGTGGATACGGGGGTCCATCACGTTCTTCAATTTCACGGCTGCTATTGGCATGGATGTCCGCGATATTATCGCGCGAATGGAGATGCTCGAACTAAATTTGGTGATATAATGGATGAGCGGTACGAGCGTACCGTTCTTATTTTCAGGCGAATCAGATCGAAAGGGTACACTCTAGCTCAAATATGGGAATGCGATTTTGACATATTACTCGAGAATAATGAGTAAATGTCGTTATACGTGAAAAATCACGCCATGGTCAAGCAGGCGCCTCTCGAACCACGCGATGCATTCTTTGGCGGTCGAACGGAAAATTTTGTAAGCTTGTACGACGTCGTGTATGGGGAGCAGATACGCTATGTGGATGTGTGCTCGCTGTATCCATGCGTGTGTAAGAATCGAAAATATCCCGTTGGACATCCGAAATTGTACGTAGGTGACGAGTGTCGAGAACTCGAGAATAATGAGTAAATGTCGTTATACGTGAAAAATCGCGCCATGGTCAAGCAGGCGCCTCTCGAACCACGCGATGCATTCTTTGGCGGTCGAACGGAAAATTTTGTAAGCTTGTATGACGTCGCGTATGGGGAGCAGATACGCTATGTGGATGTGTGCTCGCTGTATCCATGCGTGTGTAAGAATCGAAAATATCCCGTTGGACATCCGAAATTGTATGTAGGTGACGAGTGTCGAGAACTCGTAGAACTTGAAAACGATCTAAGTGTCGTCGAGAGTCTCGTGAAGTGTACCATGGTAGTACCGCGCGATTTGTGATATCCCCGTACTGCCTGTTCGCATGCATGGGAAACTACTGTTCCCCCTGTGTAGAACGTGCTGTACCGACATGGACACATCCGCGGACACACACGATGACACGACTGAGCGAGCGTTTGATGGCACATGGGTCCTGGACGAGCTGAGAAAAGCTGTGTCGCTCTGATATAAGGTGACGCGTATCGATGTAATTTGGCAATACGTTGTTACGCAGTATGACTCGACAACGCGACGAGGCGGTCATTTTGCCGTGTACATTGATACATTCCTAAAAATAAAACAGGAGGCGAGTGGACTGCCAACAGAGTGTAACGATGACGAGGAAGCAATGGCGCTTTTTATAGCGTTGTACAAGGAGTCTTAGGTTGTATATCTCGAGCGAAGTGCTTTGCAGTGGAATGCAGGTTTACGTTCGCTCCAAAATTGGCTCTGAATTCAAGCTTTCTGGGGAAAGTTTGGTCAACGCAAAAATCTCACGAAAACCGTTATCATTTTCACGCACTCGGAGCTAATGAATTTACTAACGAGTCCGAACATTGAGGTGACGGGAATACTATCGGTTCATTACAAGATCATGTATGTGAACTATGTGAGCAACCGCAGTACTGTCCAACCATCTCCGACATCAAACGCCGTGATTGCAGCATACACGACGGCACAGGCACGCCTAAAACTATACAGTTATCTTAAGGGGCTCGGGCGACGAATATTGTACTGCGATACAGACCCCCGTATTTACCTGAGTCGTCCCGGTGGCAACGAATATGAGCCTCCAAACGGTCAATTTCTAGGAGATCTCACGGATGAATTAAGGATGTAGTCCGATGTGACGGACCGATTTTTCGACGTTTGTTCATGAATTTTTTAAAAAAATAAAATAAAATGCGATCGTTTTGAAATGTTTACTTTTTTTTCGTATATTGAAGTGTACAAAAAAAATTTTTTTTACTGAATTTGACATTAATTTGTTCATGATTTTTTATGTTAAAGTGGAGTGCCTGACAAAAGGTGGGTTGCATCGGGGAAGCACACAGCCTTCCGTAATTATCGAAAATAAAAAATTCAAAGAGATTATCGTTCTGTAAGGCTTAATTCTAATGTACTGACCTATAATATGCATAAAAAAGGCATTTAAAAAAATGGCGGACTTGCTTAAAAAATGTTATCAAAATCGAATTTATCTTTTGAGAAATCGTCTAAAAAAATGAACTTATTATTGAAAATTGAATGTTTTAAAGGTTAGGTATTTAGCTATGTGTGCCTAAAATAAGGGGTAAAATTTTTCAGCCAAATCGGTTGAATAGTTTTTAGGCAGTGTTTTCCCAAAATTTCGAAAACGTGGTTTCGAGAAAAAACGTTGAAAGTTTTGGCAATAGATTTTATATAAAAAAATTATACTTACATTAATCAGCTATGCCTGGCGCATAGAGCAATCCTTCCGTTTTCTTCACATGCTATACGCATTCTTGCTTCTCTACTTCTAGGTCGTCACCGTAAGGTTAATCATTGATAACCTTTTTCACACATATTACATATACTACATATCTCACATATTTTACTACGGCGCGCTCTCTTCTTTTGGCTATAACTTTAGAAATATTCTAAATTTCGGTCTGAAACTTTTACGGCATCATTTTAAGATGTTATTCTTGCGAAAAACGTTTAAAAATCGATTTTTTGAACCCGTCACACCGGATTACATCCATAAGCGAATACGGGCCTTCTGGTTATATAAGTTCGTTCGTTTCGGGATGACCAAAATTTTACGCATAGCTTGTTCGTAAACGTGACGGTACGATTATTGAAAATAATAAAGTAAAGGGTATCACGCTAAACTTCGCGAATAGCTGGCACGTAAATTATGACGCATTACGATCCTTCGTGACAGGAGCTATGAGCGTACCTATTATTTTTAAATTAGACGCTATTCGACGCACGGAATTTCATTATGTAAGGGGTGTCTCATAATTAACGCAAGATTTGAATTTGCCGCCATTTGTGTAGTAAAGTGTTGGCAACCCAAAAAAAAATAATTTGACAGTTGAGAGGTTAGGGTTAGTAAAAATATAAACAAGATGGTGCCACATGCCATACAGCCCGTGAAACAATTCAATTACTGCATGACACATTTTTTAGTCGTGTACTCTCTCGTTTCGGTGATCAGAATTGACCCCCTAGATCTTGTGATTTAACACTATTAGATTTCTTTTTATAGGGTCATTTGAAGTCAAAGGTCTATGTCAACAAGCCAAGGACCCTATAAAAAGAAATCTAATGGTGTTAAATCTCACGATATAGGGGGCCAATTCTGATCACCGAAACGAGAGAGTACACAACTAGGAAATGTCTCATGCAGTAATTGAATTGTTTCACGGGCTGTATGGCATGTGGCACCATCTTGTTTACATTTTTACGAACCCTAACCTCTCAGCTGTCAAATTATTTTTTTTGGGGGTTGCCAACACTTTACTGCACAAATGGCGGCAAATTCAAATCTTGCGTTAATTTTTGCGCGTTTTGATAACGCGTAAAGAGACGAAATCATGCAAACCTGTTAAGACGAAGCTAAATACGCCAATTAGTATATCCCACAAAGTATATAGTTTTAAGGTTGAATTCGCGGTATTTTAAAATAATCTTTTTGTCTAATTTCATGTATCGTATTTACTGTGTACAATACGTTAAAAAAATATTTATTTACTATGTATAAAACCGTTGTTTGCTCGTTCTTTTTATTCTGCTATTCGTAGCAGTAGCTGCTATCTCTCTACCGTTCCCTTTTGTTCTGATTTTCTCGTCGTTGATTCCTTTTGTCCCGTCTTTCTCATCGAGTGTTTCTTTTTGTTCTGACTTTTTCGTGGTATTTCCGTGGATATACCAGGTGTATGCATAAGTTTTTTCCGGTTTAACTAAGAGATGGCGCCAGCGAAAAGTACGCAGCGTATTAATTTGACACATACGTCATTTTGTTCGTCTGACATTGACCTACAAACACACACAAGTTGAGTCCGCCAAAAACTAGCGTCTTTGTTTTATCGTTCAGTGATCATGTCGAGTTTTGTGCCTGAAAAAGAACATTTGCGGCACGCATTGCTTTTCTTATTTAATCAAAAGAAAAAGGCTGCTGAAAGTCAACGTTTGCTGGTAGAAACATATGGAGAACACGCTCCATTGATTAGAACATGTGAGACATGGTTTCGACAATTTAAAAGTGGTGATTTCAATGTGAAAGACAGTGAGCGCTCTGGTAGACCACAATAATGCGAAGACGAGCAATTGCAGGAGTTATTGGATGATGATCCAACTCAAACTCAACGGCAATTAGCAGAAGCATTACATGTGTCACAAGAAACAATCAGCAGACGTTTACGAGTAATGGGGAAGATCAATAAACTCGGTAATTGGGTCCCACACGATTTGAATGAACGTCAAATAGAAAATCGCAAAGTCACTTGTGAAGTGCTGCTTCAACGCCACGAAAGGAAATCATTTTTGCATCGAATTGTGACGGGTGACGAAAAATAGATTTATTTTGAAAACCCGAAGCGGAAAAAATCGTGGCTTTCACCTGGCGAAGCCGGTCCTTCAACACCAAGGCCAAATCGCTTCGGCAAGAAGACCATGCTCTGTGTCTGGTAGGACCAGAGCGGTATTGTGTATTATGAACTCTTGAAGCCCGGCGAAACCGTTAATACACAACGCTATTGCCAACAAATTATTAATTTAAACCACGCATTAATCGAAAGACGACCGGAATGGGCCAGAAGACATGGCAAAGTGATTTTGTTACACGACAATGCGCCGTCTCACACAGCAAAAGCAGTGAAAGACACCTTGAAATCCCTTGGATGGGACATCCTTCCGCACCCGCCGTATTCGCCAGACCTGGCGCCATCTGACTATCACCTCTTCGCATCAATGGAGCACGTGCTGTCAGAGCAGCACTTCAGCAATTTCGAGGAAGTTGGAAAATGGCTCGACGAATGGTTTGCCGCAAAAGACAAGCAGTTTCTCTGGCATGGTATTCATAAGTTACCTGAAAGATGGGCGAAATGTGTAGAAGCCGATGGCTAATATTTTGAATAAAACAAAAATTAATTTCCCTTGAAAATTACGTGTTTTTTTTTACCAAAAAACCGGAAAAAACTTATGCATACACCTGGTAATGTTGCTGTTTAGAATTACATGATTCGTAAAATTTGCACATAGAGATGTATGCATAGTGAAATAAAAATATTGCTTCATTTGTAAGAAATATAAAAACTATCGTTATTCAATTGACATACGGTGTAAACATCAGCTTAACCCGCGGGCCCGCGCCTCATCAGCTAGTACAAGCGCGCCGCGTCTTATCAGCTCGTCGAAGCTGCGAAAATAGCTGATGACGCGGGATCGCCGCCGACGCCGCCGTCGTGGCATAAACTTATTTAAGAGTCAGCTGATTCATTTTGATAGGCACTCTTCGATATGGATACACGTTACAAACATCCATGGACAGCCGTGATAAGCGGTCCTACGTGTTCTGGTAAAACATATTTTGTCAAAAAATTCTTTAAATACATGCGCGAAATGACGGATGTCCCGTTCGCGCGTATATTTTTTTATAACTCAGAGTGGCAGTCCGGGTATTCAGAGTACGGTGATAAAATCGAATTTCACGAGGGTTTACTGCAAGCAGAATACTACTCGAATGCTACAAGAACTAAACTTGTGGTCATTGATGATCTAATGCGCGAGGCATCGAACAATACCGTGGTCGATCTTTTCACCAAAGGTAGTCATCATAGAAATCTTAGTGTCATCTTCATCACGCAAAATCTCTTCCATCAGGGTCACGGGCAGCGCAATATCGTCATAAGCGTAAATAAACAAATAATTAATATTACAAGCGCTATGTTAACTGAAACAAGAGCAACAACGTGCAATTTTGTGCAAAGCAGATGTAGGGCTCGCAAGGTGTATATGGGAGTGTCCTCTAAACGTTTTATAGGGAACACATGAGTCTGAACAACGTGCAAAAGAATCATCTTCGGAGGCACGATACAATTCTTCGACGAATAGCCGCCAATAGGGGAAATTAAAGCGGTAAGAGGAAGATCACCGTCGAGCACTGTGTCGGATTTCTCAAATTGCTTCTTGTGCCTGTCTTGGTCTATACGAGCCATGGAATATGCCAGAAAGATAGTGCTTATTCCTCATGATAACTTACATCGTGTCGCTGGACTCGCCACTACTGCTGCTACTACTACTACTACTACTACAGACTCGTCACCCTCCGTCCAGACTACCGGTACGCCATTATCGCGTCTCGACTCTGAACTGAGCGAAATTCTAAACTCTCTCTCTCGTACAAGAGCGAGAGAGAGAGAAATGGATAGCGTACCAGCAGGTTTTACATCGTTATCTTCATTTGGTCGAGAACGATAATACAGTACCGAATATTTCGTCAAAAAGAAAAATAGCAATACTCGATAGTCACGAGAATAAAATCGACGACGTTTTAATGAACAAAGTTACATCTCGACTCAATGACACACCTATTATCGATAGCGGACCAAAAAATTTTTTATCTAAAGCAATATCGTTACTTCGCAATTTGCATCGCAGCGCCGTTGGTAAAAAGATGACATGGGATCGCAAGGGTGTTGTTTCCATAGACGGCAGAAGAATTTCAAATTCCAATATAGTTGATCTTGTCAACGATGCTATGCGAGCTAGAAAACGCGAGAATCTCATCGGTCAATATCACTTTGCCAAACTCCTGCGAACGATGCAGATGCCACGCGAATTTATCGGCAATCCCAAGTTACTACACGAGCCTACATCTACATCATCCTTAACACTGCAGCGGCGTCTCATTTTACCACGCGATAGTGATAGTAGCAGCAGCAGCAACAGTAGCAACAACAACGAGGCCGAGACCGCACACTCAAACAGAGTTTAATGCTCACGGCGGGCAACAACATCATCGAGGGGCAGGAGGAGGAGGAAGAAGAGGACGAACAATTGCAAAACATCGCACAAGTAGAAACCCAACGACACCTCAGTGAATATAGATCTACAACACAGTTAGAAAGAAAAAGAAAAAGAATCCATTTAACAGGTCATCGTTAAAATTATGAAAATTATTTTAAAAATCTAATATGACACCGCTCGTCCTGCCTCCTATTCACGAGCACAAATTTGGCCCAGATGGATCGAAGAGTAGCGCGAAGAAATGTTTTACCATAACTCGAGACACAGGATTCATATATTATAACATGCGTCGTCTCGTGCGACGACGACTTCCCCGTCGTACGTACAACGTAAGTAATATACGTTGATGTATGGGAAGCTGATTTAGCTGATCTTCGCTCGATAGCTACGTACAACGATGGGTACGCATATCTGCTTGTTGTTATCGACGTGTTGAGCAAATACGCGTGGGTCGAGGTTTTGCGTGACAAAACGAGTGCAAACGTAGCCCGCGATCTCACACGCATACTCGCACGCAGTAACAATCGTCGCCCGCAGCAATTGCAAACTGATCGAAGCAAAGCATTTGTCGGCACTCCATTTCAGCAAGTCTCAAGAAAAAGAATATCGATTATCGCGCTGCTCGTAACCCCGATATAAAAGCCTCGATTGCCGAACACTTTAATCGGACAATAAAGGAGCGAATGTGGTGTTACTTTACATACACGCGAAATAAACGGTACATCGATGTTTTACAAAAAATTTTATATGCATATAATCACACTAGACACAACGGAACGCGTATTCCTCTGAGCGAGGTGACCCTCGAAAATGCCTATATAGCCCGAGAAAATTTAGTACGCCGTTACGAGAGCAACGCGAGAAAAACTAAAAAGCCTAAATACAGCGTCAGTGACTTGGTACGTATCAGTACAGCTAAAGCAGCATTCGTGAGAGGATATGAGCGTGGTTGGAGTAACGAGTTATTCAAGATTCAACGAATATCAGTGAATCGAGAACCATTAGTGTATATTTTCCACGATCTGAATAACGTGTTGTGTTGCGGAATATTACACTTCACGTATTCTCAGGAATATTCCTTAGCTGACACAGCTAGATACAGAATTCTAAAATATAGCATCCGATCAAGACAGGATGCGAGGTAGACGCCGATGCAGCATGAGGCGAATCGCTAGGTAAAACCGCCAACTAAGGGATTTTAGCAAACGCAGTTGCTAACTGCTTTACTAAAATCAAGATTAAATTAGACTCAACAGAGAACGGTTGGTTCCTCGTGAAATACTCGAAACAACGTATTACTGTACATTCTTACATTGACGTTTAAATAGACAACGGAAAGTTACCGTTGCCTATAATAAATACTTCCTTTTATATAAATTCGCGTTTTCATCTATTACTGGAGATCTATCTCCTAATCGGCAAACGATCCCAAAAAATAATAACTTTTTAATATTATACCGAATACCGAATAATCCAATTACGCGGTACCGGCATAACATTTCGTGCCAGCGGTGGGATCTGCCGAAGTTAAGTGATACGTAATTTATTCGGACAAAAAGTGTTTTGGACAAAGTTAAGAGTGACTCTGAAGTGACGACTACGACTCGTGCAAAGGACGCCGGTGTAGTTCGTAAAACCCGACGAATCTAACGCGAAGACGCCTGACGCGGGCCGCCTGACAACCGAGTTCGGCGTAAACCCACTAAGGGGTGCGTCGTTTCGGGATAATAGTAGCGTCGGTAGCGACGAAGTGTTAAATAGAGCAACTGGAGAAATAACTCCAGAACACTTCTCCAACGATAGGATCGAGCGGGAAATCGAAAATTTGCAAACGTTCTGGTCGGGTAGGTTTCCAGGCAGCTACCGGTATGACGACTCGGGCACCACTGCCGGAACGAGTCTGGCTACGATGCGAAGCGGTTGAAAGAAGTCACCGTGAGTACGAGCGGGCGCAGCGAGAACTCGAGCTGAAGCTCAGGCTCCAAGGCCGCGACTCGCTGTCGGCACGGCGAAACCTCGCGGACACGCTCAACGAGGTAGGTGCGGACGAGTTTGAACTCATCTGGTCCCTACGAGAGCAAAACGCCGAACTATCGCGGAGGCTGGAAAATACAGGGTTGGAGGAACGCCCGATACCAAGTCCGCGGTCGAGGCAAACCCGATTTGAGGAATCAGATTATCCCCCTGCGGATCCCGTGTTCAAAAGGGAATAACAGAGGGTGCCAGAAACACCGAGTAGGACGCTCGATCTTGGACTAGCGCTAAAAAACATCGCCTTCTTACGATCATGCGAGACTGTTTTCAAGCGAATAGCGCCCTGGGATCAAGACATCCTGTTAGAACTAGTGCTCAGCAGCAAGCTCGAAGGTAGGGCGTCCAGAGAAAAGAAGCATAAAGTCATCCACTCGGTAGCATAGCTTAAAACCGAGCTGGAGGCCCTGTACGGAAGAGGAAGTCGTCGCCGGGCGTTACAAGTAGAATTCATTTCCCTCCGGCAGGGCCAGGGTGAGGACATCGCGGTATACGCCGCCAGGACCGAGCGTATCACCGTCGATATAATAGAAAAGCTTTGCGAGGAAGCCACCACGATGTTGGAGATGCGCATCGTCGAAAAGATAACACGGAAGAGCGCACAGGCCAACTTCGAGAATGGACTGCATGGGCAGGTCCAGATCCTGGTAAGATCGCGCAATTACGCCACCCGCCACGAGTCCGTTACGGGAGCCATCGAGATCACAAATATGGTGAGCCAAAGGGAGGGGCAGGTGGAGCATTAAGCCACCCCAGAAGATCCCGAGGCGCACCATCCCGGCAGGGAGAAAACTGTTACACCTGCGGAAAAGCTGGACATATGGCTTGAGTCTGCACCCGGAAATCGGGAAGAGTAAACTTGCCAATGCCCAGCGAAAACAAGTCCATACTTAACGTCGACATCGTATGCAGATACTGTCAAAAGAAGGGCCACGTATGGAAGGACTGCAAGAAAATACTGTCGCAGAATAAGAGCGAGCAAGCGCAGACGTCACAGCAACCTCAACATCGGAGAGATGCAGGGGCAAGACGGAAAAAACAACAGTAACAGCAGGTATTGGTCGAGAGAGTACGGACACCCGCCCACTGGGAACAATGAGACTGAACACTCTAACGGCCCATCAAAGACCCGCACGCAAGCTAAAGAGAAAGACTCTACAACTGCTACAAGTGACGTTGCCGGCGTCGAGTGCCACAGCCAGTGACTTCGATATCGTTGCATCGTTCGCCGTAACGAGGGTACTCACCCTTAAAGCAGACACCGGAGCGCAATGCAGCATTATCATATAAGACTGTCTCAAACCAGAGACCATGGTAAAAGACTGCACAGTCGAGCTGCAAGGGGTGGCGGGCGAAAAATTTACTCCACTAGGAATCGCAAAAATCGTGCTCGAAACACCGGCTTTAAACGTAGAGCATTGGTTTTACATCGTCCCGAAAACCGTGCCACTGAGGGTCAACGGACTGCTCGGAATAGACTTCATTAAACGTCATAAAGCAGATATCTTGCACGGCGAAATGTTTAAACTATACGGACACTGCATGCCGCTCTTAGATGGATCAGTCAAGATAACCCTGCCACCACGCAGCGACACCGTCGCGTATGCCGCGACCAAGAGTAAATTTATCGGACTACTCTCGAAGATGGAACTCGGAAACGGAGTAATTATGGGAGCCTGCATCACGCCACCGCACGGTAGTAGCTGTGCAGTAAGTCTGATAAACACTACAGAGAAGGCTGTTGAAGTACAACGCCCCGTGGTGGAACTCGAGCCGCTAGAGATAACCGCCTCGCGCGACTTTCTCAAGAGCTCGACTCGGAAAATCTCAATAAAGAAGAGAGCGAAGCGCTCGATGAGAATACAAGGGAGTACGAAGAAGTGTTCCATCTGCCAGGGGACAAGCTGCCATGCAGGTGAATGGTGGAGCACGTGATTCCCCTTAAGGAAGGGGTGCAGCCCATTGAGGTGCACCCATATAGGCTGCCGGAAACCCACAAAAAGGAAATGGAAAGGCAGACCAGCGAAATGCTAACGGAGGGCATTGTCCAGCCCAGCAGAAGTCGGTTGAACGCGCCACTGTTGGTTGTGGCGAAGAAACCAGACGCCGCCGGAGTAAGGAAAATGAGAGTAGTGGTGGATTTTCGAAAGTTAAACGAAGCCACCATCGGGGATTCATACCCACTGCCCAACATCACGCAGATATTGGACCAGCTGGGACGAGCCCGATATTATACGACCCTGGACCTCGCCTCGGGATTTCACCAAATTCCGATGGCGCAGCAAGATAAGGAGAAAACTGCATTTTCTACTTCGCAGGGTCATTTCGAATATAACCGCATGCCATTTGGATTTAAGAACGCGCCGCCGACCTTCCAGAGGCTGATGAACTCGGCGCTGGCCGGACTGCAGCGAGTTAAATGCTACGTGTACCTCGATGACATAGGGTTACATGGAAAAACCTTCAAGGAACATAACGACAGGCTGCGGGAAGTGCTACAGCGGCTGGGAGAGGCAAAATTGGCCGTGCAACCTAGCAAGTGCCAATTCCTGCGAAAGGAAACGCAGTACCTCGGCCATATTATTTCCGAAGAGGGAGTGCGTGCGGATCGCCAGAAACTAGAAGCGGTAAGGGAATTCCCGGTGCCGAGAGACGTAAAAGAAGTTCAATCCTTCCTCGTACTAGCCGGTTATTACCGGAAATTCATCAAAGATTTCTCGAAAACCGCTAAGCTACTCACAGAATTGACCCAGAAAGGGGTTTAATTCGAGTGGACAGCAGTAAGGGATGCCGCATTCGAAGAACTGAAGACGGCACTTACTACGACACCAATATTGCAGTATCGGGACTTCGAAAAGCCGTTCGTCGTGACAACAGACGCATCAGATCGGGCGCTCGGCGCGATACTTTCGCAAGGCAAGATCGGGGACGATTTGCCCATATGCTATGCAAGCCGCACCATGACTAAAACCGAGCTGGATTATACGACTATTGAAAAAAAACTACTCGCGATAGTATGGGCCCTAGCTCAATTCCGGCCATATATTTATGGTACCCGTTTCACGGTAGTGACGGACCACCAACCGCTCATCTGGCTGTTCGGAGTAAAGGACCCAGGTTCGAGATTGATGCGTTGGAAAATTAAACTGGTGGAACATGAGTTTAACGTAGAGTACAAGGCAGGAAAGCGCAACACGAATGCAGATGCGCTAAGTCGAATATGCCTTACTACGAGGGCCCAAGCGAGAGCAAAAAACGAAGTCCGTGAATCGGAAGAGGACAGCACGACGAGGCAAGTAGGCACAACGAACGACCGCACAAAGCGGACAGCCGAAGATACCCCGTATAGCTATGGTAGCTCGCTGGAGCGAGAGGTCGAGCTCACCGGCGAGATAAAAGAGGACAGCAAGCGCCCAAGTACGGACAGCCGCACAAAACGGAGAGCCGAGAATACTGCGGGCCAACACAGTAACGCGGCAGAGAGAGAGGCCGCGCCAGCCAATGCGCCAGAAGTAGATGGAGAGATCCGCAGCGTGGATAGAGGTTGCTATACTGATCCCCACAGCCCCGCCGCGAAGCCGAGCGGTCGGGGAAGGGGCAGACCACGCAAGCTAATTCAGACAGGCACGAGCAAGACTGCGAGCATCGCTGAAAGGGACAGAGCGAGCGCAGCAACAGACAGAGCTGTGCGAAGGCGAAACTCGCGTCAGTGAAATATGCCCCGTCATAAGCGATTAATGAAGAGAAGGATAGAGATGGGGATTTTGACCATATTCGACCTCCTCGGGACGCGCCCCGTCCGAGAACGCAGAGGATTGGTAGACGGCCTTGGAAGCATACTCAAGGCCATCACGGGAAACATGGACGCCGCCGACGCACGGGAGCTCCATGAAGAGATAACGCACCTTAAGGCGTCCCACCAGACCCTGAAGGAAGGGCTGAAAAATCAAATACAGGTCATAAAAACCACGCTCAGCCTATTTAATGAAAGCGCGCATCACATACAGGCTAACGAGCGGACTCTGCTGGCCCAAATGTAGCATATAAACCGTACGCTCAACGGCGACGTATACTACATAAAGAGACGCCAACACTCAGACGGGACGCTCAACGCGATAAGTATTGCGGTCGAAGCATTGCTCAGCGACGTACAAGAGCTAGTGTGGCTGGTGGACGATATAGCTAGCGGTAAGGCCAGAGCAACGTCCCTGCCGCCACGCACACTCGTAAAGCACCTCGTCAAAGCACTACCACACCTACCATCAGGCAGTAGTTTCCCGGTCGCTATAGCACCCGACCAAGTGTCAACACTTATGCGACTGGCAGATACCAGGGCCTACAGCGAAGGCAACGCGGTAGTGCTCGTGCTGGATATACCGCTGATCGGGCAGCAAAGGTATAGTATACAAAAAGTATATCCTATACCCATGCGTGCTGACAACGGCAGGCACTATTACATAGACGCGACCGAGAACAGCTTAGTAATAGAACTCAAGAACCGCAAATACTTAAGGATGACATCCGACGACATAAAAATTTGCAAGGCACTGGGCAAATCATACATCTGCCCACTAACGTTTCCAACAATTCCAATTACGAACGACGCGCCCTGCGAAGTCCTCATCTACGAAAAAATGGACACTGATAACGGCAAGAAATGCGGAAAAAGGGTCATCGAACTAAACCATCCCCTTATCGTCCCAATGCAACAGCAAGGGCGATGGCTATACATCGCGCCAACCCCTGAACTCGTAGGAATAAATTGCGGAAAAATTTCTACTCAGCACGAAATACTATACAATTCAGGTATACTGGATTTGGTAGGCATATGTATAGTAACCGCCCGAGATTTCAGCATCAAAACCATCGGGCGAACATCGCAGATCATCCGGGAAAACTACCTTCTGTCATTCAATTTAAAATTAACGGAGATTGAAGCTCAGGCACCCCCTACGCAGACCGAGAGAACAATTCCACTACAGAGCGTGCTGCGAGACCCGGAAGAGCTTCAAAAACTCGGAGCTCGAGCCGACCGAATCATGGACAACCTAAATACTGCCAGAGATGGGATGCAACACATCCACAACCTGAGTTTCTACTCCTTGGGCGCTATAGCGCCGATAGCCTTGGTTGGCTACGTTCTGCTTAAATGTTACAGGTACAAAAGAAGCAGAACACCACCGAAAACTAGTGAGGCAACAACCCCGGCAGCCGCCGAGGTAACCATCAACCTCGAGCCACTTGGACGACAACAGCCAGAGGAACGACTGCGAACCGAGCTGGCCAGGTTATGCAATCATCCCCCCAATCGAGAACGACTTGCTTGACCCGAACGACATTGACAATATGTAATTGGGAAAAACATTATATGTAAACGGGAAACCAACTGAAGAACAATTTTTTTAGAAAATTTCTCTTTTTAAGGGGGGAGGGATGTTGTGTCGCGGAATATTTCACTTCACGTATTCTCAGGAATATTCCTTAGCTGACACAGCTAGATATAGAATTCTAAAATATAGCATTCGTTCAAGACAGGATGCGAGGTAGACGCCGATGCAGCGTGAGGCGACTCGCTAGGTAAAACTGCCAACTAAGGGATTTTAGCAAACGCAGGGCGTAGAAATTCTGAACCTGCTAATTTGAGCTTGCTGATGTGAGGCCACGTCTGATTCGGTATTTCCACAGATGGTAATATCACCGTTAAAGTTCTGAGGATGTGAGCATTCATGGTGACAATAGCGGTTGTGTGCAGAGAATGAAGAGTGAGCTGAGTCAAGCCGCGTGTTTGAGCTGATCTCTTGCCACCAATACGAAAGATCGGAATAGATGCGCGCTGACGTGTTAGTTTCGGCTGACGACAGAGGCTTTCTGCCACGAAAGATAGTTCCGATCCTGGATCTATGAGCAGTCGAACTTGATGAGTTGAAACTGTTGTTTTAATTAGTGCTGAAGTTGCGAGGAGCGACAAGCTGACTTTGTTGAGCAGTTCTGAGTTCTGGACGACTGCACCTCCATCTCGTTGAGCTGCAGGTTGAGCAGACGTACCTGGTGACAGCTGCTTTGAGCTGGATGATAACTCCTGGTGGACCATGGTATGATGCTTGGCACCACACTCCTTACACCTCCTGGTTGAGCGGCCCGATGCCGCGTTGTGTCTTCCTAGGCAGTTATAGCATAGACGGCTCTTGTCGACCACCTTACGACGTTCAGTGGTATTACGATCTCGAAACTCTGGGCACATAGCCACGTAATGGTCGCGAGATCGGCAACAATCACAAGGGTAGGATTTATTAGTCCACTCCCTGCGAGCTTCCTTGAGTGGTGCCCCCCGGGCAGTCGCGTGATGAGCTGTACTGGGTCGTACTGACCCTTTAGATGAGCTTGATGACGCCTTTGATGTAGAGACCTTGGTGTTAACGCCCGGTTGATTTGGAGTCGCCTCGATTCTTTCGAGTGCCCTGACCCGGGATGTGTCAAACTCCTTGAGCTCGCTGAATGGTGGAAAATCCTGCGAAGCTCCAAGTGATGTCTCCCCTGCTTCCCGTGTCACCCTATCCAGTTTTCTTGCCACATGATCCACCAATACGCAATCCCAGAGCTGATCAGTGCTGCTGAGGCCTCTGAGAACGGTGTCTGCTTCAGACACTGTCGCAATGATTTCGGATAAAGACGTCGCGTCTCTCTCAGAAGGTGTGGTGACGGCAAAAATGCTGCCGAGGCGCTCTTCCATTAACAGCCGTTTATTCTCAAATCTGTTCGTTAGAATTTCCCATGACGGCTGCAGGGACTCACCTGTGAGTGCTAAGCCAGCGATGAGCTGTGCTGCACTACCGGTTAGGCTGCCCCGTAGGTAATGCAGCATGTCTACACTGGACAGCTGTTGCTGATCCATGATTAAAGACTGGAACATATCTCTGAAGGCTGGCCAATCAGAACATTTCCCGTCAAACTTTGGTAAATTCATATTAGGCAGCTTCGCCTCGGCTTGAAGTGGTGCTGCAGGTGCAGCAGATGGTTGACTGCGTGGTAAGCGATTTCGCAATGATGCAATTGCCATCCTCACAGCGAGTTAAAGCTTGGCCTCCTCCAGATGCGTACTACGACTGAAATATTCGTGGTCAGCGAAAGCAATTGGCCATGTTACTTCAAAGTACTGATGTACTTTAATGAAGGTTTTGTGGTGCTCATCGACCTGAGCCCACAGCGAGTCGAGTTCTTCATTGGACGTTTCATTCGCCTCTTGGGGTAGCGCTTGGAGCACCAGTTCGATGGCGTTGAGGCGGCTCTGCTGCGATTGAGCCTTGAATATAAGCTCGCTGGGTAGTCCAGCAAGCGAGTTTGAGCGAGAGCTTGAGCGTATGGGTGGTGGCTCAGTAATAGCTGGTGGCGCTAGCAATTTCTTTCCAGAAATTGGATCGCTTCCCTCACTACCTTGAGTTATCTTTGGTTTATCAGCCATAATACTGTGAGAGAGGTACTAATTAGGTTTGAGCTAACTTGACACTTTTGGTAATAGGCAATACAATTTGAGCAGTGGTATTGCGAAAGTAGGAGGGATAAGTAAATTAAAACTCCGCAGAGCTGTACGATACCCAACCGATGCAGCTGTCGAGCTGCGACGAGCCTGACTATGTGCAGAGTCGCTACTGCGGAGCTCTGCTAGTGGACTTTGCTGAGAGTGCTAGCGCTCGTTGAGCTGTCGGATCGTCCATCGAAGAGGTGAGCTGGTGGAACTTGTTCCTACTGGGTGCGCTGGCTTAGAGTGCGTCCACGCGCTTGATGATAGAGCATGAAGCTAGTAGTACTGCAATCCGGCTCGAAGGACCAAATGTTCGAGAATTCAGCTGTTGGACTGGTAGTGTGGTAGACTGTAAATATTTGTAGATTGAATTAAAACGCAGTACACGGATGTTAACTACAATAGCATTTATTTGCTCCACCTGTCAAATGACAGTGGACACACAAATATACTGTAACGTGGTGGAATATTTAGGCTACGTCCTTCTCGCTCGACAGCTACCTACACGATCACACAGGGTTGTAGGGGGTAATTTTCAGGTCTTATTTTTTCTTTATTTTTATTTTTTTTTCTTTGTTGTATTTTTTTTATATAATGCGAGTGATACGGCCGAAGGATGGAGAGGGAGTAAGAGGAAGAGGAGAGCAACGCAACAACGAGAAACTTCGGACCGATATTCTATAGTATGTTTTTCGGGGTCGGGATATGCCATTTTCCCGACGATGCACCAAATAATACGCGGCCTTCTATCCTTAGCTGCTGTCGACTCACAGGAATCTATATATCTCCGAGAGTCATCTGCTGGGCTACGCAACGTTGATATTGTCTGTCGCTAAGTAATCCATCATCCAGCTGAGGCGCTGGTCGGGGTCATCGTGCGACACAGGTTCCCCCAATTAACCGAGTTCAGCGGGTTAAGTGGGGATCATAGTTCACGGGCACGCGTGCCGGCAGGACCTCAGGGCTTTTTCCCGGTAACCGTTGAGCGATGCAGACGTAGCGTTACTTATATCGGTGTCCCGCTCTATTCTGAGACCGCTCTATTCTGAGGCATCACACGTACAGGCCTATTACTGTCCACCAGCGTACAGGAAGGAAGAAATCGAGGAATAACTATTTCCACGTCCTCTCGAGAATTCCGGGATCACGAGAACATCGCTTCATCATCGTCCCGGTGAGCTCTTCTCCCTTCTACGGTCTTTCGCTAATATTTTATGATTTGATTATTGAACTTGTGGACTATTATCATCTTCGAGCTTGGTCACACCTGCGACTCTAGCACACTGCGTGCAGAGTATAGATTTGTAATGGGAATCGCGGCGTTTATAAGAGTAAACTCGAGATCGTGGAACGTGTAGAACGAGACGTATCTTACGTAGTGTAACGGTATTAAACGTTAACATTGCCCTTAATGGGCTTGTTCGGACTCGAGCAGGAAGGAAAGTAATTTTAGGCTTTTGTAATAGGTAGAAGTAGGGTTTATTCAGATGAACAGATAAAAATTATGCGATACATCCGGAAAATAAATAGAAGATTCAATTATCTGACCCTGTTGTTCTCGATATTTTGGCTACCTCGGGCCTTACATGTAATTATTCCCGGGCACTCGAGTGCAGTTACAATCGTGTACGCGGGTGAATTTATAGAATTTATGAGAATAGAGATATGTCATGCGATTAACAATATGCACTATGACGTGAAAAGAGATGTTGATAGATAATATAATTCCTAATGTGAAAATATTCGTTAACTAATATTGAAATTATATAAAAAAAATATAAATGTTGCTCTATAATTTTTCTCTACCCGTCGCGTTCCCTGGGTCAGAGTTTTCGCATGCGTACCGTCGATAACTGACCGGCCGTCGCTTGATTCTACCGCTGAATAGTCCACTTTCCAACGCTACAGGTCTGTTGGTAGGAGTGGATATCCATATTTTTTAGAGGTCGACTTACGCGTCCACCCGACCGCTGCTACTATCCGGCGTCCGTGCGATGCATTCTGAGTGCATGCGCAGTGTCTCGGTATATCAGGGCCGTACCCTGTGCATTTATTGCCTCTTTATTCTATATTCGATCCCTATTGAGTTACTATCATAATTCCCTGGTCTTTAATATGAAGATCTTATATCTTCGTTTAAAATATTTCGGAACGCATTTCGTGTCAGAGAGAGAGTAGACTGTTGAGTTTGCTTGATCCTTGCTACCATAGAGAGTGAGAGGAAGAGAGACAGAGACAGGCCGCTCTGTTGATGTTTGGGTCTGCGGTGCGTTGGCCTAGGACGCAGCACCGACTCAGCTGCTTCCCGTCAGATGTATGTGACAGGTACCACTGCTGGGCTCTATCAGTACGGCTGCACCTAGCGAGGGTTGGTTGCTCTTCCTTCCTAGTAGCTGGACTTCTGCGTTGGCGGGACCTGCGAACAAAACTGTTCCTCGAGTGCCGAAATTCGGGTCTTTTTATACCAGAGTCCCCTCCAGCTGGCCCATGCTTTTGGTATGACTATAGTTGGTGGCGGTCCTGTAGCCCATGTCCTGTAGCCTACTGGTACTTTATTTAAAAATCGTCGTTGGTTTTTAATATCTCGTTTCTTGTATTTTTCGAACGGAATAACGGGACTTGGTCACCGATATGCCGGCCTAACTGGTGTGAGTGGCGCTCGGTAGCGGTGCTTAGTTGTGTGCGTACCGAGCGTTATAAGCTGTCGAGTATAGGCCGGTCTTACCCTGTGTGTGTAACGCGCGGTAGCGATGCCTTGCTGTGTGTACCGCGCGTTATAGAATAGCCAGTACGTCGCAGTAGTTTGATTGTCTATCACGTCTTATGATATTTTATTCAACAAAATAATTATCGATTAAAATTATTATTCAGACGTTAATTATTTTATTGTTATTATTATTACTATATCTTTTTGTCATTATTTAATTATTAGTCGTTATTTATTCGTTTATTTATATTTTATCTAATCCCGGAATCTGCTGAAGATTCCGGGATTTCTGTCTTTTACATGGTATATGAATTTCAAGATTGAAATATCGAGCCGTTAGTAGCTTCGCGTACGTGACCTCCCGACGTCCCGTTGTTTTGGTTTTTTTTTGGACGTATGTGGGATTAGTTCGGGATAGGCCGTATCGCGGACTGTGAACAGAGACTACCGAACGTTGAAAATTTATCGATGAATATTGTTCGAAATTCGAAGTGAGCGAGACAGGCCATACAACACCTACAGGGTATGAGAGTGAGAGAGAGAGAACGGGATAACTGCTACCTCCGAATTAAAGATTAAAATTAAGATATCTAACTAGATTTAGAGAATTGTTAAAAAGGAGAGACTAATTTTACGGGACATCTTATTTGAATTCTAAATTGGTGTTTATTCGACATGAATATCTGTTCGCCAGAAATAAAGAAGTTTGTAAGTCCCGTCCTTGCTGTTGTTGTTTAAATTATTTACTGTTATTATTTTATTTATTAATTTATTATTTATTTAGCTGACTTCATTATTCTCATTATTATTATTCATTATTGTTCTCGTTTGGTGTATTTATTGAAAATATTTTATTATTTGATTTTTGTTCATTAATTTTAATGACTTATTTTTATTAATTGATTTTATTCGTATTTTATTTTTGACTAATTAGTGACTTGACAGTCCGAACCACCCACTCTGCCTCAAACAGCTGTAGCTTCCCTGGGTTGAGGCCAGTCATCCAACTCTGTATTTTTTCCTTCCGGCGCGAAAGCGCCTGGCGCCTAACTCATAAGAGAAAATAAAAAGGAAGGGAAAAATAACTTGGACCAGCCATAGGTAACGTGGTGCGTTGAGGCACAAATTTACGTTACAATACATAAATAAATACCGGAAAATACAGAAAATAATAAAGAAAAAGCGTATAGAGAAGAGAATAGATGAGGCGTTTGGAAAAGAGAAAATAAATGAGGCGTTCGTCTTACCGCACACGATTATACTAATCATGTGCAATTGCTGAGACTTGCTGTCGCAATCAGGCTGATGCCGGGTCCACGACACGATGAGCCAAATGAAGATGTATCGGTGTGCCGACGTCAATATATCATTGCAGATATGATGGCTGGGTTGTGTAGACTATAGGTCGGCTGAGCTGCTCGTTGAGTCTGATTTTGATGCACTTAATCGTTGAAAGAACGCACGAAACTCGATGACGGTGAGAGCTGTACGAGAGCAAAACGCACGATGGCTGCGTTATACGAAGCAGCCGTTGTCAAACCAAGCCGAAGAGCGCTTGCGCAAAGCGACCTGTTGCTCGGCACGCATACCTAGTGCAGGATTTACAGCTCCTGCGTGGTGCTGCCGCTGAGTGGCAACAGTAAGCAGTTGCCCATGCTAGCCTGCAGTGCGCAGTCTCGCTACGCTTGGCAGAACGTTCAAGCATTCTCAAACACAGTTGCTAACTGCTTTACTAAAATCAGGATTAAATTAGACTCAACAAAGAACGGTTGGTTCCTCGTGAAATACTCGAAACAACGTATTATTGTACATTCTTACATTGACATTTAAATGTCAATGAGACAACGGAAAGTTACCGTTGCCTATAATAAATACTTCCTTTTATATAAATTCGCGTTTTCATCTATTACTGGAGATCCATCTCCTAATCGGCAAACGATCCCAAGAAATAATAACTTTTTAATATTATACCGAATACCGAATAATCCAATTACGTGGTACCGGCATAACAAACGAGACTAACGACGATATTTTCTGCGAGGCAGAATTATCGCAAGTACGAGTGCCTCCGTCATCTGAGAAGACGAAATAGAAGAAGAGGACAAAGAGAAAGAAGGCTTGTAATCACCGTCCCTGATAAATATGAGCTCCAGGGATAGCTCTTTCTTTGTCGTACTACCGAGCAATAGTAGTATGCAGTATTTTCCGGATAATACGACGACGAAATTTATTACAAAACTACTGCGTCAGATACGTTTGCACGGAGAATAAACCGTTTCTCGTGTGGAAATTGCTTATCCGATGACTCTTTTACATGTTCCTACTGTAGGAAATCTCGTAACTTTTGAGGATGGTGATTATGATTTATCAGGTTTGAATCTTTTAACACGAAGACGCGCTGATAGAGACCAAGTTCCACCTGGTATATATTGTGCTATGGACGCTCTCTTGGAGAGTAAAAGTAAATTACCTCATGTGGCCGGTCATTTGCGCTTCAAAGCGCTTCAGAGTGGGCAGGTCGAAGTGGCACGTATATGCGACGATCTACGATACCACGACTTTCGCGTATCGCCCGCTATAGCCAGGCTACTAGGATTCTCGGAAGAGCCCTGTAGGTCTGTAATGATAGAATCGCATTGCGAATACACAGGGTCGAGGCCTGCATCTCTCACCGGTGCTATACCAGGCAGCATGTTTCTATACACCGATATCTACAAGAGCTATATTACAGGCGATGTATAACACCTCTCTTACGAGTTGATCGCATTGATGCTGATGACTGTCAGTATGATTCGATAAAAATTGAACCGTTTTCAACGCCACGATATATACGCCTCTTGTGCAACAATTTACACACTATCGAGATCGATATAAGAGACGAGCTTGGAAATCCTATACCATTCGAACAGGGAACGTTGACTGTGACACTACATTTCAAAAGGTCCCACGATTCATTATGCCGCTATAGATGATATTGACAGTGTGCAGCACGGATAGGGTCGTCGCGGGTACGGCGGTATTAGCCATATTTATATCGGAACACCTAATCAACGAGGCCACGGTATCGGCAGCTTTCTCGGGGGCCCGTTTCGTCGAGTGTTATCACTTTTAAAGAAGGGCACTAAAGCAGTTGGAAAAGAGGCATTGCGAGCTGGTGTAAACGTAGCCGGTGATATCCTCGATAGAAATATAGCTGTGAAAGATGATATTCGCGAGAGAGGGCGAGAATCAGGCTGTTGGATAATCAGCTGGTGCACGACAATCGATATTCGCCGTGCGTCAATCTGTTGCTAAGCTCTAGCACGCTGCGTTCGGGTAGGCCGGAGATAGCCGAGGCCGGGCTTCGCGGAGCCGAGGCTGTGCCTCGTAGGCATGCCGCGTTGAGCGAGAGGATGTCTTTCTCGCTTGACTTCGGCTTCGCTCACCGGCTATCTCTCTCAATTGACTTCAGCGCCCAACGACGCTTTCGTATCCCGCAGCCATGTTGGATATTTCGGCACTTACGTGAAGACCCGCTCGAACAGCGCACAAATTTTGAAAAAGCTCGGACAACTTTCGCTTCTCTACACCGGATCATCTCAACTATTTCTTGCTCACCAGGACTCAAATTAAGGTAAGAGTACATCGTCATAATTTAACATAATTCACTGACGGTGAGGAGATTCATAAATATCGGTACATCAACATAAAAGGTCTCACCCAATGACGTGTGCTGCAGCGCGGGCTGCACCACGTTCTCCTCACTCTATTTTGCCGGCTTAATTAATATAATTACGCATGTGCTTTATATTCACTGTAGTTTCCCCCAGTAAATCTGCTGGAAAAATACAGTGACTATTCTCTGCTCATTTGTGCATCCTCAGCCTATGTTGTATTGTGCTACGCAGTGCTGACTGTTCTCACATTCACTGACAGCACTCAAGCAATTCAATTGCAAGTGCTCTCACCTATTCGCTGCAACTTCTCTGAGATAAATCTGCTGAGAGCTTGCAGTGAATAATTCACACATTTGAAGCACTCATTTATCTCATAGCGTGGCGTGTTCCGCAGCACTGGCTGCAGCACGCACACCGCTCTCAGTGCATCCAGCACACAAATTAATATAATTGTGTGCTGCTCAAGTCGCACCGCAAAAATCAAAGTCAATTTATTTATTTCTACAGTTTAATTCGCAGTTTTTAGTACCTTTATTTTATATTGATTCTGTATTTTTCCAAATTTAACTTATTTTGACATTTAGCATTTTTTTCCAAATTATAACCAAAATTGTATTTTGTATAAGAGCTGACGGAAGGTGGAATAAACCGCTTTCTCAAGATAACAACAATGTGTCTGGTTATTTATCACCCTGTATCGAGTGAGGCTTAATTACTTTCAATATCTTCACAGATCTGTCAAGCTACATCGGACGGATTCTCAAACACGGGCAATAATCTCAAACGCAAAGCCTCTGAAAAAATTGAAACTCTCATGCGGGGTTCTGGTGATAAAAAGCGCAAAATTTCGCGAACTCCTCATTCATCGAACGAACGTAAACCACGACATATTTCCCGTAGAAATAAAAGTGTAATAAAGAGAAAAGTAACAAAGAAGAAGTATAATAAGAACAATAAGAAGAAGAAGACTCGTCAACGAACGGTTGCAGATATTTTTGGATAGCTGAAACAAGATAGCTTTTTTACATGCGCACTCCTGCGAGTGTCTTAAATCGGAACTTGAATTATTTTCACTCTCACCGACGCAAACTACTATCGAAGGCTCCAATTGGGTATATTATAAGCCAATTTCTTCACTAACAGATGATTTACGTGTTGAATTTGTTATTCCTGGACAGGATGATGAGTATATCGATCTCGCGCATACTAGGCTTAGTCTAAGAGTGGAAATAACATCTCCTTCTACGGAAATTCACGCGGGTACACCGCCGAAAGTCAGTACCGGCCCTGTAAACAATCTCTTGCATTCTATGTTTAATCAGGTGAATGTATAACTGAATCAAAAACTAGTTTCACCTCCAAATACTGCCTACGCTTATTGAGCGTACATAAAAACACTTTTGAATTACGGTCCAGCAGCCAAAAATATATATATAACAAATAGAAAATATAGATATAAGATCGGGAAATACGGGTCTTGTAAAGAGAAAACAATTTTTTAATGTCGGAAAAACTGTAGACTTGCTCGGCCATTGGCATTGCGATATATTCAATCAGGAGCGGTTCCTATTAAACAGTGTCGAGATTCGACTACGGCTGGTGCGGCCTAGAGATTCATTTCATCTTGTGGGCGATACAAAGAATAGTCAATGCGGCTTAAAGATTCTCGAGGCATCGCTTCTCGTTCGTAGAACTAAAATAGCTCCTGGTGTGCTGCTCTCGCAAGCTAAAACTCTGGCAAAATTTACGGCTAATTATCCTCTTACGAGCGTCGAGGTAAAGGCCGTTTCAATACACTCCGGTGTTCATTAAGAGACTATCGATAATATCGTGTACAGGTCAATTGCCGAAGCGTATAATTATCCGCTTTGTCGATAACACAGCGTTTAACGGCGACTTCAGTATGAATCCATTTAATATCCAAAATTACAAGATAAATTATCTCTCGTTGTATATAGATGGTGCTCAAATACCTTCGAAACAGTTACAACCTGATTTCACGAAAAATCATCTGTATGTGGATGCTTTTGAAACGTCGTTTTCGGGAACTGGAATACATTTCTCGAACGATGGTAATTCGATCGATCGCGATAATTATTGCTATGGATACTGTCTGTTTGCTTTTGATTTGACATCCGATCTTTCGGCGAACAGCAATTCACATTAGAATATAATAAAGCACGGTAGTGTGAGAATAGAGGTACGATTTGAGGATGCGCTTGCTTCAACGGTAAATTGTGTAGTCTACGAGAAATATGATAATGTCCTTGAAATCGATGCCTCTCGGCAGGTAATGGTTGATTTTATCGGATAAGCGAAAAATTTGCTGATGTCGGAATAAAATTGTTTCATGTTAAGAGACGCAGAAGCGTCTTCGTGAGTAACTAATCAGTCGAACTTGAGCATATGTACAGATTAGACGTGAAAATGGATATCATCGTGGATATACAGGGAATGCGTGGTAAAGACTCGGAATTTATTCCAAAAGAAATTGCCGTGGTTGCAGTGGATAGACCGTATTGCTCTGCTCGTTGGATCGTGGCACCACCGTGCTCACTTTGCCGAATTACCGCAGCATTCGAGAAGCCGGAATAATTTTCTCTCGAAATATTTTCACGGTCTTGAATGGTACGAGGGCGATGTGAGCTGTAAACAAGCATACGCTAACTTGCGTGAAATTTCAAAAATGTATCTGCCTTACGATGCACGTGTTCTGGGTGTTGCCTTTTGATACACTGTATTACATATAAATTCGGATATGGTGGTTAACCGCGCGCGCGCGTGCATGCATGTATATGTGTGTGTGGTTGTTTGCGTGTGCGTGTGCGTGTGAAAGTGAGAGAGACAGAAGTTAAAATCGCCGTAGAAGGAAGACGGATCAGCAACAGCGGTCAACAACAGCAGAGGTAGTGAGTGCATGAATTCATTTTGTTTTCCAATTATGTGTACACCTTTGCTCTATCGTGCTCTTATCTCTACTCTTCCTTGTTCACGAGAGTACCCACACTACCGCACTTTATCATCTCCACGTTACCGACACTGGTTAAGCAGAGTCGGCAGCGGGGCGGTGAAAAAGTGGGGTGGTGGGGGTAGCCGCGTGGTGGGGGAAGGAGTGGGATGGAGCAAAGGTGGACACATACTACTGACAGGCCATCAATTTGTTGAGATGAATACAGCTCGTACCACCATCCAGCAAACCTGTGAAAAAATTTTGAATAGTATAACTGTTACGTCCTGGACGCAATCTTTTCTCTATTTTGAGCCCGAATGCGCTGGCTCGGGACTGGAGCACGGTTGGTGAGGGATGGGTTTTATTAATAAATATTGAAGAACACTGATTCGCTAAAATGTCTGAATTATTCGGTATAAAAACAGTCGAACCACACTATATTAAATGTGTATTAAAACAGTAATGGTTTATATTAACACGCGCATGAAATACTATATATTAGAAATAGTACGCGCATTCAACATTAAATGTATTTAAAAATGCCAAATGTCATTGTAGATATATTAAACATTAGGTTATATACGGTATTACGAGGAACTAACGTATATGATTCAACACTATATAAGTATGTAAAGGGTGTCCCAGCAAGAGCGCCGGATTTTAATTTGCCGCCATTTTGTTAATACGAGTTGTACGGTGATTTTTTTTACATTTGTCACGTACAGAACACGCGATTTAAAAATATGGAGAAGTATTCAAACCAACAACGTTTAATTATTGCAAAAACACATTACAAAAATGGTGAAAGTTTTGCGAAAACAGTTCGCCAATTACGTCAAGTTTTTGGTCGCAATAATGCGCCAAATGAATTGACAGTGAGGCGTTCAATTACAAAATTTGAGACCAAATTTACGCTGATGGATCAGAAGATCATTGTTCGTCGTCGTCCTTGTCGGTCACTCGAAAATATAGCCACAGTAACGGAATCTGTGGCCGAGAATCCAGGAACTTCCATTCGACATCGGGTCAACAATCCGCATTAATTTGATGATGTTCCAACACTCAATCAGCAAATTCACGACGCTGCGCATGGTCCCTTGGCTTGATTTCTTGCACCAATTGAACCTTGTACGCGTGCAAATGCAGATCTTTTACCAAAAGTCGTTGCATAGTGCTACTGGAAATGTTTAATTGTTGACCACAGTGCCGAATGGAAGTTCCTGGATTCTCGGCCACAGATTCCGTTACTGTGGCTATAGTTTCGAGTGACCGACAAGGACGACGACGAACAATGATCTTCTGATCCATCAGCGTAAATTTGGTCTCAAATTTTGTAATTAAACGTCTCACTGTCGATTCATTTGGCGCATTATTGCGACCAAAAACTTGACGTAATTGACGAACTGTTTTCGCAAAACTTTCACCATTTTTGTAATGTGTTTTTAAAATAATTGAACGTTTATTTATAGGTGAATTATCAGATATAAAAACACAACTGTTAATTAGAATGTTGTCATTTGTATACATATAATAAACGGGGCGCGGCACGATACTACGCAAATGGCGTGCACTACCACTATAAAAATATATGTTTACAGGTTAACACAATCGTCCGAATTGAGTGTTGTAAAACAGTAGCACCAATATATATTAAACAATTACCGAATAGAGTATTTATTGGAACGCGCAGAAATCAATTAATTACGCGAACAATACTACGACCTATTGGATATTCAATAATGATAGAATATTAAACAGATATGGTTTTACGAGGACCGACCGTCGTGGGCAGCCCCCGGACAAGAACTGACTTATTAAAATGAGGAAAGCAGTGCCGATGGCACCGCTCAAGAATTATATTAGGTGCGCAACTAAGTTCCCGCTGTTTTTTTTTTTTTATGAAAATGCAGCTTTATCGTGAAAAAATGTTTACAAATGAATCATTTAAAATATTGCCCATCGCTAGCGACAACTTTTTCCCATCTTTCTGGCAGAGCTCGAATACCGTCGCGGTAGAAGTGTTCGTCTTTTGAGGCTATCCACGAATCAAGCCATTTTGAGATGTCTTCATATGAGCTGAACTGCTGATTAGCTAGACCATGTGCCATCGAACGGAACAAGTAATAATTGGACGGCGCAATATCTGGGGAATATGGCGGGTGGGGTAGGACTTCCCATTTCAGCGTTTCTAAGCACGTTTCAACGGGTTTGGCAACGTGAGGCCGAGCGTTGTCATGCTGTAGAATCACTTTTTCGTGCCTCTGCTCGTATTGTGGCCGCTTTTCGCGCCGTGCTCGGCTCAATCGCATCAATTGAGTTCAATACCGTTTCCCAGTGATGGTTTCGTTCGGTTTCAACAGCTCATAATAAATAACACCGCCCTGGTCCTACCAAATACACAGCAAAATCTTCGCAGCGTGAATATTCGGCCGAGCCGACGACGTAGAAGCATGACCGGGCAGTCCCCATGATTTTGTTCTCTTTGGGTTGTTGTAATGAATCCATTTTTCATCACCCGTAACGATGCGATGAAGCGAATGAAGAAACCCTTCTTTTTTGACGCTGGAGCAGTTGTTCACAGGCGAAAAAACGACGCTCAACGTCTCTTGGCTTCAAATCATAAGGAACCCAAGTTCCTTGTTTTTGAATCATTCCCAACGCATGCAATCGCTTGGAAATGGCTTGGCGGGTAACTCCTAATGCTGAAGCAAGCTCTTTTTGCGTTTGGCACGGATCCTCATCGAGCAATGCCTCCAATTCAGCGTCTTCGAAGGTTTTAGGCCTTCCTTCACGCGAACGGTCGTCAACATCAAAATCACCGTCTTTGAAGCAACGGACCAATCACGGCATGTTGTTTCACTTAGAGCAGCATCTCCGTAAACTTTTTGGGGTTCTCGATGCGCTTCAGCCGCCGTTTTCTTCGAATAAAAGAAGAAAAGCAACACTTCCCCCAAATGACGATTATTTGGCACAAAATCAGACATTTTCACACAACCAAAAGTATATGACGCGAAAACAAAATCACTAATCTGTCAAGGCCGTTTGTTTACCATATGTCTAAGCTTGGTTCATGACATTTTGGTTATGTCCCAATCGACCAGCACTTACTACTGGAGCCATCTCTTGAAAAACAGCGGGAACTTAGTTGCGCACCTAATACTAAAATGATTTGCGGGGCGCAGCGCGTCTCGCTGATGCGCCGCGTCCCGCTAGTCAGCGTGTGAATGCTTACGTTAGCAAAAGGTAACACGAGACTTGCGGGGCAGTGATGACAGAAGCGGGATTTTTGATCCCGTTTGGGTACCCGCACCACTGGGTCTGCTTTAGCGCCCACTGCGCGCGCACCCGGCGCACCGACCAATCAGCAGTCAGGCAGCGTGTGACGTCACACACTACGCCGTGCGCACACTCGGCTCACCGACTAATCAACAGTATGCAGCGACCTCCACGTGGTAGGACCTGGGACGTGAGTAGAGCATTACAATTCCTTTTTATTCAATAAATTGTAATGAACCTTTCGTGTAAAGGACTACAATTTGGTGTTAAATATTGTAATGCACTATTCATTTGCTGACGGCTGCAAAATTAGTGAGCGTTTCATATATTTCTTCACTTTCATCATTTATTTATTTATATATATAATATTTATATATATTAATTACAAAATCTTCCATAACTCGTTTCATAAAAGCTCGTGCAATGGCTGTTGTGGAGTGGGTAAGGCGAGAAACGTAAAGCGCAATCGAGACGAGATTAGTTATGAGCGGCGCAAGCCTTCCCCTGACGCGCCTAGCACGGGCAGCGTAGTGAGGGCAGCGAGATAGGGGTAAAATTCCTTCATCTGGCATCACTGGCGCGGTCTGCTTGGCTCGATGAGCTGTTGCTGGCGCGTCGATCAGCTGATACAGACGCCAGGTTTGTGCCCGTGTGCGCGTTGTCTTGTTAATTAATCCAAATAATCTGTTTTTCGTGTTGTTTCGCGTTCGGGCTCTTTGTTTGTTATGGTCGTGCCGTTCCCGTGAATTTCCAGCATATTTTCCCGTGGTAATAGTGCTTTTGGTTCGCGAGTGATGTTCTTTGTGTGTTGAAAGCTGACAGTTAAAGTATCACTATTTTCCAGTGATTCTTAATTATTGATCATTTATTTGATGGATTTCTCCAGCAATCGTCGGTGTTGGATCTGAACGTTCCAGTTATTCTTCTATCTTGGTGAGTCGGTCTTTTATTTGATCTTTTTCTTATTCTTTATGTCTTATTGAGTGGTGTTGTTCTCATCCGACGCACTTGACAAAGCTAATAAAATTGTTTCTTTCCTAATTATTTTTCTATTTGTCCTAAAATTCTCGGTTAACTTTTCCTAAGTCTGGTTTAGTATTTACCTCCTAATTCCACTTATTAATTAATTTTCCTACTCTTTATTTATAATTCTACTCCATAAACTATCCCTACTGTAACATAGTTACGCGAACCAGTACAGGTGGGTATGCGATAATCAGAAAGGCGAACATAGGGTTTCGCATCGTTCGGTAGTTCGAGCAGAGCGGGGAGGCTAAACAGATTCGGAATATGAAGAAAAACACCTGTGCGAAAGGCTCGGTACAAGAGTACCGAGACTTGCGGGCAATAGGCCATTACCCTGACGTAAAAACAGGAGCCGTTGCCGCTCCGAAATTCCCTCGCTGACCAAAACAGCAGGTCAGCGACCCAACGGCCTTGCCGGGAGGCGAGGGGAAGGCGGTAAGCGCGGCAACGGCGAACCGCTGAAATAAGGAAATGCGTCGAAATTTGAATTAAAACTGATATGATGACGTAGGGCTAGGCGGAGCGAGGAGAAGCCTATAAAAGGCCGGTGCGGGGACGGGGAAGCTCTCTTCGTTCTTCTGTCCTCTTGCCAGAATAGCATCAATAGTGGAGGATCGAAAATTCGATAACAAAAAATTCAGATTACCAGTGAAAATTCAGGAGTTAGTCATAAAGTACAGATCGTCGAGTCAGTGTGAGCACAAGAAAAAGAAAACAAGTGGGTGACACCCAGAAGCCCACGAGAAACAAAAAGACAGGCAAGAAATAACTAGATAATTAACAATAACAAGTGAAAAAAATTAAGCTAGTGTATAAGGTGAATAGAGATAAGTGTAGGAAATTGAGTGCATCAACTGCGAGCAGTATTGAAGGAAATAGTGATAAGAGGATAGCGTTAAGCATATAGTATAAGTGCATCGAATTCAGCGAAAGGATTCCGAAAAAGAAGTAAATCGGATATTTAAACCAGCGAGAGATTTTGCAAGACGCAAAATCACCTTAGTAGAACGAGGACAGGGTGCAAGTAAGACAAGAAAGAAAGAGAAAGAATTATAAATAGAGTTTCTACACTCTATACAGGTAGTGCGGTGTGCGTGTGGGTGTGCGGCAACAATACCGAGACGTCGACCCGTCACTGTAGCTCGAGCCCCGAAATTCCCAGAAGTTGTGCTCGAATAAGCCGAAATAATAATAACTAAAATCGAGGGAATTCCCTGATTCTCGAGACCGAAAAGATAGAATTAAGAAATATAGAAGTTAGGATAAATTGTAATTCAACATAAAATAAGTAGTATGAAAACATAGGAAAAATAAGTACGAACGAATGAGTGAAAGAAGGGTGAGTGACAAAGAATTGTGAATAGGGTTCATACACCCTATAAAAAGAGCGAATGCGAGGCGTAATAGCAAAGAGTGTGAAGCATCTGTGTTCCGAGCGTACGATAACGCAACGGTGCGAGAACAATAATAAGCATACTAGAGTACCGAGAGAGGTGAACATAAAATAAATCAAAATCGTCGAAATAGCTGCGGAAATTACGGAATTAGATGTACATTCTGTAAACTTCGAGTAACCGTAATCAAAAGTGACGCTTTTACGAAATTGTTTTTCTTAGAATAAAGGCCTACTGTTACCCACTAAGAAGTCTCAATTAATTAGTCCTGTGATCGAGCCCGAACTCCCACGAAAAATAAAATATATGATAACGTTAAAAATTACCGTTACATTTGGCGCCCAACGTGGGGCTCGACACAACTAAGAAAGACTGCAGTGGTTACATAGGGCGCGCGTTAGAAGAATAAATTCAGCGAAATTGAAGTATGGAAACAGGCGATCAAGCGAATCTCTCGACAGAGCTCGAAGAGTTGCGAATGATGGAGAGCTTGGAGGAACAACATCGGCATGATGAGGTTGCTGAAGGTGGTGAAGCGTATATATGGGAATCCACGACAGCTGATCACCTGTTAGATGACCGGCGAAAGAAAGATCGGAGAAATATCCAACGTTTATCTGGAATTACGCAAATGACAGAGAATGAAAACGTATCGGAGGATTTAGAAAGTAACCGAATAAATAGTGGAAATGGCAGTACGCCGAGGCAAAATGACGGGACTGTGACTATTCCACCGGATCCGATCGGTGTAGGGGATTTGATGCAATTTCTGCAGAAAATGGAGGAGAAAAGCGACGGGAAATTCGCTGAAATAATAAAGACGCAGCAGGAGATTCGAGACGAGTGTCTAAGTAGGATAACGAGTCTGAAGGAGGCCACGAAGGACGCTTTGAAAGAAGGGATCGCAGCAGTAGAGTGCCGGACGGATAGAAAAATCAAAGAAGCGCAGGAAAACATACTGGAAAATCAAAACGTCACGAATAACTATATCCAACAAAAGGTCGCGGGTCAGAAGGTGACTATGGAAAAATTGGAAAAAAGGACACAGGAAATGATGGCCGAAATCCGAGCAGCACAAGAAATTACCGAGAACCAAAATAGAAGGATCGAAAAATTAGAAGAGTCGACACGAAGAACCAATACGTCAATGAGTTTCGGACAAACTATTGGAGGGGGTTTGAATGTCACTCGGTTGTATACGACTGCGCAAAAACCACCGACCTATAATGGTGATGGGAAGGAAAGACCGATGAGATTTTTGAAGGAATTTCGCGAATTTTGTATCGCAGGTGGGATCGAGGATACTGAAATTCGGCACGCCATCGGAACTGCCTTGAAGGGAGTGGCGAACGATTGGTGGCTCGTGGTGGAGGGCGCAGTACACGACCTTCAAACATTTGAAGAAAAATTCCGTGCAAGGTACTGGGCTCGTGACATGCAGGACAAAGTTAAGAAGAATCTAGAATTCGGATCATTCTATACCGAAGGCCAGTCGTTAACACGGGCCGAGTATGCGACTCGTGTTATCGGAAATGCGCGGGATCTGAGTGAAAAATTGAGCGACGAAGATATAATACGTCGTCTGGCGAAACACTTCGACGAAGAAGTGCGCAGTGCTGTAAGAGTTCGACAAATCTGCGATATCGACGAATTTTTGGAACTCCTAGAAAGCACGGACGTGGCAGGCCCACTAAATTACCGAAGAGTGACTGGTCGTACGGGGGGATACGTGTCACAAGAACCGCAGAGAAATTTTAATAGAGGAGCGGCGCGTGAGCAGGCGGCACGCCCATATTATCGTTATGAAAATCGAGAAAATGTTGCAAACAATGGCGGCAACGGTGGTCCAATGTCACCAGGACGGCAAAGTGGTCGGGGGGATCGACCACTATGGCAGAATAACGGACCATTGCAGTCCTCAAGACCTGTTTGGCAGGAAAATCGGTCCGAAGGTTTTCAGAGGCCGGAAAACAACAGGGCGACGGGACCTGAGTTGCCGAGACAGGAGCAGCAGCCGAATAGTCAAGTGCACAATATAAATCGTGGTATACAGGGTCCATTCGTGGCACACACGATCCCACGAGAACCAGTACCAGAGTGTTCTAGAGCAGTGAACACGAATTCGGGAAACGCTTAAGCGTTGCGCCCGAGGGAAAGAAAGAAATCAACAACAACATAGAGGAACGGAGCGCAACGTTTAAAAATAAAGAAAGGAAGAGTATCAGACAGAAGATGAACGCGAGGAAGAGAGAGAAGAAGAAAGTGAGGAGTTTACGAAGAGAAGAGAAACAGTGCAGGCGTAGCGAACAAGAGGTGGAGGGAGATAAAGGAGTGAACACCGGACGGCGAGGGCAGGCTGAATACGTGGAAAGCAGAGTTCTGGAAGTCGGTAAAAGCACACGTGAAGATAGAGAAAACGGGTGTCCGGAAAACGATGCTAGAATTCTGAGAGTACCGGATATCAGAGGGCCAGCACCGAGGGTGGACGACGAGGAAGAAGGAAAGCAGGTGACGTGTGCAACGCTATTGGAAGATCCTAGAGAAATGTTATACGAAGAGGTTGAGGGGGTACAGAGTAAATGGTATGAAGAGGAGCATCCGAGATGTCCTGAAATACCGATCACTGTAGCTGGAATATCGAAGATGAGTTTAATAGATAGTGGTAGCGAGGTGTCCTGTATCTCGGAATTGTTTTTAAAAGAGAATGAAGAATTATTTAAAAAGTGTCCAATGCTGCCTGTGGCGACGACGCAGGTGGTGGGTGCGTTTGGTGGGGAGACTGCACGAATTAAGAAACAGATCATGGTAAATATGCAAACGTATGGGTCGAGTGGTGATCTGCAGGTACTGGTGGTGCCGAAATTGGTGAGACCAGTGTTGATCGGGATCGATGGGATGTTAGTTTTGAAAATATCGATCGACGCCCAACAGAAGATTCTGGCAATAGAGGACCGGGTCGTTGCAGAATTGAAGGAGGGAAGATGGCGACACATCGATCCGGAAATTTTTCCTTCAGGTATACCAAGTAAGATATGTGGCGGCGTGGAGAGAGAGGATAACCCTGAAGCGGGAGAGACCATCAGCCTGACAGAGGAAGAGTTCGAAGAAAAGATGAAAGAATGTCGGGATCTGGATCCGCAGGTCAAGAAAAACTTCAAGAGAATTGTCGAAGAGAGAAGAGAGATTTTTGATAAGATCCCTGGAAGAATGACGAAATATGAGCACCGACTGGTGTTGAAAGACCCGAAACCGTATTTCCACCGTGCGTATCCTGTCGCGTTGGCCCAACGGGAGAGAGTACAGAGGGAGATCGAAAGAATGCTCAAGATGGGGGTTATCCAAAAGTCCGAGAGTGTTTACATAAATCCTCTAATGCCGGTCACGAAGAGCGATAATTCCGTCCGCCTCTGTTTAGATGCTCGAGAGCTGAATAATTATTTAATAAATGACCATAATAATGCGCCCCCGATCGAAGAGATTTTTCAACAATGTGGTGGAAAGAAGATCATGTCTACACTAGATTTAAGCAGTAGTTTCTGGCAAATCCCTCTCCATCCGGAATCGCGAAAATATACAGCTTTCCAGAACAACGGGAAGTGTTATGAATTCACAGTGACACCATTCGGTTTGAAGACCAGCACAGCGAGTTTGGTAAGGGCCCTCGATATTGTCCTTAAGGGTCTAGATTTCGTTATTAATTTTGTCGATGACTTATTGGTCATGTCAACATCACATGAGGAGCACATCAACCATTTAAGAGAATTATTTGAGAGATTTCATCGACATGGAATGACTCTGAAATTCAGTAAGTCGCATTTTTTTCGAAAGGAAGTAATATTCCTCGGACATATCCTGACAACTGAAGGACTAAAACCGGACCCCGAGAAAATAAAAGCGATACGGGAATATCCGCGACCTCGAACAATAAAACAATTAAGAGGATTTTTGGGACTTATAAATTTTTATCAGGGGTACAAATTGAAAATGCGGGTTTGATAACAGATGGCGTTACTAACGCTATACGCATCAGGCAGTACTGTGACTATGTTCATGTCAAAGCTACGTCTTATAGCTTTAATTTTCAGTATGTGTCAATTTGTCGCAGTGTCAAATTCATAGTTTTGTTGAGCTCTCAATATGTCGAGTTTCGTGCCAACAAAACAGCATTTGCGGGAAGTTTTAATTTACTTCTTTAATTTGAAGAAAAGTGCTGCTGAAGCACATCGATTGGTCTCCGAGGCTTATCCGAGTCATGTTCCATCGGTTTCAACGTGCGAGAGATGGTTTGTGCGGTTTAGAAGTGGTGATTTTGACGTTGAGGACAAAGAGCGGCCGGGCCAAGTGAAAAAGTTTGAGAATGCTGAATTGGAGGCAATACTCAATGAAGACTCGTGTCAAACTCAACAAGAGCTCGCAGATTCATTGGGAGTGACACAACAAGCCATTTCCCATCGTATAAAAGCCCTCGGAATGATCCAAAAGCAAGGACATTGGGTGCCGTATGAGCTGAAGCCGAGAGACGTCGAGCGCCGTTTTTTTGCATGCGAACTGCTGCTCGAACGGCAAAAACGGAAGGGTTTTTTGCATCGCATTGTCACTGGTGATGAAAAGTGGATCCATTACGATAACCCGAAGCGCAAAAAATCATATGGTTACCCCGGCCATGCATCATCATCGACGGCCAAACCAAATATTCACGGCGCCAAGCTCATGCTCTGTATTTGGTGGGACCAGCTGGGTGTGGTGTATTATGAGCTATTGAAATCGAACGAAACCATCACAGGAGCACTATACCGAACTCAATTGATGCGTTTGAGCCGCGCACTCAAAGAAAAACGGCCACAATACGAGCAAAGACACGACAAAGTAATTTTGCAACATGACAACGCTCGGCCACATGTTGCAGCGCCGGTCAAAACATACCTACAAACGCTGAAATGGGAAGTCTTACCCCACCCGCCGTATAGCCCAGATATTGCTCCTTCCGATTACCACCTTTTCCGATCGATGACACATGGCCTAGCTGACCAGCGCTTCCATTCTTACGAAGAAGCCCAAAAATGGGTCGATGACTGGATAGCAGCCAAGCCGGCCGAATTTTTTCGTGACGGTATCCGTAAATTGCCAGAAAGATGGGAAAAAGTTGTGGCTAGCGATGGACAATACTTCGAATAATTCATTTGTTACCATTTTTTCAGAATAAACGTTCAAAAATAGAAAAAAATCCCGCATTTTCAATTTGTACTCCTGATACACTAAGTTCACCAATCGCCATGCCCACGAGACGGCGCCATTATTAAATCTTTTGAGAAAAGGTAGACGGTGGGAGTGGGATGAGGCCATGGAGAACACATTTAAAGAAGTAAAAGATTTATTTTGTGAAGAAGTGGTACTCAGGTTCCCGGATACACGAAAACCATATACTCTCACTACGGATGCGAGTGGGTACGCGCTGGGGGCGATTCTGTCACAAGAGGATGAGGACGGAGAAGTAAAAGTCGTAACTTTTGCAAGCAGAACATTGAAAGGAGCAGAGATCGCGTATATGACTACTGAGAAAGAACTGCTGTCAATTGTGTGGGCATTACAAAAATTCCGTACGTATCTGAAGGGTGTCCCGGTACGTATAAAGACGGATCACAAAGCGTTGATTTTCTTAAAAACGTGTAGATTCTCGTCTGAAAGGCTGATGCGGTGGGCACTATCGATACAAGACTACGACATACAGATAGAGCATGTCTCGGGGAAAACGAATGTAGTGGCGGATGCACTGAGCCGAATGAAAAACGACGAGGAGGCACCGATGGCCGAGAAGGAGGGAATCGTGATGGTGGCTGGAATGTTGGCAGAGAAAATTCCCCGTGAATTAGCAAGGAAATTGAAGAACATGGGGGCGGTACAGAGGGAGCAAGAGGATTTACGGATCATTATGGATTTCGTGGCGGAAGGGAAGACGGAAGAAGAGGATAAAAAATTTCGTCTACAAAGAGGAATTTTGCAAAAGAAATCGAAAACCGAAATTTGGCGGGTTGTAATACCAAAGGCCATGATTAGAGATATGATAAAAACGTGCCACACCATGTATGGGCATCTGGGTGTACGGAAATGTCTGCGATTGTTAGAGGAAGATTTTACATATCCACACATGGCAAAAATAACTCGAAACATTTTGTCCACCTGTGACACGTGCCAAAGAAATAAAATCGCGGTACAGACTAGCTACGCAGCGATGCAAAATATCATACCGGAAGGACCGGGGGATTTAGTTTCTATAGATTTTTATGGGCCTTTGCCTGCATCGGTGGGTGGAGTAAGACATATCCTGGTGACACTGGATGCATTTAGTAAATTCGTCAGACTATACCCCATGAAGAAAGCAAACACGTCGACGGTGATTAAACGAATATTCGACGACTACATTCCAAAATACGGGAAACCACGGAGAATTCAGTTCGATCATGGGACGCAATTCACAGCTAAGAACTGGATACAGAAGCTCAAGGACGAGGGTATTATGGCCGTATTTTCATCGATTCGGCACCCCCAAGGAAATATCGTCGAGCGAGTGAATCGAGAACTCGGAAGGTTTTTTCGAGTTTTCCTAACTAATAATCATGCAGGATGGTTCAAGTGGATAAAAATAATTGAAAATTGTATGAACGAGAGTCATCACGAGATGACTGAATTCACGCCGTTGGAACTACAGTGCAAGAGAAGGCCGGTACGAGAATGGAATAAACAGATGGGTATAGAGAAAGAAGAGGATGATAGAATAACATATGAAATGAAAATAAAGATTGTACGCGAAAGAATGGAAAGGAAAGGCCTGCTTCGGGCAGAGAAATTCGATGCATCCCATAGGTTAACGAGTTATGAGGTAGGCGATTTAATTTTAATTAAGGCATTAAATGTATCAGACCCGTTAAAGCAGCTAACATCGACATTTATGCCGTTGTATGAGGGGCCGTATAGAATTCACAAATGCGTAGGAATAGCTACATATTTAGTCGTAGATCTAGAGAATAGGAAAGAGCGCGGTAGATTTCACGCGAGCATGTTTAAAAGGCACCAGACTGAGACAGAGAGTACAGAAGGGAAAGGAGAGAGCGCGAAGGACACAGTGACGAGCGAGCGAGGAGAGACAACGATAGAAGAGGTGACAAAATCAAAACAACAGGACGGTCGCAAGCCTATAGAGGACTTATAGCGATTTGAACATCAGAAGTCGATGAATATAAAGCGGAACCCCTACGCCGATGATCTCTGACGTCACGGTAAACGGCCGTACCAAGAAAAGCGCCCCGGATTCCAAGGAAGGATGACCCGTCAGAAGAGGGGTAATGGCAAGTAGAGCACCTAATTGGCGGAAATGGATAACCGGAGGAGAATGGGGCTAAGAGTAGGAGAGATAGACGATCGAGAACGCCGAAGGGAATATAAAAGGAGCGAGACGGGCCCATGACCAGACAAAACGAATTAAAACCCGAACACGAAATAAAGCAAAATAAAAACGAGATCTACAAGTGAAAAGTATTTTCGGCAAATAATTTTTTATTTCTTTTAAAATCTAAATTCACGATGCATCGATTTGTGGAGAATGCGGTGGAGTTTTTCCTTCCGGGAGAACCATACGAGGTGGAGATTATCGGCATCGATAATCCAAGCCGAATTTATGTGTGGGCGAAGAAGGAGGAGGCAAGGAGGGAGAACCTGCTTAAGACGGTAGCAGCAACGCCGATGGACCACCCGCAACTCCACCGTTTGCTGGAGGAGGAAGTGTACGCCGGAAGGGCAGTATTGTTCCTGATGCCGAAGGGAGAGGAGGAAGGAGAAAATATTTTTCTGCGTGCAACAATCATGAGGAAGAGAAGGGATGGTCGAATTGCACTATGGCTAGGAGACCTAGCGAAGAAGGTGTACGTCGGGCTGGAGACTTTATACACTTCGCCTAGAATTTATCTGGGCGAGCCATATTTCGCGATCACCTGCGCCCTAGACCGTCTGGGACTGGTGGGGGCCGTTTGGACGGCGGAGGCAACCAATCTCGTAGGAGAATTGATGGCAAACCAGATATGCGATCTGTATGTTAGTGAATTGGACCCGGTGGTAGAAGTGGTGTGGGTAGACTTGCATGCGACAAAGAAGAACATGCAAGGATGCGATGTGGGGGAGGAATTAGTGAAAAAGAAACTGGCTAAGAGGATACGGCAAAATCCGGTCTATGATTATGGTCGGGATGGCGGACGGCTGGGAAAACATTTCCGCCAGGAAAGACGCGAGGAGAGGAGGCGACCTAGCGAGGCGGCACCGCAATTGACAGAACGAGCGGAGTCGGAGGACGGATCGATATTCGAGGAATCGTGGGAGGATCTATCGAGCGAGGGAGAGCAGGAGGACCCAGAGGTGATGGAGTGGCTGGCGACTCCTGAACCAGATCCAGAAACGGCGGAGGTGTTGATGCAGTGGGGCGTGATACCGCCAACCCAGACAGACGAGACGGACAGCGACGATGACAGGGACAACGACAGTGACGGACAATGATAAATAAATAAAAATATAGAAAAAGAAACATGCTAGCGTTGCGATTTATTTGTGTTTTGATTCTAGAATAAGGAAGCGTAGCGCCCCTTTTATTCATAAGCGATAGTTATAGTTAGTAGATAAGTCGGACCAAATGAAGAAAACTGAGGAGGAATCGCAAAGCTGAAATTAACCGAAGTACAGGAGTGGTAGGTATACTAGCCACGCAGTAAAAAAAAAAAAATATATATCAGGGGTACAAATTGAAAATGCGGGTTTGATAACAGATGGCGTTACTAACGCTATACGCATCAGGCAGTACTGTGACTATGTTCATATCAAAGCTACGTCTTATAGCTTTAATTTTCAGTATGTGTCAATTTGTCGCAGTGTCAAATTCATAGTTTTTTTGAGCTCTCAATATGTCGAGTTTCGTGCCAACAAAACAGCATTTGCGGGAAGTTTTAATTTACTTCTTTAATTTGAAGAAAAGTGCTGCTGAAGCACATCGATTGGTCTCCGAGGCTTATCCGAGTCATGTTCCATCGGTTTCAACGTGCGAGAGATGGTTTGTGCGGTTTAGAAGTGGTGATTTTGACGTTGAGGACAAAGAGCGGCCGGGCCAAGTGAAAAAGTTTGAGAATGCTGAATTGGAGGCAATACTCAATGAAGACTCGTGTCAAACTCAACAAGAGCTCGCAGATTCATTGGGAGTGACACAACAAGCCATTTCCCATCGTATAAAAGCCCTCGGAATGATCCAAAAGCAAGGACATTGGGTGCCGTATGAGCTGAAGCCGATAGACGTCGAGCGCCGTTTTTTTGCATGCGAACTGCTGCTCGAACGGCAAAACCGGAAGGGTTTTTTGCATCGCATTGTCACTGGTGATGAAAAGTGGGTCCATTACGATAACCCGAAGCGCAAAAAATCATATGGTTACCCCGGCCATGCATCATCATCGACGGCCAAACCAAATATTCACGGCGCCAAGCTCATGCTCTGTATTTGGTGGGACCAGCTGGGTGTGGTGTATTATGAGCTATTGAAATCGAACGAAACCATCACAGGAGCACTATACCGAACTCAATTGATGCGTTTGAGCCGCGCACTCAAAGAAAAACGGCCACAATACGAGCAAAGACACGACAAAGTAATTTTGCAACATGACAACGCTCGGCCACATGTTGCAGCGCCGGTCAAAACATACCTACAAACGCTGAAATGGGAAGTCTTACCCCACCCGCCGTATAGCCCAGATATTGCTCCTTCCGATTACCACCTTTTCCGATCGATGACACATGGCCTAGCTGACCAGCGCTTCCATTCTTACGAAGAAGCCCAAAAATGGGTCGATGACTGGATAGCAGCCAAGCCGGCCGAATTTTTTCGCGACGGTATCCGTAAATTGCCAGAAAGATGGGAAAAAGTTGTGGCTAGCGATGGACAATACTTTGAATAATTCATTTGTTACCATTTTTTCAGAATAAACGTTCAAAAATAGAAAAAAATCCCGCATTTTCAATTTGTACTCCTGATATATAAATAAATAAATAATAAAAATGATAATAAAGAGACATATATGAGGCCTAATAAAAAGGAAGACCGAATGCGTTAGCTGGTAGGAGATTCGGAAGGAAGTTGCAAAGAGCAGCTTCCTCGGGAATCTCGGGGGGATAATGTAACATAGTTACGCGAACCAGTACAGGTGGGTATGCGATAATCAGAAAGGCGAACATATCGTTTCGCATCGTTCGGTAGTTCGAGCAGAGCGGGGAGGCTAAACAGATTCGGAATATGAAGAAAAACACCTGTGCGAAAGGCTCGGTACAAGAGTACCGAGACTTGCGGGCAATAGGCCATTACCCTGACGTAAAAACAGGAGCCGTTGCCGCTCCGAAATTCCCTCGCTGACCAAAACAGCAGGTCAGCGACCCAACGGCCTTGCCGGGAGGCGAGGGGAAGGCGGTAAGCGCGGCAACGGCGAACCGCTGAAATAAGGAAATGCGTCGAAATTTGAATTAAAACTGATATGATGACGTAGGGCTAGGCGGAGCGAGGAGAAGCCTATAAAAGGCCGGTGCGGGGACGGGGAAGCTCTCTTCGTTCTTCTGTCCTCTTGCCAGAATAGCATCAATAGTGGAGGATCGAAAATTCGATAACAAAAAATTCAGATTACCAGTGAAAATTCAGGAGTTAGTCATAAAGTACAGATCGTCGAGTCAGTGTGAGCACAAGAAAAAGAAAACAAGTGGGTGACACCCAGAAGCCCACGAGAAAGAAAAAGACAGGCAAGAAATAACTAGATAATTAACAATAACAAGTGAAAAAAATTAAGCTAGTGTATAAGGTGAATAGAGATAAGTGTAGGAAATTGAGTGCATCAACTGCGAGCAGTATTGAAGGAAATAGTGATAAGAGGATAGCGTTAAGCATATAGTATAAGTGCATCGTATTCAGCGAAAGGATTCCGAAAAAGAAGTAAATCGGATATTTAAACCAGCGAGAGATTTTGCAAGACGCAAAATCACCTTAGTAGAACGAGGACAGGGTGCAAGTAAGACAAGAAAGAAAGAGAAAGAATTATAAATAGAGTTTCTACACTCTATACAGGTAGTGCAGTGTGCGTGTGGGTGTGCGGCAACAATACCGAGACGTCGACCCGTCACTGTAGCTCGAGCCCCGAAATTCCCAGAAGTTGTGCTCGAATAAGCCGAAATAATAATAACTAAAATCGAGGGAATTCCCTGATTCTCGAGACCGAAAAGATAGAATTAAGAAATATAGAAGTTAGGATAAATTGTAATTCAACATAAAATAAGTAGTATGAAAACATAGGAAAAATAAGTACGAACGAATGAGTGAAAGAAGGGTGAGTGACAAAGAATTGTGAATAGGGTTCATACACCCTATAAAAAGAGCGAATGCGAGGCGTAATAGCAAAGAGTGTGAAGCATCTGTGTTCCGAGCGTACGATAACGCAACGGTGCGAGAACAATAATAAGCATACTAGAGTACCGAGAGAGGTGAACATAAAATAAATCAAAATCGTCGAAATAGCTGCGGAAATTACGGAATTAGATGTACATTCTGTAAACTTCGAGTAACCGTAATCAAAAGTGACGCTTTTACGAAATTGTTTTTCTTAGAATAAAGGCCTACTGTTACCCACTAAGAAGTCTCAATTAATTAGTCCTGTGATCGAGCCCGAACTCCCACGAAAAATAAAATATATGATAACGTTAAAAATTACCGTTACACTACTCGTGGCGTAGACTTATTACATCTTTTAAGTCTATCGTACCATGCCTGTGTTTCTTAATATCGTTAAATTTTATTTATTATTCTACCTCCTTTCTATATGTTGTACCACTATTTCTTCCACCCTACTTAATCCTTCTACCTCTTGGTGTCACTAACAAGTTTCTGTCACATTTGTCGATGCGCAGCGGTAACAATTCTCCTTATAGACTAATCCTACTTATTTCTAATTATGCGATTTAAAACTACCTTATACTATTTTTTTAAGTCTCCTAACTAAACCCTACTCATCTATTTCAATGCCACCAACTTTCTCTTCTCAATTCGTTTTTTAGAATATTTTCTGTTTTTACACGGTCCGATGCTGTTTGCTATTAATCTTTTTATTTGTTCCTCCACTAACTTACACTGTATTTTTATTTGTCAATGTTCTAATAAATTTGTAGGGCTAACTCACACCCTTTTCTGTTAGAATTCTTAGATTTAATATAAAATTTCCGGATTTAGCAAAAATTTCTACTGCTGTGCACAAACGAGTTCTGACTTTGTCGACTGTTGAAACGAATAAGAGCCTTCTCTCTGTTCGAAGCTGTCTTATATACCTCTTCCCTCCTTTCCCACTCTCTTATTTTAACTCCTCTTATTCCACTATCTTATATGATTTCTATTGTTTCAGATTGCCCCGCCACCGTGCCCTGCAGTTCCCCTCACCGCTCGAGCGAGGCCAGCCGGCTGCTGACCCGCTGTTTTTCGGCAGTGAGGGAACCTTCAGGATCTGACATGTTTTCGCTATGTCTCACCACCGCTGTGCTTCTGTGTAATTATCTTGTCTTTTTCTTTATCGACTCTTGTATTTTCTTTATCTTTAGGAAATAAATCATTTTATTTGTATTAATTTGTGTCTTATCTGATTTTTATATTTAAAATATGTCATTTTTATATGTATTTATCTGTTATTTTTATTCCTCTCTCCTTCTAGGGTTGTGACTACGTTACAATATATATATATATTTGTATAAGTTTATTTAAATCATTAATAATAATTTTAATATAAAATATTAATAATTAAAGAAATTTATAATTAGAATATTTGTTATTATAGTAATTAAAATTGTGCCAGCAATTGCGGTTAAACAATTGTTATGAATTAATTAAATAAATTATAATTAATTAATTAATTAATTAATTGTAATAAATAATTTTTAGTGTGTTTGAGAATTCCTTCCGATGTAGGTTGACGTTGAGAGAACCTGTGAAGATATTGAAAGAATATGAGTCTTCACTCACAACAGGGTGAAAATAAAACCAGACTTGTAGATGGTATTTTGAGAAAGCGGTTTATTGTACCTTCCGCATGTCAATTACAAAAATTAGTTGAATTTGAAAAATATAGGGATATAAAATAACTACAATAATAGATTCAATTTTGACAAGATAAATAATATAAATAAATACACCAAAAATCTGAGAATTGAAAACTGACTCTAATTTTGGAAATGAAATTTGTTTTTGAGATGTTGCAGCCCATAATTATATTAATTGTGCTGCATGTGATGAGAGCGGTGAGCTCGCTGAGAGCAGTGTGCGTGCTGCAGCCAGTGCTGCGGAGCATGCCACGCAATGAGATAAATGAGTGCGAAGACAAATTCAATGCCTGTCACCAAGTACTCAATGAGACCGTGAATTAGAACTTACAGCAAGTGAATGCTAGCACATGAAAATCGGGCCACCGTTTCTAATTCTAGTGTGACAGGTTATGAAACAGTCTGCGCTTCAGAGCATAATAATGTGAGTTTGAGGATGCACAAAATGATCAGACTGAATTCACAACACTTTCCCAGTCAGTTCAACTGGGGGAAAGTGCAGTGAATTGGTACAACACACGCAATTATATTAGTCGAGCATGCTACTTATTGAGTGAAAAAACGTGGTGCAGCCCGCGCTGCAGAGCACGCCAAAGTGTGAGACCGTTAGTGTTGATGTACCGATATGAACCTCCTCACCGTCATTGAATTACGTTGAATTATAACGGTATACACTTACCTTAATTTGAGTCCTGGTGAGCAAAGAAGGTTGAGATGATCCGGTTGAGAAAAATGAAAATTGTCTGAGCCTTCCAAATGCGTGCGCTGTTCCGTGCGGGTTTTCACGTAAGTGTCCCAATATCCAATATGGCTGCGGAATATGAAAGCGTCGTTGAGCGCTGAAGTCAATTGAGAGAGATAGCCGGTGAGCGAAGCGGAAGTCAAGCGAGAGAGACATCCTCTCGCTCGACGCGGCATGCCTACGAGGCACAACCTCGGCTCCGTGAAGCCCTGCCTCGGCTATCTCCACCCAACCGAACGCTGCGTGCTCGAGCACAGCAACAGGTCGACGCACGGCGAATATCGATCGCCGTGCGCCAGCTGATTATCCAACATTGTGAAAATGATTATTTTCAAAAATTAACAATTTTTGAATATAAAATTAAGAAGATTTTTAATAAACTAAGATTAGATACTCTATTATTATCAGGAGTACAAATTGAAAATGCGGGATTTTTTTCTATTTTTGAACGTTTATTCTGAAAAAATGGTAACAAATGAATTATTCAAAGTATTGTCCATCGCTAGCCACAACTTTTTCCCATCTTTCTGGCAATTTACGGATACCGTCGCGAAAAAATTCGGCCGGCTTGGCTGCTATCCAGTCATCGACCCATTTTTGGGCTTCTTCGTAAGAATGGAAGCGCTGGTCAGCTAGGCCATGTGTCATCGATCGGAAAAGGTGGTAATCGGAAGGAGCAATATCTGGGCTATACGGCGGGTGGGGTAAGACTTCCCATTTCAGCGTTTGTAGGTATGTTTTGACCGGCGCTGCAACATGTGGCCGAGCGTTGTCATGTTGCAAAATTACTTTGTCGTGTCTTTGCTCGTATTGTGGCCGTTTTTCTTTGAGTGCGCGGCTCAAACGCATCAATTGAGTTCGGTATAGTGCTCCTGTGATGGTTTCGTTCGATTTCAACAGCTCATAATACACCACACCCAGCTGGTCCCACCAAATACAGAGCATGAGCTTGGCGCCGTGAATATTTGGTTTGGCCGTCGATGATGATGCATGGCCGGGGTAACCATATGATTTTTTGCGCTTCGGGTTATCGTAATGGATCCACTTTTCATCACCAGTGACAATGCGATGCAAAAAACCCTTCCGTTTTTGCCGTTCGAGCAGCAGTTCGCATGCAAAAAAACGGCGCTCGACGTCTCTCGGCTTCAGCTCATACGGCACCCAATGTCCTTGCTTTTGGATCATTCCGAGGGCTTTTATACGATGGGAAATGGCTTGTTGTGTCACTCCCAATGAATCTGCGAGCTCTTGTTGAGTTTGACACGAGTCTTCATTGAGTATTGCCTCCAATTCAGCATTCTCAAACTTTTTCACTTGGCCCGGCCGCTCTTTGTCCTCAACGTCAAAATCACCACTTCTAAACCGCACAAACCATCTCTCGCACGTTGAAACCGATGGAACATGACTCGGATAAGCCTCGGAGACCAATCGATGTGCTTCAGCAGCACTTTTCTTCAAATTAAAGAAGTAAATTAAAACTTCCCGCAAATGCTGTTTTGTTGGCACGAAACTCGACATATTGAGAGCTCAAAAAAACTATGAATTTGACACTGCGACAAATTGACACATACTGAAAATTAAAGCTATAAGACGTAGCTTTGACATGAACATAGTCACAGTACTGCCTGATGCGTATAGCGTTAGTAACGCCATCTGTTATCAAACCCGCATTTTCAATTTGTACCCCTGATAATATATCTGTAGTTAGATTATTTTTTAATTGTGCTATTTTATCATTATGTGGAATTCCTTTTATATCAGGATTTTTTTCTAAAGATTTAATTTTAGAGTTATATTTGATAGGAATAATAAATAATTTTTTAATAGTTATATTATTTATTTCGATAGGACTAACAGTTATATATTCTATACGAATTGTATATTATTCTTTTATTAAATTTCCTCAAATAATAATTTTTATTGATTTTAATAGATTTAAGAGAATAATAGTAATGTCTATATTTTTGTTATTTTTATTTTCTATTATTATTGGCTTATGTTTTAGATGATTAATATTTTCAATAAAAAATTATATTTATATAGATTTAGGAATAAAATTAATAATTAATTTATATTTAATATTAGGGGGGGAATAGGGATTGTCGTTTCAAAGTTATTTTTAATAAGAAATTTTTTAATTAATATAAATTTATATGTACATTTTTTTTCTATATTATGATTTATACCATTATTGTATGGAGTTAATATTAATAAAATTATAAAATTTAATCAATTAGTAATTTATCAGGGAGAGATAGGATGGAATGAATATTTTATAGGTTCTAATTTAGTATTTTTTATTAAATTAAATATAAATTATGTTTTATTTTTTGGTAATTTTTTATATTTATTAATTTTTTCTTGTTATTTAATATTATTGTTAATAATTATATATTTAAACAGCTTAATTAAAAGTTTAATATTGAAAATATTAAGATGATTTTTTTAAAATCTTTGAGTAAATTTTTAATTTATAAAAAAATTATTTATTTATTTTATAATGAAAATATAATGTTTTAGTTTAAACTATATAAATTAAAAATAAAAATGGATTTTAACCATAAAATATAGAAGTTAGAAATTTCTTATTGTCTATACTTATTTTATTTAATTGGATCTAATTACTCAATAAAATTATTAACAATAATTTACCTCGTTTTGGTTTCAATTAAATTTAAGGGTTAATCAACCTTAGTTCGAGTCGAAATTGAATTCATATATTATGATTCTTAAATAAATTAAGATATATTGAATAAATCAATTAAATTTAATTGCAAATTAAAAGAGATATCCTATATTATTTTAATGATTTTAAGGCTCCTTCATTTCATTCTATATAAATTCCGATAATTAAAATAGTAATAAAATATAAAGTTAAATTTTTTCAAGTTTCGGGGGTTCTTTGCATATAAGATGGGATTATAGGTAGGAAAATTACAATTTCGACATAAAAAATTAGGAAAATAATTCTAATCAAATAAAATTGGATTGAAAATGGAAGACGAGATGAGGAGAATGGGTCAAATCCACATTCAAAGGGAGAAGATTTTTCTCGGTCATTATTTTTTTTTTTGAGATTAAAAAATTAATTATTATTAAAATTAAGGGGATTATGAAGAATAGAATTAATAGGGTTATTAATATAATAATTATTTATACTACATATTCTGTAGATTTTTTTATTGGAAGTTAAATGTATTTTATTTTACTACAGGGTGTTTTTTTAGAGGTTCACAACTTTGAGTTGGCGCAACACTGCTTTATTTGACAATCCATTTAACAGCTGATAGTTGCTTTTTGTTTAGTTTGGTTTGACATTTCATTATGGATAGACTTACATCAGAGCAACGCTTGCAAATTGTTGACATTTTTAATCAAAATAATGGTTCTGTTCGTCAAACTTATCGTGCACTTCGTCCATTTTATGGCGTACATAATCGTCCTTCAGAGCGGCTAATTCGAATAACAATAGATCGTTTTCGGACCACGTTTACTCTTAATGATAATTTGCATCCCGTGAGACGCCGAACAGTGCGCGCTGAAGAAGCTATAGCCGCTGTACAGGAAAGCATTGAAGAAGATCCAAATCAATCAATTCGTCGCCGTTCTCAGCAACTGGGGTTGTGTCCTTCCACTTTATGGAATATTTTACGAAAGGATCTTGGCTCAAAAGCTTTCAAGATTCAACTTGTGCAGGAATTAAAGCCAAACGACCATCGTATGCGCCGCCAATTCGGCGAATGGGCTGAAGCACAAATTGATATTGATGTTGAATTTCCACTCAAAATTTTGTTCTCCGATGAAGCCCATTTTTGGTTGAATGGGTACGTAAATAAGCAGAATTGTTGGATTTGGAGTGAGGATAATCCACAAGCTTTTGTCGAAACACCATTACATCCACAGAAAATTACTGTTTGGTGCGCTTTATGGGCTGGCGGGGCCATTGGTCCATATGTCTTCAAAAACGATGATGGTCAGAATGTTACTGTCAATGGTGAGCGGTATAGGGACATGATTAGAAATCTTTTCGTACCTCGATTAGCTGGCATTAATCTTGCTGACATGTGATTCCAACAGGATGGAGCCACATGCCACACAGCGCGCGCTACAATTGATTTACTCAAAGAAACTTTTGATGAAAGAATAATTTCGCGTAATGGTCCAATTAATTGGCCACCAAGATCGTGTCATTTAACCCCATTGGATTATTTTCTTTGGGGTTATGTAAAGTCACTTGTCTACGTCGATAAACCAGAGACAATTGAACACCTGGAAATCAACATTCGAAGAGTTATTGGCGAAATACGATCGCAAATGCTGCGAAAAGTTTGTGAAAATTGGTGTTCCAGATTGAGCCTTGTACGCGCCAGCCGTGGCGGCCACATGGCCGAAATCATATTTAAACATTAATGTCATAAAATTTTCTATCCAATAAAGCCCGTTTCATTGATATTAAAAATATATTTCTTTGTTTTATTATGCTTTAAACTTGTGTAACTCTATAAAAAAACACCCTGCATATAAATTTAATTTATCAATAAATTAGAATATTAACAAATAGTCAAATAATATCAACGAAATGTCAATATCAAGAGCTAGTTTCAAATGTCAAGTGATGGAAATTTGAGATTTGAGATTGGGCTAATTTATAGGCGCTGATGCAAATAAAAATTGTTCCAATTATTACATGAATTCCGTGGAATCCTGTAATTATAAAAAAAGTGGAGCCATAAATTGAGTCTGATATAGTAAAAGAAGCTTCTAGATATTCAAAATATTGTAAGTAAGTGAAATATATACCTAAGCAAATTGTATATTGAATAGAATTTAAAGTTTCATTAAAGTTTTTATTTAATAGTCTGTTATGACTTTAGGTAATTGAGATTCCTGATGAGAGGAGGATAATAGTATTTAATAAGGAGTGTTATATGGGTTAAATGTAAGGATGTATGTTGGTGGTCAATTATTGCCGATTTCAATCCTTGGAGATAAAGATATATGGAGGAATCTTAAAAAAAAAAAAGATAAAGAAAAAATTTCTGAGATAATAAATAAAATTATTCCTATTTGAATTATTTTTATTACATTAATAGGATGTCTTCCTTGAAGAGTTCTTTCTCGGAAAACATCTCGCCATCATTGAATTAAATTTAGTATTATAGTAAGAATCCTGATAATTAATAAATTAAAAGAAAATTCATGGAATAATTGAATTGCGCTAATTAATGTATTTATTATTATAATTGAGGATATTAAAGGTCAAGGCCTACGGGTAACTATATGAAATGGGTGATTATGGGAATTATTTGATTTAGTCATAATTTGTTTCCTTTGTGTATAGAGACCTTAAAATTATGAAGACATAAGATTGAATAATAGAGACTCTAAATTCTAGTATTAATAAAATAATTTGAATAAAAATAATTAATATTAGTAAGATAGAGTTAGATAAAGAGGCTGTTTGTCTTAAAAGAGTTAATTATAAATGACCGGCAATCATGTTGGCAGTTAATCGGATAGTTAAAGTTCCTGGACGAATTAAATTTCTAATTGTTTCGATAATGACTATAAATGGTATTAATAAATTAGGTGTTCTAGAGGGAATTAGATGAGAAAATATAAAGTTTATATTATTTATTCATCTAAATAATGTCAATCTTAGTCATATAGGTCAAGAAATTCTAAGTGAAAAAATTAAGTGTCTTGATCTAGTAAAAATGTAAGGTATTAGTCCTATAAAATTATTTAATAAGGTGGTCATTATAATAGAAATAAAAAAAATAATATTTATTCAATTAGATTTATTGTTAGTAAGAATTTTTAAATCTTTATAAATTGATAAAATTATTATTTTGAAAAATTTTTCAATACGAGATGGTAAAAATCAATAAAATATAGGGTTTAATAATAAATTTAATATTATAGACATTCAATTAATTTCATTATCAGGGGAAGTTGAAGGATCAAAAATTGATAATAAATTTCTTATCATTTTATTTTTTATATATTATGATAAAGAAAATTAATTAAATGATTAAAAATTTTCAAGTTCATGAAAAATTAGTTTTTTTATGGGTGATTGATTTAAATTTTGGGTTAAGATAAGTAAAATAAATATATGTTGAAGAGTATAAAAAAATTATTGAGGTTAAAATAAATAAGTTTATTCAGTTATAGGGGGCTATTTGTGGCATTAAAAAATATTTTGAAATAATTTTAAATTGACAATTTAATGTTATTATTTTAACTAATTCTTTCATTAGAAGTATTTATTAATATACTATAATGTGGTTTAAGAAACCAGTACTTATTTTTCAGTCATCTAATGAAAATAATTTTAATCAATTAATGAAATTTATATTTGAAGTTCTTTCTACAACAATTGGTATAAAACTATGGTTTATGTCACAAATTTCAGAGCATTGACCAAAGAAAATTCCTGGACGATTAGTAAATAGATTAGTTTGATTAATTTGGCCTGGGATAGAATCAATTTTGATTCCTAATGAAGGTAAAGTTCAAGAATGGATTATATCTATTGGGCTTGTTAATATACGAATTTGGGAATTAAATGGAATTACTATTTGATTATCTACGTCTAATAATCGAAATATATTTAAGTTATTAGATTTGATTATAAATGAGTTGAAATCAATATTTTTGAAATCTGAGTATTCGTAACTTCAATATCATTGATGTCTGATTGATTTGATTGATATAAGTGGGAAGTTGATTTCATCATTTAAATATTATATAAATATAAATATTAAATAAATAATTATTAAATATTCTATAAATAAAATATAAAAATTTTATTGAAGGTAAAGCTATGTGAATTAAAATAATTAGTGGTGTAATAGTTCTAATAATTTCTAATAATTGATTTTGTAAAATAAATTTATTTGTTAATATATTATTTATGATAGAGTTAATAAAATAAATAATGGAGGAGGTAATTCTACATAATATTATTATAGAGTGGTCATGGAAAAAAATTAATTGTTCTATAAAAGGGGAATTAGCATCTTGGAGATTAATTATTGATCATGTACACATATTCTAAAAAAGGGTTCTTTATAAATGAAATTTAAGTTCATTGCACTAATCTGCCATATTAGAATTTTAATTTAAGGTTATGGGGATTTCAGTATATCTATGATTTATAGGAGAGTATTGATGATTTCATTCAAGAGATGTATTTATGTGTGGTGCATATATAAATATTCGTTGAGCTGAAAGACTTTCTCAGAGAATAAAAATAAAATAAATAATTCTTATTAATGATAAGATAGATCCATTGGAGGATAATGAATTTCATATGGTGACGGAATCTGGATAATCAGAATATCGTCGAGGTATACCTCTTAGTCCTAAAAAATGTTGGGGGAAAAATGTAAGATTAGTACTAATAAATATAGTAATAAATTGAATTCTTAATCATTTTTTGTTTATGGTTAATCCTGTTATTAATGGGAATCAATAAATAAATGCTCCTAAAATTGCAAATACGGCCCCTATAGATAGGACATAATGGAAGTGGGCTACTACATAATATGTATCATGGAGAATGATATCAATAGATGAGTTAGCTAAAATGATTCCTGTAAGACCCCCAATTGTAAATAAAATACAAATCCTATGTATCATAGGTTTACTGGATTAAAGATTATTTTTATTCCATGGGTTGATGCTAATCAACTGAAAATTTTAATTCCTGTTGGGATTGCGATAATTGTTGTAGCTGAGGTAAAGTAGGCTCGAGTATCAATGTCTATGCCAATAGTAAATATATGATGGGCTTATACAATAAAACCAAGAAATCCAATGGTTAATATTGCATAAATTATTCCTAATCTACCGAATGTTTCTTTTTTTTTCTATGATTATAAATTATGTGAGAAATTAAAAAATTAATTAATAATGAATTAATTATGTAAATTTTGAAATTTTACATGTGGAGAACCCGGGACGGAACAATTACAAATCTAACAATTAATAAAAACCAATCGATTTTGAATAAAAATATTCTTTACGAATATTGAATTGAAGGAGATAGCCAGCATTCAAGAGATAATCAATAGCTAGCATTCAATGATAATTTTTGGAAAAATAACAAGAATTACGTGTCTTGCTTTTGAATGTACGCTGTAAACATATTGATGTTATTTTAAAAATCACCCAGCAATAACTTTCATAGATTTCAAATTGTCAACCCACAGTAGCGATAGTGAAACACTTTTAGCACTATGCGGACAAACAGCTACTGTTAATCTATGAAAGGGTGTTGGATAATCAGCTGGCGCACGGCGATCGATATTCGCCGTGCGTCGACCTGTTGCTGCGGTGTAGCACGCTGCGTTCGACTATGCCGGAGATAGCCGAGGCAGGGCCTCGCATACATGCCGCGTTAAGCGAGAGGTTGTCTCTCTCGCTTGACTTCGGCTTCGCTCACCGGCTTTCTCACTTATTTGACTCCAGCGCTCAACGACGCTTTTGTATCAGGCAGCCATATTGTAAAAATATGACACTTCTGTGAAAAGCCGCTGGGACAGCGCACACATCCTCGGTACACTCGCTCGGACTTTTCATCATCTCACCGGATCTTCTCAGCATTTTCGTGCTCACCAGGACTCAAACACAAGGTAAGGTACACCGTTACAATTCAGTGTAATTCAATGACGGTGAAGAGTGGAAAACTCATCGGTACATCAACATAAAGGTCTCACCCGTTGACGTGCTCTGCAGCACGGGCTGCACCACGGTTTGTCTTCACACTACTTGTTGCTCACCCAATTAATACAATTGCGTGTGTTTATATCAGTTCACTGTACTTTCCCGCAACCACGCTTGCTGGGAAAGTACTGTGAATTTATTCTACTCATTTTGTGCATCCTCATCATTTTACTTGTCATGCTCTGCAGCGCTGACTGTATCACGCTGTCTCATATCACATTCCAGCACTCAAGCAGTAAAACTGCAAGTGCTCTTACTTATACCCTGTATTTTCTCATATAACTTTATAGAGAATTTACTGAGAATAAGTCAGATCTTTTACACACTCACATTTCTCACTCCGTGGCATGCTCCGGAGCACTGGCTGCCTCATGCTCACTTTCAAGCGCACATAGCACACAATTAATATAATTGTGTGCTGGTCCTCATGTAATAAAAGATAGCACAATTAGCATAATTGTGTGCTGGTCTCTCAAATCACATTCAATTCAATTAATTAATTTATATATAATACATTTTTTAATTCTCTGATTTTTTGGTGTATTTATTTCTCTAAATTTAACCTATTTTTGTAATTGAAGTGCGGAAGGTGCAAATAAACCACTTTCTCTACTAAACATCCAGCAGTCTGGTTTCATTTTTCCCTGTCGTGAGTGAAGCTTGATAACTTTCAATACATTCACAGATTCGCTTAACTACATCTGGACGGATTCTCAAACAAAGGGACTTAACCTAATACCAAATCAAAATACTGTATACCATAAATGATAATCACAAACCAATATTTATTTATTAAATCCACAAACTCAATACGATAGGACAAACTTTCAAAGAATCATACAGTAGAACATTGATTGCCAAACGTAAGAAAAACGGACTTACAGCCTTACAATTACTGTATAGATTTTGGTCCTTCCATCCTGATCAATAAGAGATTTACTAGTTAGTACGGTGATTATTTGTGAACAGTTGTGACAGCGGATGTACAGCACAAACCCAAGGTCTCGTCGTGTTTTTCTTTGAATATACTCTAATAAGAGAACTTCTTTGCAAATAGTGCATTAAAAAAATCGTGCAAGCAACTGTAAATCGAAGATACGTCGTGCCTCGCCAGGGTGGGACTCATTGGCCATAGCAGTTATATCGTCTGGATAAACTTGAGATCAATCCTGAGAATTTACAAGCTCTTGAGAAAAAGTATCAACTTTTGTTCTCGGATCATTGTCGTTATCACATTCGACAACTGTAGGCTTTTTTTCTCGATTGCGCCGACCTTTGCAAGTAAACTCGTTCAGTCAAGAGTTTACGCTTCCATCGATATTGTTTTCCGCGACTGCTACTCATTATGTATTTTTAATTTACAAAATATGTACACATGTCCGGTTATAGGTGATGACATCACGGATCATGGAGCACACAGCCTCAAATACCACACAGCGTATGCGCGTCACTGGTGCAAATTTTGATAAACAAACGACGTTGCCAAATCTTACTGACGAAAATCAAGGATGAATAACATTAATAATAATGTTTATAGCGAATGCAATGCGTTTGGATATACCTCATTAAACTATATATATTAAAGGGAGGACCATTCTAAATTCATAGTACGGATAGAAAGTGACTTTCTTAATCGCTGATGAGTTAAAGTTTGAAGTTGGCTATGCTGAGCCCGGCCCGTGTATAAGCATACGGACTCCCTCAGGAGTCCTACGAGCTGTGGTAAAACATATTTTGTCAAAAAATTCTTTAAATACATGCGCGAAATGATGGATGTCCCGTACTAGCGTATACTTTTGCATTACTTGGAGTGGCAGTCCGGGTATTTGGAGTACGGTCATAAAATTGAATTTCGCGAGGGATTACCGCAAGTATCAGACTAATCGATTGATACGAGGCCTCAACGTGTGGTCATTGATGATTTAATGGGCGAGGTATCGAACAATACCGTAGTCGAACTTTCACCAAGGGTAGTCATCATAAAACTCTCAGTGTCATGTTCATTACGCAAAATCTCTTCCATCAGGGTCATGGGCAGTGCGATATCTCCTTAAATGCTAATTATATCATTGTCTTAAAATTCCGCGAGATTGCGCGCAAATTCAAAATTTAGCACGCCAGGTATGTCCCGAGAATCCGAGATTTTTGCAGGAAGTATAATTCGATGTAACAGCTGCATCGCACGGCTATGTATTATTCGACTTGAATCAATCGACGCCTGATAATAGTCGATTTCGCACCTGTATATTTCCCGATTACCAATACCATCACGTTTACGTGCCTCAAAAAGCAATAAAGGTTCGCGATGCGACTTGAGATGTACCAGTAATACGCTTGTAATAGCGTTGCACGGACCTCTCAATAAAAAGCAAATAATTATAATGCAGGCACTGTGTTATCTGAAGCAGGAGCAGCGACGCGCAATTTTGCACAAAGCAGATGTAGCGCTGGTACGGTGTATATATGAGTGTACTCTCAACGTTTTACAAGGAAGCGAGAGCCTGAACAACATGAAAAAATCATGTTCGGAGGCACGCGACAATTCTTCGACGACTAGCCCTCAAAAGAGGAAATTGGAGTGGTACGAGGAAGATCATTGTCGAGCACTGTGTCGGATTTCTCAAGTTGCTTCTTGTGCCTGTCTTAGCCTACATGAGCCATGGAATATAACAGAAAGATGGTGCTTATTCCTCATGACAACATACATCGTCTCGTGGGTCTCGCTATTACTATTACTGCTACTACAGAGCCTTCGCCCTCCGTACAGACAACTGGTACACCGTTATCGCGCCTCGACTCTCAGTTGAGTGAAATTCTAAACTCTCACTCGCAGGTACATCAAGTTTCATAATTTTTCTAAAATTGATGAAGTTCTTTGTTTGGGAATCCGTCCGATGTAGTTTGACAGATCTGAGAAGATATTGAGAAAACATGAAACCTCACCCGAGACAGGGTGATAAATAAGCCAGACACATAGTTGTTATATTGAGGAAGCGGTTTATTCTACCTTCCATCACTTGGTATACAAAATAATATTATATGATTTGGAAAAATATAAAAGTTGAGAATAAATACAAAAATAGGTTAAATTTAGAAAGAATAATAAATGATATAAAAATAAATACACCAAAAACTCAGAGAATTGACGAATGTATAAATAAATAAATCGAATTGAATTTGTGTTGAGAAACCAGCGTACAATTATATTAATTGTGCGCTATGTGCGCTTGAGCGTGAGTATGACGCAGCCAACGCTGCGGAGCATGCCACGGAGTGAGAACTATGAGTGTGTAAAAAATCTGTCTTATTCCCAGTAAATTCTCTATGAAGTTATATGAGAAATAACAGGAAATAAGTGAGAGCACCTGCAGTTGTACTGCTTGAGTGCTGGAATGTGATATGAGACAGCGTGACATAGTCAGCGCTGCAGAGCATGACAAGTAAGAACAATGAGGATGCACAACTGAGTAGAAAATATTCACAGTAGTTTCCCAGCAGATTTACTGGGGGAAACTACAGTGAATATAAAGCACATGCGCAATTATATTAATCGAGCAGGCAAGATAGAGTGAGGAAAACGTGGTGCAGCCCGTGCTGCAGCGCACGCCACAAAGTGAGACAATTATGTTGATGTACCGACTTATTTTTTACTCCTCACCGCCAATGAACTGCACAGAATTATGACGGTGTACTCTTACCTGAGTTTTGAGTCCTGGTGAGCACGAAATGTTGAGCGAATCCGGTGAATTCAGTGAAAAAGGGTCCGAGAGTCCAGTAGATGCGTGCGCTGTTCCGTGGATTTTTCAGAAACTGTCTAAATTTTCAACATGGCTGCGGGATACGAAAGCGTCGTTGGGCGCTGAAGTCAAAAAAGAGAGATAGCCGGTGAGCGAAGCCGAAGTCAAGCGAGAGAGCTATCCTCTCGCTTAACGCGGCTTGCCTGCGAGGCACAGCCTCGGCTCCGTGAGGCCCTCCCTCGGCTGTCTCCGGCCCAACCGAATGCCGCGTGCTAGACCGCAGCAACAGGTCGACGCACGGCGAATATCGATCGCCGTGCGCCAGCTGATTATCCAACATTCTTGTTAACGAAAATGTTCAATGAACACTGTTGGCCACCATCGATCCTATTGTTGATGACTAGTTTTGAGATAGAAATGAGTTTAGATTACGTTCTATAAGAATAATAAATTTTTGCCTCATCAAATTTGTACTATACAGGGTGTCCCAGCTACATACACCTCATCACGACGGGTTGCATACTCCTAGGAGCGCGCCCAAGCGCGCATCGAGCCGGTAATACAAAGCGTGTCGGTATAATCACTCGCGTATCTTTACAAGAGTTTCAGTACAGCGAGTCGTCACGCTGTCAACCGCTTCGCATGATAACCCGAAAAAACGTCATATTTAGAAAATATTTTAATTTTTAAATGTGTGTTTAAATGCTTGAAGATTTAAATGTTTATTTGAGTGTTTAAATGTTACAGAACGTTTAAATCTTTAAATATTTAAATGTGTTAAAATTATTGAAGGTTTAAATGTTGAAACGTTGCAGAAACGCATTACGGGTACGTTCTTTTAGTTGTTCTTTCTATCAAAATTATGAATCGACTGCAAACTGTAGTCTGCTATGTTTAAATTCAGTTTCGGCGAAACGCACGCAATCGCGACATGCGCACGAGTCTATAAATTGAATCTTGAAGTTCGAATTTGCATAATTAATGTAAAAACGCAATTTTAACATGAATAGAATGTAGGATTTTTGGTATAGGAGACAAACAAATAATAAAATTGAAAATTTATATATATATATCAGGAGTACAAATTGAAAATGCGGGATTTTTTTCTATTTTTGAACGTTTATTCTGAAAAAATGGTAACAAATGAATTATTCAAAGTATTGTCCATCGCTAGCCACAACTTTTTCCCATCTTTCTGGCAATTTACGGATACCGTCGCGAAAAAATTCGGCCGGCTTGGCTGCTATCCAGTCATCGACCCATTTTTGGGCTTCTTCGTAAGAATGGAAGCGCTGGTCAGCTAGGCCATGTGTCATCGATCGGAAAAGGTGGTAATCGGAAGGAGCAATATCTGGGCTATACGGCGGGTGGGGTAAGACTTCCCATTTCAGCGTTTGTAGGTATGTTTTGACCGGCGCTGCAACATGTGGCCGAGCGTTGTCATGTTGCAAAATTACTTTGTCGTGTCTTTGCTCGTATTGTGGCCGTTTTTCTTTGAGTGCGCGGCTCAAACGCATCAATTGAGTTCGGTATAGTGCTCCTGTGATGGTTTCGTTCGATTTCAATAGCTCATAATACACCACACCCAGCTGGTCCCACCAAATACAGAGCATGAGCTTGGCGCCGTGAATATTTGGTTTGGCCGTCGATGATGATGCATGGCCGGGGTAACCATATGATTTTTTGCGCTTCGGGTTATCGTAATGGATCCACTTTTCATCACCAGTGACAATGCGATGCAAAAAACCCTTCCGTTTTTGCCGTTCGAGCAGCAGTTCGCATGCAAAAAAACGGCGCTCGACGTCTCTCGGCTTCAGCTCATACGGCACCCAATGTCCTTGCTTTTGGATCATTCCGAGGGCTTTTATACGATGGGAAATGGCTTGTTGTGTCACTCCAAATGAATCTGCGAGCTCTTGTTGAGTTTGACACGAGTCTTCATTGAGTATTGCCTCCAATTCAGCATTCTCAAACTTTTTCACTTGGCCCGGCCGCTCTTTGTCCTCAACGTCAAAATCACCACTTCTAAACCGCACAAACCATCTCTCGCACGTTGAAACCGATGGAACATGACTCGGATAAGCCTCGGAGACCAATCGATGTGCTTCAGCAGCACTTTTCTTCAAATTAAAGAAGTAAATTAAAACTTCCCGCAAATGCTGTTTTGTTGGCACGAAACTCGACATATTGAGAGCTCAAAAAAACTATGAATTTGACACTGCGACAAATTGACACATACTGAAAATTAAAGCTATAAGACGTAGCTTTGACATGAACATAGTCACAGTACTGCCTGATGCGTATAGCGTTAGTAACGCCATCTGTTATCAAACCCGCATTTTCAATTTGTACCCCTGATAATATATTTATTTATGAGATGTGTTCGAAATATCCTCCACCGTTTTCTTCACATAAAACAGCACGCCGCACAAAACTTTCTCTTACTCTCCTTAATGTTTCGGGTGTTATCCTTAAACATGCTGCTCGTATGCGATTGATTATATCGTCCCTACTTTCTGGCAAGGTTTGGTACATTTGATCTTTCGGATAACCCCACAGAAAAAAATCCAATGGAGTAAGATCCGGTGATCGCGCCGGCCACTCCTGGAAATCGCTATAAAGCCCAATCCAGCTGTTTGAATATTTGCGATTTGGGACAGCACGAGCGACGATTGATGAATGGGCAGGATGACCGTCCTGCTGGAAAATTATATCAACCCTCACAATTAACGGCACGTCTTCCAGTAGGTCAGGTAATATATATTCCAGAAAATTTGCATATATTTAGCCGTTAATATTTTAATTTTCTGGGAAGAAGTATGGTCCAATAATCATATTATCCAATATGCCTGCCCAAACATTGACAGAATATTTTCTCTGGACATGAATGAAACATGAAAATCGGCAGGAAATAATCGTTGACTTGTGTGCCTTTTGAATGGGTACCAACAAAGGTCTTTTTTAATAATACGGTGGACCTTCCTATGATTCATTTGTAAGTCACGCCCAATAGCTCGTGTACTATTATGCGGATTATTTTCTAATGCCGTTCTCGCCACATCAATTAATGCTTCAGGTCTGCCTGGCACATGCTGTCGTCGTGTTGAGGCATGCAACACACCATGCTGGCATAATCTTACATATAAACTGCGAAAAAAGCTATGTCCCGGTTGTCTCCTATCAGGGAAACGTTCCGCGTATAGGGCTGCGGCTTGTCTTTGGTTTTTTCGACACTCGCCAAAAATTAATAGCATATCTACCAGTTCTTCATTTTCATATCGTTGCACATGTTCCGTTCTCAAATATTGTACGATAAAATGACGCGTCTGAACCACAGCTCTGTAATATCGTCGTACTTCGTAACACTGGTGAGCGAGAAACAAAAGACAATCGCTGCGATTCAACAAACGACAATCGCTGTTCACCAGCGTTACGCGCAGTACGACGATAATGTAGAGCTGCAGTTCTAATATATCATTCCATCATTTGTGCAATATTTAAAAATAGAGCATGTGCAGAAATATGAAAATGGAGAACTGGTAGATATACTGTAACGGTATTAAGCGTTAACATTACCCTTAATAGGCTTGTTCGGACTCGAGCAGGTAGGAAAGTAATTTTAGGCTTTTGTAGCAGGTAAAAGTAGGGTTTATTCAAAGAAAGACAAAGATAGAATTTTGTGGTACATAAAAAAATAATAGAAAATTCAATTATCTAACCCTTTTCTCTTGGTATTATGGCTACCACGCGCCTTACAATCAATTATTCCCGGGCACTTGAGTGCATTTATAATCATGTCCGCGGGTGAGTTTAATGAATTTATGGGCATAGAAATATAACCTATGATTAACAATATGCACTATGTAGATAAATGATATAATTCCTAATGTGAAGATTTTTGTTAAAGAATATTGAATTTATGAAGAAAGATAATCATTGCTTGATAATTTTTATTTATTCGTTGCGCTTTCTAGGTAAGTGGTTTAGCATGCGACTGTTGGTAACTAGCCGACCGTTGCTTGCGGTATCCTGATTAGGCTCGAGTCTACTGCTAAGGCGTTCAATACCCGCTATAGGTCCGTTGGTGGGTGTGGAGTTCCCGGCTGATATTTTTTTTAAGGCTGATTCACGCGTCCACCCGACCGCCGCCACTATCTGGCGTAAGTGAAATGCATTTTTAGTGCATGCGCAGCTTCGTCAGGATCGTACCTGGTTGACTTCTCGCCCTGTATATTTTCCTTGAGTAAATTGTAAATTCTATTCCTAACTGACGATGCTATCATAATCTCGTGGTTTTTAACATGGAGACATTATATTTTCGTTCTTTAAAATATTGCGAAGAGTATTTCGTGTTAGAGAGAGTCGACTGCTCGTTTGCTTGATCCGCGGCTACCAGAGAGAGAGACCTGCTTTGTTTATGTTTGGGTCTCCGGTGCGTCGGGCTCGAACGCAGGACCAACTCAGCTGCTTCCCGTCAAAGATATGTGTTAGGTACCACAGCTAGGCTCTCCGGGTATCAGTGCGGCTGCACCTAGGAAGGGCTCGTTCTTCCTTCCTGGTAGCTGGACCTCTACGTTGGCGGGACCTGTGAACAGAACTGTTCCCCGAGTGCCGAAATTCTGGTCTTTTTATACCAGTCTCCCCTCCGGCTGGCCCATGCTTTTTGTATAACTATAGCTGGTGGTCGTCCTCTAGCCCATGTTTTGTAGCCCACTGGTCCTTCTTTTAAAAATCGTCGTTGGTCTTTTAATACTCCGTTGCTTATATTTTTCGGACGGAATAACGGGACTTGGTCACCGATGTGCCGTCCTAATGGTGTGAGTAACGCTCGGTAGCGGCGCTTTGTTGTGTGTACCGAGCGTCATGAGTTGCCGAGTAGCGGTGACTTGGTGTGTGCACCGCGCGTTATTAGATAGACAGTACGTTACATTGTCCCCCGATCCGAGGGGAACCTGTAAACCGGTGAACCGAGGATCTCTGCGATGTTGTATCTTTCTCTTGCTGACCTTTTCTCTGCTGATATTCCCGTCTCTGTCTCTCCTATCCTCTTTTTGATCTAAAGTCTCTCTAGTTTCTAATCTTGTTGATGATAATACTATCGTTTTTCCTACTTCTGATTTCTTAATTTTATCTATTGATTTATTATTATTTCATCTATCAGTATTATTTCTCCTATTTCGACTATCATATTCATTTCATTGTTTCTATTTTTTTCTATTTGACTTATAACTATTTCCTATCGTTCTTATTTTTACAATAACTATCTTAAGAATAGTCTCAGTATTTTTATTTAAATTCTATCTATTATTCCTACATTTTTATTTCTATTTATCTATCTATTTATTCATCATTTCCTATTATTATTAGATATTTCTTTAGAGTCCGATTTATTTTTCTTCTCCCCTCCCCTGTTGTTCCTTGGTTTTCTCTCCGCCGTGATACACTTGGTATCTCGTGAGAAGGCTCACATGGAATTTTCCACGTATTTCTTTCGTGAGTGGGTCCATGAGTTCGTACGTAGCGAGTCCAACGCATTTCTTTATCGTATAAGGGCCCTCTCGGAGTGGTAGAAATTTGGATGTTATCTGATTTGCCGGATCAGAGACATTGAGTGCCTTTACTAGTACCACAACTCCTTCTTCGAAAGTTGTTAATTTATGTGTACTATTAAGGGGTTATACGCAGTTATGAGGCAAAAAAAAGACGGTTTTTCAAGGATTTATTCTGAAGAGACTGTTGAATTTATTAATTTGAAAATTTTTGTGGTTATAAAAGCATCCTTTAAGAACGTAAACAAACTTTTATTTATAAAAATGTTGATTATAGAGGGCGCTGCAGGCGATTTCCGGAACCTCCTCTAAAAAAAGACGATTTACGGTGTACATCGTAACTCAAGATTGGATTATCTGAAATAAAAAAACCAAACAAATTTCGATAATATATTAGATTATCTAGTAATTAATCGGTCGGCTAATCAACATATTGAATTTTCACAAAATGGCGGCTTCTCAAAAAAATGGTTTCGATTTTTTATGTAAAATTTAGCCTTAAATTGTTTATAAAATAGAAAATAAGTATCGGATTGACAAAAGGAACGATTAATTACTAGAAAATGTATCTAAGAAGATTGTGTTAAAATTTTAGACCGATCGAACAAGCCGTTTTTGAGATATCGTGTCCACCGACTTGAAAAATGCTGTTTTGAGAAAAACGCGTTTAAAGTTTCAAAACCGGTTCACACAAAAAAAAAATTTTTTTTCTCAACTTACATGGTGTCGTCTATTCCGGGGCCATATAATAAACCCTCCATTCCTTCAGCAGCCTCCAGCAATTCAATTTGGTGCTGTCTTCGAGCCATCCTTCCCTCTCGTGTCGTTTCGTGCACTCTGCGCTCGGATAGCGTAACGCGCTCTTTGTCCTCCTTTTGTACATATGCATGCGCATTGGGCCCCAAAGACAGTCCCATTGCATTCATATGGTACAAAAGTGAAATTGAACATTCATTAAACATACCGGCGGCGATAATTGCGGCCATTTCAACAATTTTTGAGCCACTCGGAATGATTTTCGGCGTAATTTTCCAGATGATTTGGTTGTAACTCTCAGGTACAAGGAAAACACTATTACACTCTCACACAATGTATAAGAATACAATACACAGGTATATAAAAGGAGCAACGGTCCAGGTAAACAGCTGCCGCTTAAGCCTCTGCCCCACCTACTTTCAAACGCGCCGAGGCGTCTCTACATATATAGGTATAACTCCGAAAGTATTGCTCGGATCGACTTGAAATTTTGTGTGTATACTTTTGAATATATGTACATTACAAAAATGCAATAAAAAAATCGATTTTTTGAAAATCATAACTGCGTATAACCCCTTAAAACGTTCGGCCCTCCTTGCCCTTCTCCTTATAATTCTTTCGCGGGCAATCTTTATCTTGGCATCGTGAGTGAGTGGATCATCCTCTTCACTCGCTGGTATTCCTAACCACTTATTCCACAGCCGGATTGGTTTTTTCTTTCGTTGTAATTATGTTGGAGTGAATTCTGTGGTTTCGTGATGAGATTCATTTATGCAGTCTTGCACCACCTGCACCCATTTGTACCAACCGGCGTGATTATCCCTCAGGAAGGTCCTAAAAAATCGTCCCAACTCTTGATTCACTCGTTCCACGATATTCCCTTGAGGATAGCGTATCGAAGAAAATACTGCCTTTATGTTTTCATCCTCCAATTTTTTTAACCAATTTTTCGCAGTAAATTGTGTACCATGATCGAATTGGATACGACTTGGTTTCCCAAACTGCGGAATATAGTCTTGGAATATCCTTTTTATAACTGTCGCTGTATTCGCTTTTCGCATAGGAAACAGTACTAAGTACTAACTGAATGCATCGATTGTTACTAGGATGTGTTTTACTCCTCCAATGGATGTCGGCAGAGGCCCATAAAAATCGATTGATATTAAGTCCCTCGGCAGCTCGGGAATAATCGTCTGCATTTCGGCGTAATTTGTCTGTACTGCAACCTTGCTGCGTTGGCAAATATCACAGCATGCGATGAGTGACCTTGTGAGTTTTATCAGGTGTGGATGTGAGAAATCTTCATCGAGAATACGGAAACACTTCCGGGCTCCAATATGCCCATAAAGTTCGTTCCAAAATTATTTGTCGAACCAGACATTTTGGAAGCACGACTTTCCAGATACGAGCTTTCGTGTGTTTGTGCAGAATACCCTCTCGTAATCAAAATTTCTTCTCTTCTTTGGTGTCGTTTTCTTTCTCTAGAATTTCCATAATTCTATACAAATCCTCCTGGTTCTTTTGATGTTTTGCGATTTTCTTCATTTCCTTTATTACATCTTTTGATGCCTTTCGTGCCAGAGTTGCAGCAATTACCACCAATCCTTTTGTTGTTTCCTCGTTTCCTTCCATCCGGCTCAGAGCGTCGGCGACAGTGTTCTTTCTCCCTTCGAGGTGCTCTATGTTTAGATCGTAATCTTGGATTGACAGGACCCACCGCATTAACCCTTTGCGGACGAGTGTCGGCAAATAGCCGCCCAAGCCTCTTTACCGTTGCGGATGCGTGTCGGCATATAGCCGCCCAAGTCTGTCGTTCTAAACGATAAGATACGCATGGGTATACCAGTCTAAGAAGTCAAGTTGCCTCTTAATGAAATTAGAGACTTTGTAGTGATGAAGTCTTATCTTTCGTATAGTGTTGCCTCTCAATAAAATTAGAGACTTTGCGGCTCCGTCTGCAAAGGGTTAATCTTTCTGCCGTAAACCGACACGTTTTAAGGAATATTAATGCTTTGTGGTCAGTCTTAATATTTATTTTAGCACCCTGAAGATAAGTTCTGAATTTTTCCAGAGCCCATACAATAGCTAACAATTCCTTTTCAGTAGTCATATAGCCATGTTCTGCTCCTTTCAGAGCCCGACTTGCAAAGGATAACACTTCGCTTTCTCCTTGCTCATTTTCTTGTGATAAGATGGCTTCAAGCGCATACCCACTTGCATCCGTGGTTAGTGTGTATGGTTTTTTTACATCGGGGAAACGAAGGATCACGGCTTCGCAAAATAAATCCTTGACTCGGCCAAAAGCTTCTTGGTGAGTTATGTCCCATTTCCACTTCACCCCCTTCCTCAGCAATTCTAGAAGTGGAGCGGTCTCGTGGGCATGGCAGTTGGTAAATTTTGTATAAAAATGTATCAAACCCAAAAATCCTCTCAATTATTTTAGATTTTTCGGTGCCGGATATTCTTTAATTGCCTTTATCTTCTCAGGATCGGGTTTAAGTCCCCCTGTCGTGAGAATGTGGCCGAGAAAGGACACTTCTTGTCGGAAGAAGTGTGACTTTTTAAATTTTAGAGCCATCCCATGTTCTTTAAATCGCAGAAATAGAATCTCGAGATGCGTGAGATGTTCCTCATGGTTTTTCGATAGTACCAGTAGATCGTCAACGAAATTTATGACAAAATCTAACTCGTCTAACACTATGTCTAATGCTTGAATTAAACTTGCCGTACTTATCTTCAGTCCAAAGGGCGTGACAGTAAATTCATAGCATTTTCCATTGTGCTGGAATGCTGTATATTTCCTGGAATCCGGGTGTAATGGAATTTGCCAGAAACTGCTCATAAGATCTAGCGTCGAGATTACAGATTTTCCTCCACATCTCTGGAAAATTTCTTCGATAGGAGGTGCATTATTATGATCGTTTACCAGGTAATTATTAAGTTTCCTGGCATCCAAACACAATCGCACACTCTCGTCGTCCTTTGTGACTGGCATTAAGGGGTTAATAAAAATACTTTCAGATTTTTGTATTACCTCGTAATCGAGCATCCGCTCGATCTCTCGTTGGACCCTATCTCGCTGTGCCAGTGCTACCGGATACGACCGATGAAAATACGGTTTCGGATCCTTGAGTGTCAGATGATGGACATATCTTGACATTCTTCCTGGTCTTTTATCGAATACCACCTGATTTCTTTCGACGCTGGCCTTAAAATTATTCTTGATATTAATTTCGAGATCTTTACACTCTTCCATTTTCTCCTCGAATTCCCTCTCCGATAATTGAAATTCTTGAGGCATTGCTGGTGGTACTTCTTGGATAGTGCAGATCTCTTTACCACCCTCTTTTGGTATCGAGCTCGGATCAGCTAATTGCCATAATCATTAATTAATTTTGCTACTACCAGATCTCTGACCGCAACACATTTATTACGAGCATCGACGGAAATCTGAAGATTCATCATTCCGTCAATACCGATCAGGATCGGTCGCAGCAATTTTGGAACAATTAATAACTGAATCTCTCCTCTAGATCCATATGTATTTGCTCCTACCATGATCTGTTTTTTAACTCTCTCCGCTTCTCCGCCAAATGCTCCTACCACCTTTGTCGAAGTGACAGGCAGTGTGGGTCATTTCTCAAATTTTTCTTTATATTCATAAAAAAAATCTTCCGAAATGCAGCATACCTCACTGCTACTGTCAATCAGACTCTATATAGTCGCCCCCTCGACCTCCACTAGAATTTCAGGACACCGAGGATGTACATCGTCGTACCATTTTTCCTCCTTCCTCTGTTCCTCTCGTAAAAATTCCCGTGGATCTTCGGTGACCGTAAAGACCGGGTAATCTCTCGCATCTTGGTCATTGCCGCTCCATTTTTTCGCCGCTTCTTTAGACATATCTCGCCGATCATCGGCCTTACTAAGGGTTGTAATTTCCTGTTCTTGGCTCGATGAGTTCGGCCTTCCAATATTCTTCAGAATGGCTTGAATTTTGGATGCCTCACATGCAAATTTCTCCTTGTCTGATTTTGATTCTTCCTCCTCTTTCTTTTCTTTTGTTATTCTCCGATCCTGCTTTTTCTTATTCTTCTTTTCCACTACCTTGCTTCGCACCTCCTCTTTCTGTGTCTGTCTTTCCTTTATTTCCGTTGCGCCTCGTCTTTTAATCACATTCTGCTTAATCTTTCCCGTGGGCGCAACGTCTATGCGTTTCCCGGATTATTTCTCTCGAAAACGTTCTGTTGCATTCGTGTTGTTGGAGTCACCGTGTTTTCGATCAATGGTCCAGGAGGATGCCCCTGGATCGCATTCATTTGCCTCGACGGCTCCTGCTCTCTCCTAGGAGTTGGTGGAGGTGTCTGCTGCCATGCCGTAGGTCGAGAACTCCCTTGGTCACGTGGTGGAGGTGGAGGTGTTTGGTACCGCGGCGGTTGTTCTGGTGGCACCTGATGCCATGCTTGTGGTCGCATATTTCCATTATATGGATGGCTCTGCCAACGGGGCCGGTTCTCCGTATCTCGTGGCGCCTGCCACTCATTCCGCGGTGGTCCCCGCCATCCTTGATCCCTTGGTCCTCCGCGTCCTTGGGAATCTCTTCTCTGATTACCTCTTTTGCTGTTGAGAGGTCCCGCCATGTCGATGCTTTCCAGTAATTCTAAGAATTCTGGTACCGAGCTGATCTGGCGGATCCTGACAGCACACCTGACCTCTTCATCAAAATGCCTGGCGAGGCGACGGATGATAGCCTCATCAGGAATCTTCTCCTCAAGGTCACGAGCATTTCCAAAAATTAACGTGGCATACTCGGCTCTCGTACGATTCTGGCCTTCGGTATCGTACGTTCCGAACTCGAGATTGCTTCGGACTTTATCCTGCATCTCTCGTGTCCAGTATCGTGCCGTGAATGCTTCTGAAAATTCAGAAAAACTATGGATAGTACCTTCCACCAGATGCCACCAATTTTTCGCTTGACCCTCTAGTGCATCCTTGATGACGAAACGCACGTCCGATCCTTCCGTTCCTGCGGCCTCGCAGTATTCCTGTAATTCTTTTAGGAATTTCATTGGCCGTTGCTTCCCATCCGCTGCAAACTTCGGAGGCTTCTGCGACACCACCTGGAAACGAGTGAGGTTTCCTGCCTGCAACATCGAAAATCCACAGGCCGAATTATTCATGCCGGTAGTGACACGTTGTTCTAGCTCCTTGATCCTTGCTGCGTGATTCTCGTTGACCGCCTGATTCTTTTTAATTCGTTCCTTAGCTTCTTTTATTTCCCTCTCGAGCCTCTCCCGAATCATTTGCTCGTTGACAATGATATCCCGCTGGTAATCGTTAACTACCTCCTGGTCCTTAATGATTTCTTGCCGGACAGCCTCGATTTTAGTATCCGTCCTTTCTTCTGCCTTGGAGATACTGGTCTCTACGTGTTCTCGCATATTTTCTTGGAGTGCAACTGTTCTTGTGGTACATGAATTATTGGTTTGTTTCAATTCAGTCCGGATTTCCTCAAATTTTCCATCCATAGTCTGTAGGAAAGCCATTATCTGACTCATACCAACCGGATCAAAAACAACAGGGAGGGTGTTCCCTAACACCGGTGTTGATTGCCCCTCCCGTTGCACATTTGACTCGTTTAATTCCATCGTTCGTGTTATATCAGGAATCTCAGATAAACGTGCAATTTCCTCACGGTCCTGTCTACGCTGCTGTCTTAACAGCCCGTCTGCTGTGGTATATTCCCACGCGAGAGATCGTTCTAACAGAGATGTGCTCAATTCCTGCCTCGCATCTAACAGTGCCCGCTGGACTAAACGATTCGCGAACGTTGACTCGAAGCGCATAATTCCTCTACTTGGCACCCACTACCAGCCTTTTTTTCCTATGCTCGAGTCCCTATTTGGGCGCCAAATGTAACGGTATTAAGCGTTAACATTACCCTTAATGGGCTTGTTCGGACTCGAGCAGGAAGGAAAGTAATTTTAGGCTTTTGTAGTAGGTTAAAGTAGGGTTTATTCAAAGAAAGACAAAGATAGAATTTTGTGATACATAAAAAAATAATAGAAAATTCAATTATCTAACCCTTTTCTCTTGGTATTATGGCTACCACGCGCCTTACAATCAATTATTCCCGGGCACTTGAGTGCATTTATAATCACGTCCGCGGGTGAGTTTAATGAATTTATGGGCATAGAAATATAACCTATGATTAACAATATGCACTATGTCGATAAATGATATAATTCCTAATGTGAAGATTTTTGTTAAAGAATATTGAATTTATGAAGAAAGATAATCGTTGCTTGATAATTTTTATTTATTCGTTGCGCTCCCTAGGTAAGTGGTTTAGCATGCGACTGTCGGTAACTAGCCGACCGTTGCTTGCGGTATCCTGATTAGGCTCGAGTCTACTGCTAAGTCGTTCAATACCCGCTACAGGTCCGTTGGTGGGTGTGTAGTTTCCGGCTGGTATTTTTTTAAAGGCTGATTCACGCGTACACCCGACCGCCGCCACTATCTGGCGTAAGTGAAATGCATTTTTAGTGCATGCGCAGCTTCGTCTGGATCGTACCCGGTTGACTTCTCACCCTGTATATTTTTTTTGAGTAATTTGTAAATTCTATTCCTAACTGACGATGCTATCATAATCTCGTGGTTTTTAACATGGAGACATTATATTTTCGTTCTTTAAAATATTGCGAAGAGTATTTCGTGTTAGAGAGAGTCGACTGCTAGTTTGCTCGATCCGCGGCTACCAGAGAGAGAGAGAGACCTGCCTTGTTTATGTTGGGTCTCCGGTGCGTCGGGCTCGAACGCAGCACCAACTCAGCTGCTTCCCGTCAAAGATGTGTGTTCGGTACCACAGCTGGGCTCTCCGGGTATCAGTGCGGCTGCACTTAGGAAGGGCTCGTTCTTCCTTTCTGGCAGCTGGCTTCTGCGTTGGCGGGACCTGTGAACAGAACTGTTCCCCGAGTGCCGAAATTCTGGTCTTTTTATACCAGTCTCCCCTCCGGCTGGACCATGCTTTTTGTATAACTATAGCTGGTGGTCGTCCTCTAGCCCATATTTTGTAGCCCATTGGTCCTTCTTTTAAAAATCGTCGTTGGTCTTTTAATACTCCGTTGCTTGTATTTTTCGGACGCAATAACGGGACTTGGTCACCGATGTGCCGTCCTAATGGTGTGAGTGACGCTCGGTAGCGGCGCTTTGTTGTGTGTGTACCGAGCGTCATGAGTTGCCGAGAATAGGCCGGTCTTCCTTGGTGTACGTAACGCGCGGTAGCGGTGACTTGGTGTGTGCACCGCGCGTTATTAGATAGACAGTACGTTACAATACTATATTAATTGCTGGCGAGTTTCAAAAAAACCAAAGACGAGCTGCAGCCCTATACGCGAAACGTTTCCCTGATAGGAGACAATCGGAAAACGGCTTTTTTGCATTTTATACACAATATTATACGAGCATAGCATGTTGCATGCCTCAACAAAACGACAGCGTGTACCAGCGAGAGCAAAAATTAATTGATGTGGTGAAGACGACACTAGAAAATAAGCCGCACACTAGTAATGAGTTGTTTGTGTCCTGTGCTTAAAATCCTACATTATATGCATGTTAAAATTGTGTTTTTACATTAATTATGCAAATTCGAACCTCAAGATTCAATTTAGACTCGTGCGCACGTCGCGATTGCGTGCGTTTCGCTGAAACTCAATTTAAACATAGCAGACTACAATTTGCAGTCGATTCATAATTTTGATAGAAAGAACAACTAAAAGAACGTACTCGTACTGCGTTTCTGCAACGTTTCAACATTTAAACCTTCAATAATTTAAACACATTTAAATATTTAAAGATTTAAACGTTCTGTAACATTTAAACACCCAAATAAACATTTAAATCTTCAAGCATTTAAACACACATTTAAAAATTAAAATATTTTATAAATATGACGTTTTATCGGGTTATTATGCGAAGCGGTTGATAGCGTGACGACTCGCTGTACTGAAACTCTTGTAAAGATACGCGAGTGATTATACCGACACGCTCTGTATTACCGGCTCGATGCGCGCTTGGGCGCGCTCCTAGGAGTATGCAACCCGTCGTAATGAGGTGTATGTAGCTGGGACACCCTGTACAATTCTTCAGATATAATATTATGCAAAAAAGGGTATTGAGGGTCCATATGATGTATTGATGAATGAAAAACCCGTAAAAATAACTTTTTGTTTGAAAAAAAAATCCCTAGAAACGATTGAAAACAATTTGTTATCAGGTTCAAAATTATTTAAAACGGGTTCTTCATTCCGATAATCGTTTAATACAGATCGTCAATATTTCATCTAGTCATATTGTTCCTGAAAAATTATAAAGCACAACTTTCATGAGAAAAAAACTAATTTCGTTTAAAACATGCAAACTAAACTCACCCGCATCTTGGAACTAGTCTTGAAACTTTCGTTTTAGAGCATAGAACTTAATGTAAAATTAAAATCGATGTTAACCAACAGTACTAACCGAAGATTTTCCGTAATAAAAGCTAAAATTTTCGAAAAATTCGAACCTTTGATGTGTGATTTTTTTTATACCGCTCTGCAACATACTAGAAGGGAAAAATCCCACCGACCTATCTATTTAGCTCAGATTAGCTCATTATAGGTACATTTTCCATATACTTCAAGGTCCGATATGTACATACGGGATCTCGAAATTAACAGGAAGTAGCTAGAAGTGACTTTTGATTTTCAGTGCATAGGCAAAATACTTCGAAGTTTCCTACCGCGTATAAGTGCGGCTAAATGTTCATAGAGGAGCTAAACAAAATTAAACGAAGCAAATATAACGTTTCGTGTCTACCAATATGGACCTATATATAAAGTAGGCCCAGCTGCTTGGATTCTCGCAACGATTTTGTATATAACAGGCAAAGACGCAACTAAAAGGTTATCAGTTACAGAAAGTATTCCCACCGTTGACTTCCTAGTAATTGTATAGCCACACACGGTAGACACAGATTCATAAGTAAGGTGAATCTTATATTACTGGCTACATTTTGAATATACTGAAAAGAACTCGTTTCCAGGTTCTGGGCACTAGAAGTATGTGATCTATATATGAGAGTCCTGGAAATATGGGATTGACATATATATATAAAGACTTTAACGCAGCAAATCGGTTGTATCGGATAGGTGAAAATTTTTATTGTTTGTAAGCAAGGACACCTGCAATGATTCAATCATGAACAAAGTAATAGATTACATTAATATAACCATCTGAGCTAACTTGTGAATATTTCCATGAACGCCTCAGGCGTGCTTTGATATTACCGGTGACTGCTGATTCCTCAAAGCAGCACACGCTTGACAAGTAACATGAACTTGTTTTCGACAAACAGAACTTTCGCGTTCTTCGTTAAATTATAGAATATTCAATAGAACAACATTAAAGTAGTGACAGCTATTGCTGTTGTATGACGTGAGTTTTTAAAGAGCTCGATGTATTCAGTTTATATACACAAAGGGCCTAGAATTCTAGAATAGCTTTGGTTCTAATGGATGAACGATTGAATATCTGTGAAATCATGCAGATCGTGAAAACTAAAAAATTTGTACCTCCGAAAATATTTGAAACAAACATTTTTTTTTTAATTACGGAGAGTCTATTTTAACTGAAAGTTTCTCAGGAAAAATTACGCAGAAAATTCAAAAATCAAGGGGTTAACCATTCGTCGAGATGATATGGAATATATATTCCAGGGTCGTCGGTCCCGGATATTAGAGATATGTATCTAAATATACCTGGATATTTAAATTAAGTTAATAATAAAGAATTATTTTGGTTATAGACATTAGCTATCGTAATGCTTTTCCTCAGTACTTTGAATCTTAGTTGTTACAGTTTAGTGAGAGCTTTTGATGCTACATCCATGATGAGCGGATAGGGAAGGATAATCATTGTATACTCGTTAGCATTACCAGAGTATAGACTCGTAATTCCAAGTTCTGTAATTCTTGTGTTTTAAATATACCGTGAATGCAGTATATGGATTTTTACGTTACGACATCCATGTTACCAGGAATATATATATTCTTATAAGAAGGTAACAATTTTGGTTTTCTTGTATAGTTGTATGCCTCATATCCCGGAAGTATACAATGCTTATGCTGCAAGACCCGGGAGTATTCGTTTCGAGCTTAAATATTTGGATTCCGTTTATCTTATTTCGAACTTGCGACCACAGTCTTATCAGAGTACTTTTGATGCACGAAAACTGAAATTGCTTCTCTTTTTTAATACAAAGCGTGTTCAAAAATGAATAAGGAAGCGGATATTGGTTACCAGATGAACTTCGCCAGTCGCAAGCATGCTGGTGCATCACATCACTTCACTAGATGTCAATAAATATCTTCCATGTGGTGTAAACCCTAGCTTCATGTAGAGGTTATGTATGACATGTAAAGAGTTCCCATTTAACCGACTCACCGGTGTTTAACCATAACTCATGAAAAACGGAGATGTGCCATTATGATTTTGTTTTCGCTGAAGAAACATAACGTACTGTAATCAATTATTTTTAGAACCTACCGAGTTAGGGTTGAGGCATACTTTACTGGTACCGTAACCCGGAAGAATACATTACGTATCCAAATAGACATACCACTCCTATCTATGAACGTTAAATAAAAATGAAGGTTTACGGCAGCATTTACAGTAACTGATCATGATGAATTGAAGCTAGCATTCTAATTTAATTTGACGGATGGTACTCATATTTTCATTTTCTTATCACCTTTCGGGGCCAAAATACTCTTAGCGCTTGATACCACAAGATTTTGCTTTTTATAGATACTTCTGGATCTCTTGTCCTGGAAATATGCAAAAGGAACCCAGAATGACCTGGAAATATTCGACCGAAGCCCGAAATCCGATCTCCTACAATCTTTTTTCTATCGTTTACTGCAGAGATATCAGGGTATTTTTATTATAATTCTTGTTCTCTCGGGAGCGAGGGAGTTTGGATAAAGTGGAAGAGGCACAATTAATAAATGAAACACGTGAGGAAAATGATACAACACTTTGTTTTCAATAAAGTTGGTCAAAGAATACCTCTAACGGTTAATAATAATTGGAGTGTGAGGTATATATAGAGTTATATACCGCGAATTGACTCGACCTATAACGTACACTTGTTCTCGCACGAACGAAGATATGCTATTGAGAGACGAAATGTAATTGCCTCTTTTATATGGGTCTGGGAAAAAGTTCGTGGCGTTTTTTTAAGTAAAATTCAACTGGTTTTCTTATACAGGGTGCGTACGACCACCCGTCCACCCCTTTTATTTTGAAAAATACGCATGTTCGAAAAAAGTTTTTCATACAAAAGTTGTAGGGTTTTAAATGACGCATCAGACAGTAGTAATAGTATGCCCTTGAATAGCGTTGTCAAGGTCACGTAGAGGTCACCTGCAATTTTTTATGTGGAACCCCCAATTTTCTATTGCATATTCTTGTAGCTTATCTCGAGAGCTTTTCAAAACGATATAATAAAGTATTTTTCTATTAAGTGATTTTCGCTTGAAATTTCTTATTTTCAATAATTTAAAAACACGTTTTAGGCTTGGGAAGGGCGTTTAGTGAAAAATGACCGTTAACAAAACTTTTTTTTTTTCGTGTAGAATACAAATCCGTAATAAAATAGTTGAGTTTCTACTTTGAAAATTTACTTGACTTATTTTTTTTGGGCCGATTTTAAAAAATGGGAATCCCCATTTTTTAATACGCTATGTTTGGACTCTATGGTGGATGCATCAAAACTTCCCAACCAAGCTCTCGCAATTTTGGACCGGTCAACAAAGAAGTGTCGGTCGGGCGTTGTCATGATGGAAGACAACACGTTTCCTATTAATCCAGTCGGGCCATTTTCTTTCAATTGCTTAGCGTAATCGCTCTAGTTGTCCACAGTAGAGTTGAGAATCAATCGTCTGACCAACTGGAAGTAGCTCATAGTGGACGATTCCCTTCCAGTCCCACCACACACACAGCATCACCTTTTCGCCGTCAATCCTGGTTTTGCGAACGCTTGTGACGGCTCACCATCGCTTGTCCACGATCTTTGATGCTTCCGATTGTCGTATTTGAAAGCAGCTCAATTCCATTGAGAGAGTTCTGCAGAGATCGGAATAAGTGATAGTCAGAGCGTGCTATGTCTGGACTCTATGGTGGATGCATCAAAACTTCCCAACCAAGCTCTCGCAATGTTGGACCGGTCAACAAAGAAGTGTGTGGTCGGGCGTTGTCATGATGGAAGACAACACGTTTCCTATTAATCAAGTCGTGCCATTTTCTTTCAATTGCTTGGCGTAATCGCTCTAGTTGTCCACAGTAGAGTTGAGAATCAATCGTCTGACCAACTGAAAGTAGCTCATAGTGGACGATTCCCTTCCAGTCCCACCACACACATTGCGAACGCTTGTGACGGCTCACCATCCACGATCTTTGATGCTTCCGATTGTCGTACGTGATCCATTTTTCATCACCGGTTATTACACATTTCAGAAATGGCTCGATTTCATTGCGTTTTAGCAGCGCATCGCAGATATTAATTCGGTCTATCATGTTTTTCGCGCTCAACTCATGAGGAACCCATACATCGAGCTTCTTTTTGTAGGCAGCTTTATGTAAATGGTTCAAAACAGTTTTGTGGTCAATGCCTAGCTCCATACCAATATCGACACTGCTGATGTGCTTATCTTGCTGAACTTTTTTAAGAATTTCATCAGCTTTTTCAGTGATTAGACGACCAGAGCGTGACTCATCTTTCACTTCAAAATTACCAGAACGAAAGCGAGCGAACCATTTGCGCGCAGCAGATTTTGATAAAGTACCTTCACCGTACACAGCACAAATTTTTTCGCAAGCGTTCTTCCCTTTGTCGTAATAATATTGCAAAATATAGCACAATTTTTCATTACTTTTCTCCATTTTCAAACGCAAACAACTTTCCAGCCACTGCACCAATTTCGATGTTTATACACTCAAAGTAACGCTTGAAGTGTCACCTTTCCAACGAGCGTTTAGTGGTGTCGCTGCGATCTGTGTTTCCTGACTTATTTGCAATTGATGCCATCTATCGGGAAAAACGCCACGAACTTTTTCCCAGACCCAATATATCGGGCTATCGTACGGCCGCATATGAATAGTGAGCATTATCTGACGCTGCCAAATACAACGTCACGATATCGAAATTCCAAGAAATGAACGCATTTGGGTGGCCTTGAGACCAAGCCCTAAACAATTTCTATTATCGTTAAGACCCGCCAAGAAATGCCCATCATTATACAATATATCGATAGAATTCAGGTACAAGGATTTCCTGAGGAAAATCCGTTTGCGAAAGTTTGTTGATTACAGGATTCTCAGGACTATTAAGAGGTAATGTAACTCATTCGCGATTCTGGACCCTATTGCTGATATCTGTTCGATTTGGATAACTAAAGATGCCCTTTCAATGTCTTTTCTCTAAATTGATACCCAAGTATACAAGCTGAACATACCGGAATTATATGAGCAAACAGTCATGTCAACTCACCAATCATTATTTACGGACCATTAACCACGTATTGTCAATAATATTAAAGTAGAAGAATGACATTTGTTTTCCGCATTACTAAAGATATAATTCAGAAGAGTCTTTTATCTAACACTTCTAAATAATAAGAGTATATGCGATTGCCGCTGGAAGTACGAGTACTTACAGTTCATGGTAATGGAGAAGAATGGTAGGTGCATATACTCCCATTATAGATCCATAATTATGAAAAGATAAGAAAAGGCATACAATGATGACAATAAAAAATTAAGTGTTTGGTGAGCTGCACATTGTATTGAAATATATTTGAAACTATTTGCATGAAGCTCATAAGGAATAATTATTTTCTATATGGACATTGCATCTCGTAATGCATTTGCTCGGCTGTTTGGATCCGAGTTCCTTACAGTTTATGAAGAGTATTCGAGGCTTCATTCATAACAAGCAAACACGGTATATTCGAGTTGTTGGAGAGAAGTGGACTGTAATGTGTTGCAGGTGAATGAATAACTAGTACACGGATCTATTATATTGGGTGCGCAACTAAGTTCCCGCTGTTTTTTTTTTTATGAAAATGCAACTTTATTGTGAAAAAATGTTTACAAATGAATCATTCAAAATATTGCCCATTGCTAGCGACAACTTTTTCCCATCTTTCTGGCAGAGCTCGAATACCGTCACGGTAGAAGTGTTCGTCTTTTGAGGCTATCCACGAATCAAGCCATTTTGAGATGTCTTCATATGAGCTGAACTGCTGATTAGCCAGACCATGTGCCATCGAACGGAACTGGTAATAATCGGACGGCGCAATATCTGGGGAATATGGCGGGTGGGGTAGGACTTCCCATTTGAGCGTTTCTAAGTAGGTTTTAACAGGTTCGGTAACGTGAGGCCGAACGTTGTCATGCTGTAGAATCACTTTTTCGTGCCTCTGCTCGTATTGTGGCCGCTTTTCGCGCAGTGCTCGGCTCAATCGCATCAATTGAGTTCGATACCGTTCCCCAGTGATGGTTTCGTTCGGTTTCAATAGCTCATAATAAATAACACCGCCCTGGTTCCACCAAATACACAGCAAAATCTTCGCAGCGTGAATATTCGGGCGAGCCGAGGACGTAGAAGCCTGACCGGGCAGTCCCCATGACTTTGTTCTCTTTGGGTTGCTGTAATGAATCCATTTTTCATCACCCGTAAAGATGCGATGAAGAAAACCTTTCTTTTTTTGCCGCTGAAGTAGTTGTTTACAGGCGAAAAAACGACGCTTAACGTCTCTTGGCTTCAAATCATAAGGAACCCAAGTTCCTTGTTTTTAAATCATTCCCAACGCATGCAATTGCTTGGAAATGGCTTGGCGGGTAACTTTTAATGCTGAAGCAAGCTCTTTTTGCGTTTGGTACGGATCCTCATCGAGCAATGCCTCCAATTCAGCGTCTTCGAAGGTTTTTGGCATTCCTTCACGCGAACGGTCGTCAACATCAAAATCACCGTCTTTGAAGCGACGGAACCAATCACGGAATGTTGTTTCACTTAGAGCAGCATCTCCGTAAACTTTTTGGAGTTTTCGATGCGCTCCAGCCGCCGTTTTCTTCGAATGAAAGAAGAAAAGCAACACTTCCCGCAAATGACGATTATTTGGCACAAAATCAGACATTTTCACACAACCAAAAGTATATGACGCAAAAATAAAATCACTCATGTGTCAAAGCAGTTTGTTAACATATGTCTAAGCTTGGTTCATGACGTTTTGGTTATGTCCCAATCGACCAGCACTTACTACTGGAGCCATCTCTTGAAAAACAGCGGGAACTTAGTTGCGCACCTAATAGTTTAAAGTGGCATTTATTGCTCCACCTGTCAAATGCCGTGGACGAAAATATAGAAATAAAACAAGTAAAATATAGAAAATAATATATCATAATGAGCATAAAAAAAGAGGGACTAAATTGAGGTGAGCTTGTTACCACACACGATGATATTAACCGGTGTAAGCGATGAGATGTGCTGTCGCGATCGGGTCACGCGGTGAAACTGAAACCGGGTGCACGACACTATGAGCCAATATGTTGATGTACTAATGGCCGACGTCAATATATGAATGCTGATATGCTGGATGAATTTCGTGGTGACTGTATGTCGACAGAGTCGAACGATGAGAGCACTGAAAATACACAGAACTATGATAAGAGCGCACAAATCACGAAAACGGTCAAAGCCGTCCAAGAGCAAAACGCAAGATGGCTGCGATATACGAAGCAGCCGTTGTCTCGCCAAGCAGTCGAAGAGCGCGATTGTGCAGCGACCTGTTGCTTAGCACGCTGACGCAATGCGAATGAACTGCTCCCGTGAAGTGCTGCCGCTAAGCAGCAATAGCAAGTAGTGGCCCACGCTAGCCTGCAGTGCGCGGTCCAGCAACGCGTAGCAGAATTCTAAAGCATTCTAAACACGGTAGGATAAGGAGATTGCATACTCGCTAGTAATGGCGGAATATTTGCTCGTAATGCCAAGTCCTGTAATCCTTACTATTCTGCCGGTATCGCGTAATTAGATAACTCGGTAATCGGTACAATATTAAAAACTTATTATTTTGGGATCGTTAGCCGATTAGGAGATGGATCTCGAGTAATTCGTGTAACCATGAATTTATGTAAAACGGAAGTATTTATTATAGGCAACGGTAACTTTCCGTTGTCTATTTAAAAGTCAATAAAAGTATATTACAATAAATTGTGGTTTCGAGCCCGTACGAGGAACCAACCTCTCGCGTTTGAATCTACTAATAGAATTTAATATTTCGGGCGAGTCCGACCTGCGATCAACCGTTCGGGTTGATCTTAAACTTTAGACTGATTTCGGAATTGCAGATATTCACTCCTTTGACCGAAATCGAATGTCGCAATGAATTTCACAATAAACATCGCTTACAAATTCCAACGAGTCATAGCTCGAGCTCGTAGCGGTTTTGCTCGCAGCTAGTTAATTACGTTTGCACATTTTTTCTACTTCGGTGAGTGGCCTCACGCAAAGAAGGATCAATAACGAAATAATGTACAATTAATTAATTCGCCGCACAACATCCCTCCCCACTTAAAAGGTAAAATTTTTTCTCTAAAAAATTTTTTCTTCGGTTGTTTTCCCGTATTTCTTTTTACAATTTGATACTTTATATATCGGACAATATAGCAGACAGAACAATTTTTATCATCGTTTTGACAATTTTTTGCTATTTTTTCTTTATTGTCGATCTGGCAACCGCACTCGGTTAAGGGGGCGAGTTTCCCAGGTTTCCCTGGCCCGCTCGGGTCGCAGTTGTCGTCCGAGTGGCTCGAGGTTGTTATTCACCTCGGCTGTTGCCGGGGTCGTTGCCTAGGTTGTCGTTGTCGGTGTCTAGTTCCGTGTGTACCTGTAACATTTAAACAGAAGGAAGCCGACCAAGGCTATTGGTGCTATTGCACTCAGCGAGTAGAGGCTCATGATGTGGGGATGCAGCGCCCCGCCGCCGGTGATGTCGAGGGTTTCTAACGTTTTTTCTGCTTGATCTTCGAGCTTTTGCAGCTCCTTCGGATTTTGCAGTGCGCTTGCTAGCGTAATTTCTTCTGTGGTCTGAGTAGGAGGCGTCTCCGACTGTATTTCCTTCAATTTCAGATCGTACGGGGGAAGGTAATTTTTTCGGATGACTTGCGAGGTTCGCCACGTTGTTTTCACGCTGAAATCTGGAGCGGTTACAATACATACGCCTATCAAAGCCAGTATTCCGGTTATTTGTGTCCATTTTCGCGTATTTTGGGACTTCGGAGGGTGCGTCGTTTGTAACCGACATTGTAGGTTTGTCGGCGAGCAAGTATAAGATTTCCTCGGTACCTTGCCATTTTTATAGTCATCGGTTGTCATCCCCATGCATTTACGATTCTCGGTGTCAATTACTACGTGACTCCCAGTCGTGTCCACGTAGTAGTACCCGCCGTTGCTGCTCGCGTGTGCATAGGGTATACTTTGTGTATACTATACTGTTGCTGCCCGATCAGCGGCATGTCGAGTACGAGTATAATTGCGTCACCTTCGCTGTAGACCTTTAGGTGAGCCAGTCGCATAAGTGTTGACGCTTGGCTGTGCTTCATTCAGCTTTGGGACTAGATTGTTTACGTGTACCTTCTTCCTCATTCTGAGGCTTAACCAGTGTAATATAATATTTTTTTTATAAATATTAATATTGTCTGGAAATATGGAAATATTTTGGCATATTTCACTGTCATTTGCGGAAATCGAATTACCAATTAACACGTGTATATCAACCGAATAGATTGTGCACATTGACTTATTTTTTTCAAAATTAAGTATGCTTAGAGGCTTACTTGCTTCAATTTACTCTATGTATTTTTTTTACACTCTACGCTGAACACTATCCTGCGTCAGCATTAATATTCTATACTGTAACGGTATTTTACATTATCATTCCCCTTGAAGGGTTTTAGTTCGGACTCGAGCAGGGAGGAAATTAATTCAGGCTTCAGTATCGGGTAGGGTTTATTTGGCAATTATTATAATTTATACAGATGAAAATATTGATTATTATTAATATTACTCAATTTGACTCCTTTTCTTCGCTAATCCTGAGAATTATGTCTTGTACAAAAGCTCGATCCGGGCTCACGCACGCCTATATAATCGTGTCCGCAAAAATAGGAGTTTTTATATGAAATTATTGAAATATTTTCCTTAATGGTATGGCAGATTCTATATTTTCTACGCAAGGCATGAGAGAGTGTTTAGCCTACCGGGCTTGCCATCTATGTTGGCTCTGTTATTATTCCATGCCTTTGGAGCGCGCCTATCCTATATCTATATCTATTGGACCGTGGTGGGGTCGGAGCTCTCGCTTTAGCTCTCCTGGCTACACTATCTACTCGCTGCCCCCGTCGCTGCTACGGTGGAGGCGTCAGTGAGATGCATTTTTGGTGCATTGGTGCATTGAAACGATGACAGGAGCGTCTCTATCTTAATTTCACAAGGGGGTCCTATTGATTTGATATATTTTTATGATACTATTGTGTTCTTTACTATTTGTGAGCTCTTGGTGACTCAGATGTGGGACGGTTTTAAGATGTGTTTCTAGGCGAGCTCAGTGGTTGGACTCCGAAAATGTTCGTCTTCGTAAGCTTCAGAAGTATCGGGGCCTGGTCCTTGGAGTAGTGCTGCTTGTATGCTCTTCCTTTGGTTCGCCACGTGGTCCTTCTCGGGCTGGTTGGCAGGTCTTCCTTCGATTCGCTGGCTGGTCCTTGATGTTTGGTTGGAATCTGTGATCAAAATGCTTCTCGATCGTCGCATTTTGTGTTCTTTTATACTGGCTTTTCCCACTCTTCTTCCATGTTCTAGGTATAACTATATTGGATAGTCGTCCTGTAGCCCATTTCTCGTTAATTCCATATTTCTGATTATTGCATTTATCGTCTCCCTTGTTAATTTATTTTCATACATATTTTGATACTATAGTAGTTCGAGTGATTGTCGTTGTCTTTCTTGGAATTCTGTTCTTCGTAGTGTTGGTCGTATGTATTATAGGTCCCTCTAACTGTATGTATTGAGCGTACTTCGGTTTGCTACTCTATGTTTCTTTTTTTTATTGTGTGTGGTCCTGATGCTTTGCTGTGTGTGTGTCGTGTCCTTGAATTGTGTATATGAGACGTACTCGTCGTCTCAATACATTTTTCAATGTGGTTTTCAAGCATGGTCGCAGTATTCCGTCCCTTCTGGATTGCGTAATTAAAGTGCAATTTCTTCTCAATTGTTTTGTTCAATATATTTCTTCCATATGTATATTTATCATGTATTTTCATCTCGGAATGACCCTCTATTTTCTGTTGATAAAATTAGGTCTCCTAGGACCTCTTCTACTTTATTGGCGCTTTCTACCCTGCGTCCCGAGGGGCTCCTTCCCACATTTATTTTCTAGCTAATATTTAGTTTTAACTAAAGGGTGATTTTTTAAGAGCTTGAGAACTTTTTTTTAAAAAAAAACGCATAAAATTTGCAAAATCTCATCGGTTCTTTATTTGAAACGTTAGATTGGTCCATGACATTTACTTTTTGAAGATAATTTCATTTAAATGTTGACCGCGGCTGCGTCTTAGGTGGTCCATTCGGAAAGTCCAATTTTGGGCAACTTTTTCGAGCATTTCGGCCGGAATAGCCCGAATTTCTTCGGAAATGTTGTCTTCCAAAACTGGAATAGTTGCTGGCTTATTTCTGTAGACTTTAGACTTGACGTAGCCCCACAAAAAATAGTCTAAAGGCGTCAAATCGCATGATCTTGGTGGCCAACTTACCGGGCCATTTCTTGAGATGAATTGTTCTCCGAAGTTTTCGCTCAAAATGGCCATAGAATCGCGAGCTGTGTGGCATGTAGCGCCATCTTGTTGAAACCACATGTCAACTAAGTTCAGTTCTTCCATTTTTGGCAACAAAAAGTTTGTTAGCATCGAACGATAGCGATCGCCATTCACCGTAACGTTGCGTCCAACAGCATCTTTGAAAAAATACGGTCCAATGATTCCACCAGCGTACAAACCACACCAAACAGTGCATTTTTCGGGATGCATGGGCAGTTCTTGAACGGCTTCTGGTTGCTCTTCACTCCAAATGCGGCAATTTTGCCTATTTACGTAGCCATTCAACCAGAAATGAGCCTCATCGCTGAACAAAATTTGTCGATAAAAAAGCGGATTTTCTGCCAACTTTTCTAGGGCCCATTCACTGAAAATTCGACGTTGTGGCAGATCGTTCGGCTTCAGTTGTTGCAGGAGCTGTATTTTATACGGTTTTACACCAAGATCTTTGCGTAAAATCTTCCATGTCGTCGAATAACACAAACCCAATTGCTGCGAACGGCGACGAATCGACATTTCACGGTCTTCAGCAACACTCTCAGAGACAGACGCAATATTCTCTTCTGTACGCACTGTACGCATTCGTGTGGTTGGTTTAATGTCCAATAAAGTAAACTGAGTGCGAAACTTGGTCACAATCGCATTAATTGTTTGCTCACTTGGTCGATTATGTAGACCATAAATCGGACGTAAATCGCGAAACACTTTTCGAACCGAACACTGATTTTTGTAATAAAATTCAATTATTTGCAAGCGTTGCTCGTTAGTAAGTCTATTCATTATGAAATGTCAAAGCATACTGAGCATCTTTCTCTTTGACACCTTGTCTGAAATCCCGCGTGATCTGTCAAATACTAATGCATGAAAATCCTAACCTCAAAAAAATCACCCTTTAGCTATAAGTATTTGAATACCTTAATTCCTGAGCACTAATATGCTCGATAAAGAGCTTCAGACGGTTTGCGTGCACCGCCTGGGTTTTACGTCCCTTCCGGACTACGTAATTAATGGGGGGCCTCTTCTCTACTATTTCGTGAGATCCTGTCCACTTCGGGGTCAGCTTGGCTGTCCGTCCCCTGCGCACCGTCTCGCCACGGAGGAGTACGCGTTCGCCGACCCGGTACTCCTGCAACTGTGCGCCATGGTCGTACGTATTCTTCGACCGTCTTTTCGCGCCCGCCATGTTGTCGCGTGCTACAGTCCATGCGGCGCGTAACTCGTGGACGTAATCGTCGTAGGCATAGGTGCGGCGGGGCTCCTGTTTTACGGCGATCGGCAATTCAGCTTTGCCTCCATACACAAACACGTGGGGAGACAGTCCGGTCCCCGTATGTGGAGTGGTGTTAAATGTAAACGTCGCATACGGCGGCCACTCGTCCCAATTTCCTTGATCGCCATCTATGAAATTTTTTAGGTATTCAGCGAGGGTGCGATGCGATCTCTCTAATGCGCCGTTCAATTCTGGATGGTAGGCCGTTGTTTGTATTCTTTTAATTCTCAACAATCGACACATCTCCTTGAAGGTCAAGCTGAGGAAGTTTGCACCCTGATTCGACAATATCATTTCCAGCGTTCCGTGCCGGCAAATTAATTCTTCTACTAGTGCTCTAGCGACTATCGAAACCTCTTAGTTCGGCAGTGATGTCGCTCGACTGTATTTCGTGAGCGCGTCCTAGATAGTAAGTTTATATTTTTTTCCAGATCTGCTTTCAGGTAGCCGTCCTACAATATCGACCGCTACTTTTTCTAATGACCGCGATGGGGTATCTGTTACCACCATCGGCACTCGTTCCCTTTCCCTGATTTTGTTCCTTTGACAGGACTCGCAGGACGATATGTATTCTTCCAAATATTTTCTTATGCCGGGCCAGTCGTACTTGGTCTGGATCCGATGTAATGTACGCCTAATACCCTGATGCCCGCCTATGGGGGTGTCGTGATATTCTCTTATTATTTTCAGGCGGTCATCGATAGAGGGGATGGCTACGCCACTGTGGCAGTCGCTATACTTCTTTGTAGCGCTGTCTTCGTTCGCGCTGCTGAAATATTGCGGGCTACGGGCCCCGCCGTGCCTTGCTTCCTCAGCAGGCCTTTGCGGTGCTCTCTCCGCAGTTTCATCACTCCGTGTGCCCACTGGTAGCTCCGCCGTTGCGTCACTCTCTGTCTCGAGCGGCCTTGCAACGTTTGCCTTTCCCGGTCTTCAGCGCCTCGCGGGTCCGCCATGCTGTGCTGCGCTCACTCTGTCTTCTTCGGTGATGCTCGCATCTTACCAGTGCTGTTCTCTGCTTGCGTGCGTGGTCTGCCCCTTCCCCGACTGCACGGCTTCGCGGTGGGGCTATGGGGATCAATCGAGCGACTTGCATGCACGCTGCGGATCTCGCTATTCTTTTCTGTAGCAGTGGCAGCCGCTGCTTCTCGCTCTGCCTCGTTGCTGTGTTGGCTCGTAGTATTCTCGGCTCTCCGCTTTGTGCGGCTGTTTGCACCCGGGCGCTTGCTGTTTTTTGCTATCTCGTGGACGAGTTCGACCTCTCGCTCCGACGAGCTACCACGGCTGTATGGGGTATCCTCGGCCCTCCGCTTTGTGCGGTCATTCGCTGTGCCTACTTGCCCCGTAGTGCTATCCTATTCCAATCCACAAATTTCGTTCTTGGCTCTCGCTTGGGTCCGTGTAGTAGCGAATATACAGCTTATTGCATCTGCATTTGTATTACGCTTTACGGCCTTATATTAAACTTATATTAAACTCGTGTTCCGCCAATTTTATTTTCCAACGCATTAGTCTCGAACCTGCGTCCTTCACTCCGAACAGCCCGGTGAGCGGTTGGTGGTCCGTCACTACCGTGAAACGAGTACCATAAATATATGGTCGGAATTGAGCAAGGCGCCCTGTAGTTCTGGTAACGTGGAGTTCATTAGCCGCTGAAAAGTCGGTGGCGCGTTCTTGAGTCCGAATGGCATGCGGTTATACTCAAAATGACCCTGCGGAGTGTTAAATGTCGTTTTTCCATGTCTTCCTGCGTCATCGGGATTTGGTGAAATCCAGAGACGAGGTCCAACGTCGTGTAATATCGGGCTCGTCACAACAGGTCTAATATTTCGGTTACATTGGGCAGTGGGCAAGAGTCTCCGATGGTGGATTCGTCCAACTTCCGAAAGTCCACCACTACGCGCATTTTTCTTACTCCGGCGGCATCGGGCTTCTTAGCCATGACCATCAGCGGCGCGTTCGATTGACTCCTGCTGGGCTGGACTATTCCTTCTGCTAGCATTTTGTCTGCCGGCCTCTCCACTTCTCTTCCTCGTGGGCGAGTTTAGCCTCTCGCTTCCACGAGTTATCGTGGTTGCCTTGGGTATCTTCGACTCTCCGCTTTGTGCGGCTGTTCGTATACCCGATTGCGCTATCTTTCTCTTTCTTATGGGACGTTCTTTCCTGTCACAAGGAAATGGGCTCGTGTTGTCGCTTATATGCGACTCAGAGCGTCTGCATCAGTTTTTCTTTTTCCGGCTTTCTGCATTTTACCGGACCCATGCCCCGATTTTACGGTCTTCCCAGGCAAGGGTTGCGATTCTAGGTCCTTCGATCCGACCTTAAAGGGTGCGCGATACGGCACCTCGTGCGTGCGCTGTCACTTGTTCCCTCGTAGATGGAATACACCCTTGTATTCGCGCATTATTTCTCTGTGAGCTGCTTGCTTTTCACTGCTAGGGGGCAGCAAGTCGGGCTTCCGTTGTCGCTGCGCAAAAGGTTTGGCCTTTTTCCCCGTGCTCTCTGAGCTTACGCGCAGTGTCTTGACCTGTCCGCTATATGCGGCCTTCGCTATCTCCGACGGCTCGAGTGTCACCGTCGGCTGTTGCACTTCCCCGTCGTGTTTAGAAACTTCTAAATTCACTCTATTGGTTTTTGACGGTGTGACACGGGATCTTGCTACTTTGCCTGAGCTGATTCCGCTCCTTATAGGTAGTCCGACAAATTTATTCTCTTTGGCGGCATCTATGTTAGACCCGTTTCCGGAAGGAAGCTTTCTCTTTGTAATCAGATCTATGTATTTGCATGTGGCGGCAGTTCTACTGCGTCCTGACGTATATATCTTCGTCTCGCCGTCCCGTAGCGGCAAGCAGTACCCATACATCTTAAGAACCTCGCCATACAGGATGTCCGCTTTATGCTGCTTGATAACGTGAATGCCAAGTAGTCCATTGACCTTTAACGGCACATTGTTCGGAACGATATAGAACTAATGCTTTACATTTAAAGCCGGTGTCTCGAGCACAATTTTAGCTATCCCGAGGGGGGGTGAATTTTTCGCCCGCCACCCGGTGCAACTCTACGGAGCACCTACTCACCATGGTCCTGGGCTTGAGGCATCCATCCTTCAGTATATGCACTGGACCCCTGTGTCCGCCTTAAGGGTAAGTACCCCGATCATGGCCAATGATGCGACGATATCAAAATCGCTGGCCGTAGTGCTGGACGTCGGCAGCGTTACCTGCAGTAACTAATGCGTCGTTTTCCTCCTCCTGCGCGCGGGTCTCTGCTGGGCCGTGAGTGTGTTCAATCTCATCATACCCAGCTGGCTAGTCGTGGTATTTGATTGACTTGTACCTGCATTCACCGTGAACTTTTCACTCTGGCCCTCTGAGTCCCTTGGACGTTAGGGATGCTGTGAAGACCGCGCAGGCTCGCTCTTGTCTTGCGACAATCTCTTCTTGCAGTCTTTCCACAAGTGGCCCCTTTTTTGGTATCAATTGCACACAACGTCGACGTGGTGTATGGATTTATCTTCAGTGGGCATCGGTAGGCTCAGTCGTCCCGATCTGCGGGTGCAGTCTCGAGCCACGTGCCCTGGTCCTCCGCAGGTGAAGCAATTTTCTCCCTGCCGGGATGGTGTGCCTTAGGACCTTCTGGGGTGGCTTAGTACTTCACATACCCCTCCCTTTGGCTGCACCATGTTGGTGATCTCTATGGCCCCTGCCACAAAGTCGTGCAGCGTTTGGTAGTTACTCGCACGTACCAGCACTTGCACTTGGCCATGCAGACCGTTTTCGAAGTTGGCCTGTGCGCTTCGTCGGATGACACTCTCGACGGTAATCTTCTGATCTTCAGTTCTCAACGGTTCACATAGTATTTCGGTGATGTCTACCGTAATTCTCTCCGTTCTTGCCGCGTAGGCGGCGATGTCCTCATTCTGTCCCTGCCGGAGGGAGCTGAACTCCATCCGCAACGCGGCCAGGGACTTCCGTTGTCAGTACAACGCTTCCAACTCGCTCCTGAGTTGCGCCATGGTACTGATGGTTTTGCGCTGCAGTTGTCTTACTGCCGCACCCTCTAACTCACTCATGACTATTAATTCCAGGAGGGTGTCATGCTCCTCCTCGGCTACCCTGCGAAACATCGTGTAGCAGGACTTTAAAAAGAGCGGCAATGCCTTCGCGTCTTTGCCGTCGAATGTTTTCACCATTTTTATACCCAGGCTGAGGCTGAGCATGTTTGAGGGCATCCGGATCTCCTCGAATCGCGTACGTCTTTGGGGCGGTGAGGGGGGCGGATAGTCCTCCATTTCTGCTCCTCCTAACCGTTGCTGGAGCTCAGCAATTTGCTCTCTTAAGGAGTGGATGAGCTCGTACTCGTCCGCACCTACCTCGTTTAGCGTATCCGCCAAGTTCCGTCTTGCCGACGGGGGTTTCTGTCTCCCGGAAATCGCGATCAAGTTCGTGTTGGCCTCGTTCATGCTCGCCCTGCAACATTTCGTACTGCCGTCGAGCTCTTTCCATTTCACGGTCGCTCCGCTCGACCGCCTCTAACCGATCTCGTACTCTTTCGGGTACCGACCGGGCTGCCGTACCAGTAACGGATGGGTAACCTACGCGATCTATTGTTCGCATGTTTTCGATTTCTCGTTCGATCATATCCTCTGTGATGCGCTCAGGCGTTCGCTCGCCACTAGCCATGTTGAATATGTCGTCGCTATAGATACTGTCGTGATCTCCGAACGACGCACCCTTAAGTGGGTTCACGCCAAACTGGGCTGCCAGACGGCCTGCAAGGGCCTCCTGTCTGGGTGCGGGGATTCGTCCTGACGGCGAGAGCTCTGATAACGCCCTGCGCGCTTCGTACACGATGTTCCCGACAGCTGCATCTAGACCCGGTGCAGAGTCTACCCCTGTGCCAGGCAACGTCGTGTCTAACGAGTTGCCCCTACGCTTTGGACGGGCACCCCTTAATTGCGGCATGTTGCTAATTTCGCGCTAGACCTTACTTTAAAAATATTTTCAAAAATCTCAGAAGAGATATATATTTCTAGCGGAATATTTTCCCCAAACTGCGGGTTTGACTGGCTTTGATTCAAATTTCTTTGTACCTAAGACAGATACGGAAAAATAGTTCAGACAAAAGTTGTTCAAGATAATAGGGGTCACCTATCTGTGTAACTAGCTTTGACCTTGAGACTACTTGTCAAGGTTATTTGAAGATCAGAGTGGTTTCTTTAAAGAGGGACCGCTATTTTTGACACCGGATTCGAAAAGAGCGGAAAATTTCACATTCAAAATGATATTTTGAAGTTTTTTTTCGTGACCTTGAGAAGGTCAATTTAATCATTACGTTTATAACTTTAACTACGAAGCAAATATTCAAAGTTGCCTACATTTGCTTCAAGGCACAAAGTTGAACGCCTTTGAAAATGGCGTACGGTGTTTTTCAAAGTCAGCCTGCGAATTGCTGCGCATGCTTGACGAATGCGGTTTTGCTACCAGGCAGTTATTTTGCATTTGACCTTAAATTGACCTTCTCAAGGTCACGAAAAAAAACTTCAAAATATCATTTCTGACGTAAAATTTTCCGCTCTTTTCGAATCCGGTGTCAAAAATAGGGGTTCTTATTCTAAAAACCCGCTCTGACCTTCAAATAACCTTGAAAACTAGTCTCAAGGTCAAAGCTAGTTACACAGATAAGTGACACCCATTATCTTGACCAACTTTTGTCTGAACCATTTTTCCGTATCGGTCTTAGGTACAAAGAAATTCGGGTGTATAGATTAAAGTGGCCCACCCTGTATGTATAATGTAACCGCCCCTTACAGGAGGATGATCTTGTATATGGTCCTCGCCATGGCGGTACTTCGGGTGCTGTTCCTTAGGTGCTGTTGACTTGCTGTCTTGTAGCTCCCCTCGAAGGTTGGTCCAGATGTCCTCCCTGGCACCGTCGACCCGTTTCTTGATGGTCCCTGGGCTCGTTCTTAGTGCGTAGCCAATGATCGCGCGACGGCTTCGTCTCAAGTAGTTGCTTCGGGTACTTGGTTGCACACTTTGTGCGTTTTTCCGCGACTTGACGTGACACCGAGATTTTAAACGGTTGACCGATATGTCAGACCGCACCGACGTACACTTCGCGCCTTCGCGTTAGCTTAGTCGGGTTTTTATGAACTACACAGGCATCTTGTGCACGAATCGTAGTCGTCACTTCAGAGTCACTCTTATTTACTTTGTCCAAAACACTTTTTGTCCAAATAAATTCAGCTCGATCTCGAGTAATTCGTGTAAACGTCAATTTATGTAAAATGGAAGTATTTATTATAGGCAACGGTAACTCTCCGTTGTCTATTTAAAAGTCAATAAAAGTATATTACAATAAATTGTGGTTTCGAGCCAGTACGAGGAACCAATCTCTCGCGTTTGAATCTGCTAATAGAATTTAATATTTCCGGCGACTCCGACCCGCGATCAACCGTTCGGGTTGATGTTAAATTTTAGACTGATTTCGACAAAGCAGATATTCACTCCTTTAAGGGCTTATACGCAGTTATGAGGCAAAAAAAATACGGTTTTTCAAGAATTTATCCTGAAGAGACTTGTAAATTTATTAATTTGAAAATTTTTGTGGTTATAAAAGCATCCTTCAAGAACGTAAACAATTTTTTTATTTATAAAAATGTTGATTATAGAGGGCGTTGCAGGCGATTTCCGGAACCTCCTCTAAAAAAAGACGATTTACGGTGATCATCGTAACTCAAGATTAGATTATCTGAAATCAAAAAACCAAACAAATTTCGTTAATATTTTAGATTATCTAGTAATTAATCGTTCGGCTAATCAAAATATTGAATTTTCACAAAATGGCGGCTTCTCAAAAAAATGTTTTCGATTTTTTATGTAAAATTTGGCCTTAAATTGTTTATAAAATGGAAAATAAGTATCGGATTGACAAAAGGAACGATTAATTACTAGAAAATGTATCTGAGAAGATTGTGTTAAAATTTCAGACCGATCGAACAAGCCGTTTTTGAGATATCGTGATCACCGACTTGAAAAATGCTGTTTTGAGAAAAACGCGTTTAAAGTTTCAAAACCGATTCATACATAGAAAAAAAAAATTTTTTCAACTTACATGGTGTCGTCTATTCCAGGGCCATATAATAAACCCTCCATTCCTTCAGCAGCCTCCAGCAATTCAATTTGGTGCTGTCTTCGAGCCATCCTTCCCTCTCGTGTCGCTTCGTGCGCTCTGCGCTCGGATAGCGTAACGCGCTCTTCGTCCTCCTTTTGTACATATGCATGCGCATTGGGTCCCAAAGACAGTCCCATTGCATTCATATGGTACAAAAGTGAAATTGAACCTTCATTAAACATACCGGCGGCGATATTTGCGGCCATTTCAACCATTTTTGAGCCACTCGGAATGATTTTCGGCATAATTTTCCAGATGATTTGGTTGTAACTCTCGTTATTATTTTGTGTAAAGCCGCCTACACATCGTTCCAATAATGTCTCGCTGCTGAGGTCTTCGTAAATTGGACGCACAGCTTCAGCAACATCCGTGGGTAATGGCTGGTAATCGTGCTCAAATTCGGTCAGCTTGTCTGCTGCTGCTGCTCGCTGCCATGAACACCATGGCTTTCGTCCGTCTCAGCTTTACTCGGATTAAAAACGTTTTTCCGTTTTCGATTTCTTGATTTGTGGGCGTTTGTAACAGAACGCCGTTCTCTACTTACTTTCATATTAAATTATTATACTATAATTCACCATTATCTTAGAAATCCGAACAAAATATTGCAGAAAATACGGAAACGAACGCACTTCTTCACTGCTTGCCTCGGCTGTATATACTGAATAAACGTCTAGAAACCGTTGAATTTTGCTCTCAGGTACAAGGAAAACACTACTACACTCTCACACAATGTATAAGAATACAATACACAGGTATATAAAAGGAGCAACGGTCCAGGTAAACGGCTGCCCCTTGAGCCTCTGTCCCACCTACTTTCAAACGCGCCGAGGCGTCTCTACATATAGAAGTATAACTCCGAAAGTATTGCTCGGATCGACTTGAAATTTTGTGTGTATACTTTTGAATATATGTACATTACAAAAATGCAATAATAAAAAAATCGATTTTTTGAAAATGATAACTGCGTATAACCCCTTGACCGAAATCGAATGTCGCAATGAATTTCACTATAAACATCGCTTGCAAATTTCAGCAAGTCGTAGCTCGAGCTCGTAGCGGTCATTGCTCGCAGTTCGTGGCCTCACGCGAAGAAGGAACATTGGCGAAATAATGTACAATTAACTAATTCGCGGCACAACATTATGCTTCAACTATACGAGGGTCGATCAATAAATAGTCGGCCTTGCGCCATCTGTTAGTCGAGGAAAGAAATCAATAGCGACGTTCAGTAGTGCCATCCTTCACATGACGGTTGTCAAAATTTCAGCTCGCTGCGATGTTTAGTTTGCGTTTGACAGCCTTCGAAAGACAAACAACTTTTGTGTTTTTACAAAAATGGAAAAAATTGAGTATCGTGCAGTGATTCGATTTTTGTTTTTGAAAAAGAAAACGAACAATAAAATCAAAGCGGAGCTAGACGAAGTTTATATGGACCTTGCACCTTCATTATCAACCATTAACCCTTTGCACTCCGTTGTCGCCGTATTTGCGACATTAAAGCCTCTATGCCCTACTAGGCTGGAGTGCAAAGGGTTAAATATTGGACAGCTGAATTTAAACGCGGTCGTACGAGCATTATTGACGAAGAACGTCCAGGTCGTCCAAATGAGGTCGTTATACCAGAAACAATTGAAAAAGTTCACGATATGGTGTTAAATGATCGGAGACTAAAAGTGCGTGAGATTGCTGAGGCCACAGGCATATCATATGGCTCAGTGATTTCAATCCTGAGTGATCAGTTGGGTATGAAGAAGTTATCCGCAAGATGGGTGCCGCGTTTGATCACTGTCGACCATAAAAGAGAACGTGTAGCTGATTCAAAGGCGTGTTTGGCGATCTATAAGCGTGATCCTGTTGAGTTTTTGCGTCGTTACGTAACCGTGGACGAAACATGGATCCATCACTATACACCAGAGACGAAGGAACAATCGGAAGAAGGCGAAGACGGTGCCATCGCCCGATAAGGTCATGGCCACAGTTTTTGAGATGCACGTGGCATAATCTACATCGATTACCTTCCGCCGAAAAAAAATGATTGATGGCGAATACTATGCAGCCGTACTGACCCGATTCAACGACGAATTGAAGAAAAAACGTCCACATTTGGCGAGGAAAAAAGTGCTCTTCCATCAAGACAATGCACGCGTTCACACGTGCTCAGTTGCTATAGCCAAAATTCATGAATTTAAATACGAATTGCTTTCGCATCCACCGTATTCTCCAGATTTGACCCCCTCCGACTACTTTCTGTTTCCAAATCTGAAAAAATCGCTTGGCGAAAAGAGATTTGGTTCCAGAGGTGACCTCATCGCCGAAACAGAGACCTATTTCGAGGACCTTCCGAAATCGTATTATTCGGAGGGCATCAAAAAATTGGAAAATCGTTGGAATAAGTGTATCGAGCTAAAAGGAGATTATGTTGAGAAATAAACAGATTTTTGTCCAAAAACGCGACATTTTCTTTACCAAGCCGACTATTTATTGTTCGACCCTCGTACCGTGAATATCGTAGTTGGAATTCCGCGTTTTCATATCGAACAACGGGTATAAGAAGACAATAATTTTGGTATTATTCCATCGTATCGTGCTACGTGTCCCAGAACTACTATATGCAATGCTTATCCTAAAGGACCTATGAGTATCGATTTTGAGGTTATATAGTTAAGTTCCGTGAATCTCACTGCCAACCTATGATTGCAACCATATCAGCGTATTGTGAAAATGTCTATTGCCGTTAATAGATATCAACGAATATCTATCTTGCAATGTAAATACTATATATGTTTGTAGAGGAATTCTATTAGGTATCTGAATATTTTTTGTGAAATTGACCAATCACTTTTCAACCTTAAGCATTATTAATGTGTTGTTTTATTATTAAGTGTTGTTTTCATATAAGAGATGCATTACGTACTATTATCGACCATTTGTGCAAGCTTGAAATTTAGGTTCTGTGATTACTTTCGTGTATCGAGGCCTGGAAGTATACAACTCGTTTCCAAATTGATGGATTACTTGCATCCAAAAGTACAGTTGCTAATTATGGCTAAATGCAGCTGCAATTTATATTCCATTTTTATGTGTTCTGTCGCGAAATATTTCTCTTCACGCATTCTCAGGAATATTCCTTAGCTGACACAGCTAGAGATGGAATCACTTCTAGGAATTCAGCTAGAGATGGAATTAGCAAACGCAGTTGCTAACTGCTTTACTAAAATTAGAATTAAATTAAACTCAACAGAGAACGGTTGGTTCCTCGTCAAATGCTCGAAACTACGAATTATTGTACACTCCTTTATTGACTTTTAGATAGACAACGGAAAGTTACCGTTGCCTATAATAAAGACTTTCATTTATATAAATTCGCGTTTTCATCGGTAACTCGAGATCCATCTCCTTATCGGCGAACGATCCCAAAAAATAATAACTTTTTAATATTATACCGAATACCGAATAATCCAATTACCTGGTACCGGCCTAACATTTTAAGACGACAAATTCGTCTTATAATTAAATATACCGCCAGAATGACTAGCCTAAACGAGACCCACACACACAAACACAGAGATAATACCACACAGCACGCACACCTATAAAGGCCAACTACCGTTGCTCGAGCTATAGTTATACTACTAAGCAGTAAGTCTCACGAAAGGTATGAAGAACGATCTAAAAGGAACACGCTAAATCACTATAACCAAAGAGAGGAAATTAACGGGACAAATGGGCTACAGGAGATAGGCTACAGGACGACTAGCAGACATAGTAATACCCTGCTATACCGGCAGAGCTTGGAAGAAGAGCGGGGAAGTCAGTATAAAAGGACACGACATAACACAGTCGGAGAGCATTCTGTTCACAGACTTTCGCCAACATCCGGAATCTACCAAAGGAGCACCAGCTGACCAACCGAAGGAGGACCAGCCAACCAGCTAAAAGGAAGACCACCTAGCCAACCCAAGGAGAAGCATCTTCAACCGCACCACTCCAAGGACCAGGCCTGCTACCTCTGAGCCAGCCAAGGCGGACATCTCCCAAAGCGAACTACTGAGCCACCAGCCGTCCAAGCAGCCCAGCATCTAAGCCTACAAGATCTCCCATCAAAAATAAACCAAGTGGTATGGATGAAAAATATATTAAATCCATAGGGACTTAAAAAACACCCTGAAAAGTAGCCAGAGATACTCCTGTCGCATTTCCGATGCGCCGATGCACCAAGGATGCACCGCGCTGACGCCTCCAGCGGAACAGCGGCGGGGCCAGCGAGTAGATCGCGTAGCCAGAAGAGCTCGAGCGAGAGCTCTGTCCCCACTACAGTCCACTCAATATAGGTATAGAATAGGCTACCTCCGAAGGCGAGGAATAATAACAGAGCCAATATAGATATACTAACGATGGCAAGCCCAGCAGGCTGTTTCCTTATGTAGAAACTATACTACCATCTTACTAAAGAAAATATTTTAATAATTCAATATAAAATCTCCTACTTCGTGCGAATACGATTATAACGGCATGCGTAAGCCCGGGTCAAGTTTTTTGTAAGGTGCATAATCACCAAAACTAAAAAGGAGTATATTTAATTATCATACAAATTATTTATCTGTCTAATGTGTCTAATAAATCATAAATTTACCTAATACTGAGCCTATATTAATTTCCTCCCTGCTCGAGTTCGAACTAAAACCCTTTAAGGGTGATGATAACGTAAAATACCGTTCCAATTTAGTGGTAGCGGTGGGATTTGCCGAAGTTAAGTGATACGTGATTTATTTGGACAAAAGTGTTTTGGACGCCAAAGGACGCCAGTGTAGTTCGTAAAAACCCGAATAAGCTAACGCGAAGGCGCGAAGTGTACGTCGGTGCGGTGTGACATACGATGCCGAAGGGGTAGACTCCACAGCCGGATTGGCTGCTGCCGTAGGGGAAATCGTGTACAAAGCGCGCAGGGCGTTAACAGAGCTCTCGCCGCCGGGTCGAATCCCCGCCGATAGGCAAGAGGCCATCGCAGGCCGACTGGACGCTGAGTTCGGCGTAAACCCACTCAGGGGTGCGGCGTTTCGCGATAACAGTAGTATAGGTAGCGACGACGAGTTCAATATAGCTACTGGCAGACGGACGCCGGAACGTCTGGACGAGGACATGGACGAGCGGGAATTCGAAAGCATGCAAACGATAGATCGCGTAGGTTTCCCGACAGCTACCGGTACGACAGCACGGTCGGTGACTTCAAAAGTACGAGGTCGGTTAGAGGCGATCGACCGAAGCCACCGTGATTTGGTAAGCGCTCGACGGCAGTGCGAAAAGCTGCAGCGCGAGCATGAGCAAAGTCAACGCGAACTCGATCGCGAACTCCAGGGGGCTGAAACACGGTCAGTAAGACGAAACTTGGCGGATACGTTAAACGAGGTAGGTGCGGACGAATACGAGCTCATCCGCTCCCTAAGAGAGCAAATAGCTGAGTTTCAGCAACGGTTAGGAGGAGCAGGGATGGAAGACCATCCGCCCCCCGTACAGCCCCCGAGACGCACGCGGTTTGAGGAGACGCAGAGGCCCTCAAATATGCTCAGCCTCAGCCTCGGAATAAAAATGGTGATAACGTTCGACGGCAAAGACGCAAAGGCATTGCCGCTCTTCTTAAAGTCCTGCGAGACGAATTTTCGCAGGGTAACTGAGGAGGGGCATGACACCCTCCTTGAATTAATCGTCATGAGCAAATGAGAAGATGCGGCAGCAAGACAACTGCAGCACAAAACCATCAGTACCATGGCGCAACTCAGGAGCGAGTTGGAAGCGTTGTACGGGCAACGGAAGTCCCTGGCCGCGTTGCAAATAGAGTTCAGCTTCCTCCCGCATGGGCAGAACGAAGACATCGCTGCCTACGCGGCAAGAACGGAGAGAATTACGGTAGACGTCACCGAAATACTCTGCGAACCGTTGAAAACAGAGGATCAGAAGATCACCGTCGAGAGTGTCACCCGACGAAGCGCACAGGCCTACTTTGAAAACGGCCTGCACGGCCAGATGTAAGTGCTGGTACGTGCGAGAAATTACCAAACTCTGCATGACTCTGTGGCCAGGGCATAGAGATCACGAACATGATGCAGCCAAAGTGAGGGGTAGGTAGAGCACTAAGCCACCCCAGAACGTCCCAAGGCGCACCACCCCGGCAGGGAGAAAATTGCTTTACCTGCCGAAAAGCTGTACACATGGCTCGAGACTGCACCCGGAAATCGGGAAGAGTGAGCTTGCCAATGCCTAGCGAAAACAAGTCCATACACAACGTAGACATCGTGTGCAATTACTGTCAGAAGAAGGGCCACGTATGGAAGGACTGCAGAAAGAGATTGTTGCAAAACAAGAGCGAGCCAGCTCAGACGTCACAGCAGCCCCAACGCCAGAAGGACTCAGGGGACAAGACGAAAAAAACAACTGTAATAGCAGGAACTAGTCGAGCGAATACAGACACCCGCCTACTGGGTACGATGAGACTGAATACTCTAACAGCCCAGCAAAAACCTGCACGCCAGCTAAAGAAAACGACTCTACAACTGCTACACGTAACGTTGACGGCGTTAAGCGCCACTGCCAGCGACTTCGATATCACCATTGACCGTGACCGGGGTGCTCACCCTCAAGGCAGACACCGAAGCGCAATGCAGCATCATCAAAGAAGACTGTCTCAAACCGGAGACCATGGTGAAAGACTGCACAGTAGAACTTAAAGGGGTAGCGGGCGAAAAATGTACTCCACTAGGAATCGCCAAAATCGTGCTCGAGACACCGGCTCTAAATGTAGAGCCTTGGTTTTACATTGTTCCGAACACCGTGCCACTGAGGGTAAGCGGACTGCTTGAAATGGATTTTATTAGACGTCATAAGGCAGATATCTTGCACGGCGAAATGCTTAAATTGTACGGACACTGCATGCCACTTTTAGATAGATCAGTCAAGATGACCCTGCCACCACGCAGCGAGACCGTCGCGTATGCCGCGACCAAGAGTAAGTTCATCGGGCTACTCTCAAAAATGGAACTCGGAAACGGAATAATTATGGGAGCCTGCATCACGCTACCGCACGGTAGTAGCTGTGCAGTAAGTCTGATAAACACCACAGAGCAGGCTGTTGAGGTACAACGCCCCGTGGTGGAACTGGAGCCGCTAGAGATAACGGCAGTGAATCACGAACTCGAGGCCGCGACGCCCGAAGTATGCAGCGTCAGCGCAGAGCGAGGGGCCGACTGCCTCACGCGACTAGCTCAAGAGCTAGACACGAAAAATCTCAATAAAGAAGAGCGCAAAGCGCTCGATGAGATTACTAGGGAATACGAAGATGTATTCCACCTGCCAGGGGAGAAGCTGCCATGTACACCAATGGTGGAATACGTGATTCCCCTTAAGGATGGGGTGCATCCCATTAAGGTGCACCCATATAGGCTGCCGCAAATCCACAAAAAGGAAGTGGAAAGGCAGACCGGTGAAATGCTGACAGAAGGCATTGTCCAACCCAGCAGGAGTCAGTGGAACGCGCCACTGTTAGTTGTGGCGAAGAAACCCGACGCCGCCGGAGTAAGGAAAATGAGAGTAGTAGTGGATTTTCGAAAACTAAACGAAGCCACCATCGGAGACTCATATCCACTGCCCAATATCACCAAAATATTGGACCAGCTGGTACGGGCCCGATACTATACGACCTTGGATCTCGCCTCTGGATTTCATCAAATCCCAATGGCGCAGCAAGACATAGAAAAGACCGCATTTTCACACATCACAGGGCCATTTCGAGTACAACCGCCTGTCATTCGGACTCAAGAACGCTCCACCGACTTTTCAGAGGTTGATGAACTCCGCGCTGGCTGGACTACTGGATCCAAAGAAGCTGGAAGCGGTAAGGGAATGTCCGGTGCCGAGAGACGTGAAAGGAGTACAATCTTTCCTCGGACTAGCTGGATACTACCGGAAATTCATTAGAGATTTCTCGAAAACCGCGAATCCACTCACTGAATTAACACAGAAAGGGGTTAAATTCGAGTGGACCGCAGTAAGAGATGCTGCCTTCGAAGAACTGAAGACAGCACTTACCACAGCACCGATACTGCAATATCCCGACTTCACGAAGCCGTTTGTTGTAACAACAGATGCCTTAGACAGGGCGCTCGGCGCAATCTTATCACAAGGCAAGATCGGAGACAATTTGCCCATATGCTACGCGAGCCGCACCATGTCTAAGGCCGAGCTAAATTATACAACAACGGAAAAAGAGCTACTCACCATAGTTTGGGCTCTCGCTCAATTTCGACCATATATTTATGGTACACGTTTCACGGTAGTGACGGACCACCAACCGCCACCTGACTGTTCGGAGTAAAGGACCCAGGTTCGAGACTAATTCGTTGGAAAATAAAATTGGCGGAACATGAGTTTAACGTCGAATATAAGACACGTAAGCGTAATACAATTGCAGATGCGCTGAACCGAATATTCCTCACTACGAGGGCCCAAACGAGAGCGAAGAACGAAGCCGGTGAGTTGGAAGAGGACAGCACGATGGGGCAACTCGGCACAGCGAATGACCGCACAAAGCGGAGGGCCGAAGATACCCCTTACACCGTGGTAGCTCGCTGGAGCGCCCGAGTACGGACAGCCGCACAAAGCGGAGAGCCGAGAATACAGCGGGCCAACACATCAACGCGGCAGAGAGAGAGAGAGGCCGCGCCGGCCAATGCGCCAGAAGAAGATTGAGAGATCCGCAGCGTGGATGCAGGTTGATATACTGATCCCCACAGCCCCGCCGCGAAGCCGAGCGGTCGGGGAAGGAGCAGACCACGCAAGCTAGTGCAGACAGGCACGAGTAAGACTGCGAGCATCGCTGAAAGGGACAAAGCGAGCGCAGCGACGGCGGAGCTACCGGTGGGCACACCGAGCAAAGAAACTGCGGGCCAAGCGCCGCACAAGCCTGCTGAGGAAGCGAGGCAAGGCGGGGGCCGCAGCTCGCAAACCTTTAGCAGCACAGAAGAAGATAGCATTATGAAAGAGCGCAGCGATTGCCGCAGTGGCATAGCCACCCCTTTGACCGACGACCGCCTGAAGATAATAAGAGAATACCAGGACACTTCCATAGGAGGGCATCAGGGTATCAAGCGTACGTTACGTCGGATCCGGACCAAGTACGACTGGCCCGGCATTAGAAGAGATTTGGAGGAATATATTTCGTCATGCGAGTCTTGCCAGAAGAACAAAACCAGGAAAAAGGAACGAGTGCCGATGGTGGTAACGGACACCCCATCGAGGTCATTTGAAAAAGTTGCGGTCGACGTCGTAGGACCGCTACCGGAAAGCGCTTACGGGAATAAATACATACTTACATTTCATGACGCCCTTACCAAATACATGCAAGAGGCTTCGACAGTAGCAAGGGCGTTCGTCGAAGAATTAATTTGCCGGCACGGAACGCCGGAAATGATTCTATCGGACCAGGGCACCAACTTCCTCAGTGCGACCTTCAAAAAAATGTGTCGACTGCTGAGAATTAAGAAAATACAGATAGCGGCCTACCATACAGAATCGAACGGCGCCCTGGAAAGGTCACACCCCACCCTCGCAGAATATCTAAAAAATTTCATAAGAGAGGGTCCAGAAGACTGGGATGAGTGGCTGCCGTTACGCTTTGTTTACGTACAACAACACTCCACATACGGGGACCGGACTATCTCCCCACGTCCTGGTATACGGAAGCGAAGCTGAATTACCGAGGGCCGTAAGACAGGAGCCCCGAGGCACCTATACGTATGACGACTACGTCCAAGAGCTACGAGAGCGATTACGCGCCGCATGGACTATAGCACGTGACAACCTGGAAAGCGCGAAAAGACGGTCAAAGGATACATATGACCACAACGCACAGGAACAGGAGTACCGCGTCGGCGAACGCGTACTCCTTCGTGATGAGACGGTGCGCAGGGGACGGTCAGCCAAGCTGACCCCGAAGTGGACGGGACCTCACGAAATAGTAGAGAAGAGGCCCCCCGTCAATTACGTAGTCCGGAAGAGACGGAAATCTCAGGCGGTGCACGCAAACCGCCTGAAGCTCTTTATCGAGCACTAATAGCTCAAGAATTGAAGAATTCGCATAATTATAGCTAGTTAAAACTAAATAAAAACTAAATAAATGCGGGTAGGGAGCTCCACGGAGCGCAAGGTGAGGAGATTTAATAAAGCTGTAAAAAATTTTGAAAGTAGAAAATATAATATTCTCAAGATAATTTGTTCATACAAATTTTAGTAGGAATAAATATCGGTCCAACACGCGGGGCAAGTGGTGAGGGGCCTATCAGCAAACAAACGGCGTAATCCGATGAAATCCGGGTATGATTCCTCATCGTCGCTGACCCAGGGTCCCTGGCCCCACAGGCAGTAAACCGCTCTGCGACAAATCTGCCGGCGGTGGTGGACAGCCAACGCCACCAAGAACTCGTCAAAGAGCCACCGATGACTTCGCCCTGGTACAACGACCAGACAACTGTGGAAAGATAAAAGAGAAATTTTTTATAAAAAAATGTACTAACGTTAAAAACCCAAGGAGGCAAGGAGAACACTTACCGTTAACTCCAGCACCTCGGGGGTCAGATCCGTCCCCTTGCATAGAACTGCACCATGTGCCCCAGAGACTCGGAAAATAACGGTCGACATGATCGCTGATTGCTCGCTAAATGAAGAATGAGCAAAGAAACTCTCGCGCTACGAAACCCGTGCGGCCGCAACAAAAAGAAGGAGAACTCACGCTTTCCTCCCCTCGTCTGATTGCAGGTTGAGCGCGGCAAGGAGTGGACCAGCCATAGCCACACAGCATCCGCCCGACTACGTCGTCAGCACTTTTGCCAGCGCTCCGGGCGTCTACTAAGAGAACATAGGAAGCCTTACGATAATACAATCGACGTGGCAGTTAATTATCAGGCTGGACCTCGCTGCACTAATGCACCGAGAAACGGAGATAAGCAAAAGCCTACAACGTCTGACGGAGCTGTGCGAAGGCGAAACTCGCGTCAACGATATATGCACCGTCATAAGCGACTCAGTTCTGATAATGAAGAGAAGGATAGAGATGGGGGTATTGACCCTATTCGACCTCCTCGGGACGCGCTCCGTCAGAGAGCGCAGAGGATTGGTAGACGGCCTTGGAAGCATAATGAAGGCCATCACGAGAACCACTTGGTAATAGATATAGAGAATCGCAAGTACCTAAGGATGACATCCGATGACGTAAAAAATTGCAAGGTACTGGGCAAATCGTACATTTGCCCACCAACACACCCTACTATTCCGGTTACAAACGACGCACCCTGCGAAGTCCTATTCTATGCGAAAATGGACACCGGTAACGGCGAAAAATGCGCAAAAAGGGTTATCAAAATTACCCATCCCCTAGTCGTTCCAATGCAACAGCAAGGACGATGGCTATACGTCGCGTCAAGCCCGGTTCCCGTAGGAATAAATTGTGGGAAAAATCCCACTCAGCATGAAATATAATACCGGAATACTAGCATTGGTAGGCATATATGTAGTAACCGCCCGAGATTTCAGTATCAGAACCATCGGGCGAACGTCGCAGATCATACGGGAAAACTACCTTCCGTCATTTAATTTGACATTAACGGAGATCGAAGCTCAGGCGCCCCCAACGCAGACCGAGAGGACCATCCTACTACAGAGCGCGCTGCGAGACCCCGAAGAGCTTCGGAAGCTCGGAGCTCGAGCCGACCACATCATGGAAACCCTCAATACCGCCGGAGACGGGATGCAGCACATCCACAACCTGAGCTTCTACTCCTTGGGTGCTATAGCACCGATAGCCCTGGTTGGCTTCGTTCTGTTTAAATGTTACAGGTACCAAAGAAACAGAATACCAACGAGAACGAGCGAGGCAACAACCCCGGCAGCCGCCGAGGTAACCATCAACCTCGAGCCACTCGGACGACAACAGCCAATGGAACGACTGCGAACCGAGCTGGCCAGGATATGCAATCGTCCCCCCAACCGAGAACGACTCGCTCGGCCCGAACGACATTAACAAACAAAAAATTAAACATTTTACGTACTATTACACATATGTTATATATTATATATCGAGCCGTAAAATCGTATTAAAATTGTAAAGTACGGGAAACCAGCTGAAGAAAAATTTTTTTAGAAAATTTTTCTTTTTAAGGGGGGAGGGATGTTGTGTCGCGAAATATTCCTCTTCACGTATTCTCAGGAATATTCCTTAGCTGACACAGCTAGAGATGGAATTCTAAAAGATAGCTGTCATACAAGACAGGATGCGAGGTAAACGCCGACGCAGCATGAAGCGACTCGCTAGGCGATCTACGATTGGCTAAAGCTAAAGCTATCAACTAAGGGATTTTAGCAAACGCAGTTGCTAACTGCTTTACTAAAATCAGAATTAAATTAGACTTAACAGAGAACGGTTGGTTCCTCGTCAAATGCTCGACTCTACGTATTATTGTACACTCCTTTATTGACTTTTAGATAGACAACGGAAAGTTACCGTTGCCTATAATAAATATTTCCATTTATATAAATTCGTGTTTTCATCGATAACTCGAGATCCATCTCCTTATCGGCAAACGATCCCAAAAAATAATAACTTTTCAATATTATACCGAATACCGAATAATCCAATTACCCGGTACCGGCATAACATATGGATCTCCCTTAACCACTTTTATTTTCGCGTTATATCTCAATTAAGGAAGTGAAAGGTATAAAATCGCAGTAATTTGAATCCAAATTTCAACGGACTGATACGACTAGTGTGATCAGTAAAAAATAAGAGGAAAAGGCTCGAATTGAATAGTTCCAGCCTCTTTGTATACATTAAATACTTCTAGATCACGAGACCTGGAAGTATCCGCAAAGATCGGTATATATGCTACCATATAACTAAAAGTATTCTTTTAGATGCAACCAGACTGACTGATTATGGGTTCCGATTATTTAATCACAATCGAGAGGTTCATTAATACCACAGTATTTCATTTTTCAAATTATTTTTACTCACGTATTTATTTATCAGAAATGGCGTTTGAGAAGTACTGTGAATTGTAAGTACATTCAGGATGTTAAAGGAATACAATCCCAGCAATTTAAACTAAGATTTCAAAAGCCTGACGCGACTACAGTGATTCGTAAGGAGTGTTGTGCCGCGGAATATTCCACTCCGTATTTAGTATATTCGGGAATATTCCATAGTAACGAAACATTGGAATTCGTTCAAGACAAGAAACGAAGTCCAATGCCCGATCGTATGAACGACCCCAAGAACGCTGACGCAGCATGAGCGACTCGCTTGGCGTTCGGGCGAAAGGCTAACGCTAAAATTGCGAATTAAGGGATTTTCGTGAAGACAGTTAGCAACTGCTTTACGAAAAGACAGTATTAAATTAGATTGAAAAGAGAACGGTTGGTTCCTCGTTTAATACTCGAAACAACGCATTATTGTACTTCTTACTTTGATATATAAATAGGCAACGGAAAGTTACCGTTGCTTATAATAAATACTTCCTTTTATATAAATTCGCGTTTCCATCTTTTACTCGAGATCCATCTCCTTATCGGCAAACGATCCCAAAAAATAATAACTTTTAATATTATACCGACTACCGAATAATCCAATTACTCGGTACCGGCATAACATTTGGTGGCAGCGGTGGGATCTGCCGAAGTTAAGTGATTCGTGATTTATTAGGACAAAAGTGTTTTGGACAAAGTTGAGAATACTCTGAAGTGACGACTACGACGCGTGCAAGGACACCAGTGTAGTTCGTGAAAACCCGACTAATCTAACGCGAAGACGCAAAGTGAACGTCGGTGCGGGGTGACGTATCGGTCAACCGTTTAAAGTCCCGATTGACGGTGTCACGTCAAGTCGCGGAAAACCGCACAAAGTGTGCAGCCGAGTACGCAAAGCAGCTGCTCGAGAAGAAGCCGTCGCGTAACCATTCGCGACGCACCAAGGACGAACCCAGGAACCAACGGAGATACGGGTCAACGGTACCAGGGAGGATAACTGGACCAGCCTTCGAGGGAAGCTACGAGACAACGGGTCTACAGCACCGAAGGAACAGCACCCGAGGACATCGCAATGGAAAGGACCGCCTTCCAGATCATCATACTGTAAGTGGCGGTTACGTTATTAGTACATATTGCCGATAAAAATCAAAGCCAGTCAGGGAAAAATATATTTTGAAATTTTGAAAAAAACAAAATTAATAATTTTGCCGAAGCCAGTGTAGAATAGATATTTGGGAATATTCTAAAGTAGAGTTAGCCGAGAAATTTGCAAGCATGTCAGATCCTAGAGGAGCCCGACCAAGAAATAGGGGCAATTCGCTAGAGACGACGTTGCCCGGCGAAGAAGTAGACCCTACAGCCGGTTTAGCTGCGGCAGTAGGAGACATCGTTTACGAAGCGCGCAGGGCGCTATTCGAGCTCTCGCCGTCGGGGCGAATCCCTTCGTCCAGACAAGGGGCCCTTGCGGACAGACTGACGGCCCAGTTTGGCGTAAACCCACGTAGGGGTGCGTCATTCGGGGATCATGACAGCAACGTTAGCGACGACTTGCTTAATATGGCCACTGGCGAGCAAACGCCTGAACGCATCACCGAGGACATGGTTGAGCGAGAAATCGAAAATATGCGAACCATAGATCGTGTAGGTTTTTCAGCAGCTACCGGTACGACAGCCCGGTCGGTACCAGCGAGAGTACGCGATCGGTTGGAGGCGGTCAACCGAAGCCAACGCGACATGGAAAGAGCGCGACGCCAGTATGAAAGGCTGCAGCGTGAGCACGATCGAGGCCAACGCGAACTTGATCGCGAACTCAGGGAGGCAGAAACGCCGTCGGCAAGACGGAATTTGGCCGACACGCTGAACGAGGTTGGTGCGGACGAGTACGAGCTCATCCACTCCTTAAGAGAGCAAATTGCCGAGCTCCAGCGACGGTTAGGAGGAGCAGGGATGGAGGACATCCCGCCCCCCGCACTGCCCCCGAGACGCACGCGGTTCGAAGAGACGCAGAGGCCCTCAAATATGCTCAGCCTCAGCCTCGGAATAAAAATGGTAAAAACATTCGACGGCAAAGATTCGAAGGCATTGCCGCTCTTCTTAAAGTCCTGTGAGACGATATTCCGCAGGGTAGCAGAGGAGGAGCATGACACTCTCCTCGAGTTGATCGTTATGAGTAAGCTAGAGGGTGCAGCAGCAAGACAACTGCAGCACAAAACCATCAGCACCATGGCGCAACTCAGGAGCGAGTTGGAAGCGTTGTACGGACAACGGAAGTCCCTGGCCGCGCTGCAAATGGAGTTCAGCTCCCTGCGGCAGGGACAGAACGAGGACATCGCCGCCTATGCGGCAAGAACGGAGAGAATCACGGTAGACATCGCCGAAATACTCTGCGAACCGTTGCAAACGGAGGATCAAAAGATCACCGTCGAGAGCGTCACACGACGAAGCGCACAGGCCAACTTCGAGAACGGCCTGCACGGCCAGGTGCAAGTGCTGGTGCGTGCGAGAAACTACCAAACGCTGCATGACTCTGTGGCTGGGGCCATAGAGATAACCAACATGGTGCAGCCATAGGGAGGGGTTGGTGGAGCAATAAGCCACCCCAGAAGGTCCCAAGGTGCACTATCCCAGCAGAACGAGAACTGTTTCACCTGCGGGAAACCAGGGCACGTGGCTCGAGACTGCACCCGCAGATCGGGAAGAGTAAGCCTACCGATGCCCAGCGAGAATACATCCATTCACAACGTTGACGTCGTGTGCAACTATTGCCAAAAAAGGGGCCACATGTGGAAAGACTGCAGGAAAAGATTGTCGCAGAACAAAAGCGATCCTGCCCAGTCTTCACAGCATCCCCAACGTCCAAGGGACTCAGGGGACAAGAATGAAAGGTCCACGGTAAATGCAAGTGCAAGTCGATCGAAGACCGATGCCAGCCCGCTGGGAACCATGAGGATAAATACGCTAACTGTCCAGCAGAGACCTGCACGCAAGCAGAAGGAAACAACGCTGCGGCTCCTACAAGTGACGCTGCCGGCGTCGAGTGCCACCGCCAGCGACTTCGACATCGATGCACCGTTGGCCACAACCGGGGTACTCACCCTTAAAGCGGACACCGGAGCGCAGTGCAGCATAATCAAGGAAGGCTGCCTCAAGCCCGAAACCATGGTGAGCAGGTGCTCCGTGGAACTGCAGGGTGTTGCAGGAGAAAAATTCACCCCCCTCGGGATAGCTAAAATTATTCTCGAGACACCGGCTCTAAATGTAGAGCATTGGTTCTACATCGTTCCGAACAATGTGCCGTTGAAGGTCAACGGATTACTTGGCATGGACTTTATCGAGCAGCATAAAGCGGATATCCTGCATGGCGAGATGCTCAAGTTGTATGGGCACTGCATGCCGCTAAGGGACGGCGCGACGAGGATATATTCGTCACCACGCAGTAGAACTGCCGCCACGTGCAAATACATAGGCCTGCTTACGAAGACAAATTCTCTTTACGGAAACGGGTCTAACACGGATGCCGCCAAGGAGAATAAATCTGTCGGACTACCTATGAGGAGCGGAATCAGCCGAGGAAAAGTAGCGAGATTCCGTGTCACACCGTCAAAACCTAATAAAGTGAGTTTATATGGTTATAAAAACGACGGAGAAATGCAACAGCCGTCGGCGACACTCGAGCCGTCGGAGATAGCGAAGGCCGTACGAAGCCGGCAGGTCAAGGCACTACGCGTACGCTCAACGAGCACGGGGGCCAAACGCTTCGCGCAGCAACGACGGAAGCCCGACTTGGTGCCCCCCGGCAGCGAAAAGCAAGCAGCTCGCGCCGGAATAATGTGCGAATACAAGCGTGTATTGTATCTACAAGGGAACGAGCGACAGCACACGCACGAGGTGCAGTATCGCACACCCTTTAGGGTCAGATCGAAGGACCAAGAATTGCAACCCTTGCCTGGAAAGAAAGTAAAATCGGGGCATGGGTCCGGTAAAATGAATAAAGCCGAAAAAAGAAACACAGATGTAGACGCTCCGAGTCGCATATACGCGACCACGCGAAGTCTTCCAAGAGAGAGCAGAGAATGAAATCCGTGGAACGGAAAAGGACGGCACCACGGGGTAACTCGGCACAACGAATGACCGCACAAAGCGGAGGGCCGAGGATACCCCTTACAGCCGTGCTAGCTCGTCGGAGCGAGGGACCAGGCTCGCCCACGAGAAAGAAAAGGACAGCAAGCGCCCGGGTACGGACAGCCGCACAAAGCGGAGAGCCGAGAATACCCCGGGCCAGCCTAGCAACGCGGCAGAGAAAGAGGCCGCCCTGGCCCATGCGCCAGAAGAGGACAGAGAGATTCGCAGCGTGCCTGCAGAACGCTCTACTGAACCCCACAGCCCCGCCGAAAAGCCGTGCGGTCGGGGAAGGGGTAGACCACGCAAGCTACATACGCAGGCCACTGGTAAGACTGCGAGCACCGCTAACAAGGATAGAGCGGGCCCAGCACAGCATGGCGGACCCGCGAAGCGCGGAAGGCCGCGAAAGGCAAACGTAGCAAGGCCGCTCGAGAGGGAGAGCGACCCAACGGCGGAGCCACCGGTGGGCACACCGAGCGAAGAAACTGCGGACAGAGCACCGCAAAGGCCTGCTGAGGAAGCGAGGCCCGTAGCCCACGAACTTCCAGCAGCGCAGACGAAGACAGCGTTATAAAAGAGTATAGCGACTGCCACAGTGGCGTAGCCACTCCTACTGCCGATGACCGCCTGAAAATAATTGAAGGAAAAGGGAATGAGTGCCGATGAGGGTAATCGACACCCCATCGAAGTCCCTCGAGAAAGTAACGGTCGGCAAAATAGGACCGCTACCAGGAACGCATCAAAGAAAAGATGTATACTTACCGTCCAGGATGCGCTAGCAAATTACGGTGCATAGCACGGCCGAACCAAGAGGCCTCGAATTCATAATTAATAGAGTAAGAATGAGCCAAAGAGCCCTCGCACATCGAAACCCGCGAGACCGCTCTAGGAAAGAAGGAGAACAAACGCAGCAAGCATTCTCACGCTTCTTCTCCTACCTCATTACAGGCTGACAGCAGCAAAAGGTGGACTAACAAAAGCCACGCAGCATCCCCCGGACTACGTCGTCAGCACGTTTGCCAGCAACCCGGGAATCTACTACGAAGACATAGGAAGCCTCAAGATAATCCAATCGACGTGGCGGTTGATTATCAGGTTGGACCTCGCCGCTCTAATGCAGCGAGAAGTAGAAATTAGCGAAAATCTACAACGCCTCACCGAACTGTGCGAAGGCGAAACTCGGGTCAACGACATATGCCCCATCCTCAACGACTCCGTTCTACGAATGAAGAAAAGGATAGAGATGGGGGTATTGACCATATTCGACCTCCTCGGGACGCGCCCCGTCAGAGAGCGCAGAGGATTGATAGACAGCCTAGGAAGCATAATAAAGGCCATCACAGGAAACATGGACGCCGCCGACGCGCGGGAGCTACATGAAGAAATAACGAATTTTAAGGCGTCCCAACAGACCCTGAAGGAAGGGCTGAAAAACCAAGTCCAGATCATAAAAACCACGCTCAGCCTATTCAATGAAAGCGCACATCATATACAGGCTAACGAACAGACGCTGCTGGCCCAAATGCAGCTCGTAAACCGCACGCTCAACAGCGACGTATACTACTTGAAGAGACGCCAACACTTAGACGAGACGCTCAACGCAATAAGTATTGCAGTCGAAGCATTACTAAGCGACGTACAGGAGCTAGTGTGGCTAGTGGACGATATAGCTAGTGGTAAGGCCAGCGCAACGTCCTTGCCACCACGCACACTCGTCAAGCACCTCGTCGAAGCACTACCACACCTACCGCCAGGCAGTAGTTTCCCAGTCGCCATAGCACACGACCAAGCGTCAACACTTATGCGACTGGCTGATACCAGGGCCTACAGCGAAGGCAACGCGGTAGTACTCGTGCTGGATATACCGCTGATCGGGCAGCAACAGTATAGCATACAGAAAGTATATCCTATACCCATGCGAGCGGACAATGGTAGACACTACTACATCGACACGACCGAGAATCGCGTAGTCATAGATATCGAAAATCGCAGATACCTCAGGATGACAGCCGACGACGTAAATTTGTAAGGTACTGGACAAATCATACATCTGCCCTCCAACACACCCTACAATTCCGATTACGAACGACGCACCCTGCGAGGTCCTTATCTACGCAAAAATGGACACCGATAACGGCAAAAATTGTGCAAAAAGGGTCATCGAAATAACCCATCCCTTCGTCGTCCCAATGCAACAGCAAGGGCGATGGCTATACGTCGCGCCAACCCCCGAACCAGTAGGAATAAATTGTGGAAAAAATCCCACTCAACACGAAATACTGAGCAATTCGGGAATACTGGCATTGATAGGCATATGTATAGTAACCGCCCGAGATTTCAGTATCAGAACCATCGGGCGAACGTCGCAGGTCATCAGGGAAAACTACCTTCCATCGTTCAATTTAAAATTAACGGACATTGAAGGTCAGGCACCCCCTAAGCAGACCGAGAGGACAAGTCCATTACAGAGCGTGTTGCGAGACCCGGAAGAGCTTCAAAAGCTCGGAGCTCGAGCCGACCAAATCTTGGACAACCTCAATACCGACGGAGACGGGATGCAACGCATCCATAATCTGAGTTTCTACTCACTGGGTGCAGTAGCACCGATAGCCTTGGTTGGCTATGTTCTGTTTAAATGTTATAGGTATCAACGAAACCGAACACCAACAAGGACAAGCGAGGCAACGACCCCGGCAACAGCCGAGGTAAACATCAACCTCGAGCCGATCGGACGACAACAGCCAGAAGAGCAACCGCGATCCGAGCTGGCCAGGTTATGCACCCGTCCCCTCAACCGAGAACGACTCGCTCGGCACGAAAGACGATAAGAAGCAGAGGAAAAACTTCATCGTCAACGAATGAAAAAATGAAATATTTTATTGTATTGTTATATAACATCAAACAGTAAAATTGTAAGAGGAAATACGAGAAACCAATCGAAGAAAAAATTTTTTAAAGAAAAAATTTTTCCTTCTAAGGGGGGAGGGATGTGTGCCGTGGAATATTCCACTCCGTATTTAGTATATTCGGGAATATTCCATAGTAATGAAACATTGGAATTCGTTCAAGACAAGAAACGAAGTCCAATGCCCGATCGTATGAACGACCCCAAGAACGCTGACGCAGCATGAGCGACTCGCTTGGCGTTCGGGCGAAAGGCTAACGCTAAAATTGCGAATTAAGGGATTTTCGTGAAGACAGTTAGCAACTGCTTTACGAAAAGACAGTATTAAATTAGATTGAAAAGAGAACGGTTGGTTCCTCGTTTAATACTCGAAACAACGCATTATTGTACTTCTTACTTTGATATATAAATAGGCAACGGAAAGTTACCGTTGCTTATAATAAATACTTCCTTTTATATAAATTCGCGTTTCCATCTTTTACTCGAGATCCATCTCCTTATCAGCAAACGATCCCAAAAAATAATAACTTTTAATATTATACCGACTAAGGTAAAGGCATCAGTAGTTGACCGTGCACTAGTAGTTGACCATTTTGACATTTAACAGCTATTAACAAGGTCCCAACTGACAATAGCTTCTAGAACAAAGAATATTTTGACTGGTGCTGGTCTCTTTGGCCATGGTTAGAAGCACTAAATGTGCAGTGCATTGTGGGTAAGAATGGCTACCGTTTGTTTACAGAAGTGTCAGTGGTCTGGTGGTCTGACGTGAATTTGGTAGCATTTTGCCTAAGAACAGCTGTGTGGTGTTATTAAAGGAAAACGCCTTTAACGAAGGATATTGGGTAAGTAGTTGATTGGATTTATTCTTATAATGTTTTATCTGCAATAAATCATGGGTTTCTGATGTCATAACGTTGCTTTGGCCATATTGTGAAGGTGGTCAACTACTAAATCCACAATTCACGATTGCTCTAGAGTTTGACCGTGGTGGTCAATTACTAAATAAATGGACTCTTTCATAATTTACTTTTTTATACACATTTTCCTGGTTCCTAGGTGTAGGGAAGAGCTTGTCTCTGACTATTTTGTTCATAGAGCGTCTTGTTTCAGTAGTTGATCGCACGGTCAATTACTGACACAAGCTATGGTCAACTTTTGACACATAATTTTTTTACATTTAATTATTAGGTGGAGTGGGTTAAGCGCTGTGAGTGCTAGAAATTTTTAATTTGTCCTTAAAGCGCTAGTGATTTGGGTTGTATTGGTTGGTTTATTTTTACCTTTAAAATAAATTTACCTATTTTGTTGTCCTTCTTCCATCTGGTCAACTACTGGTACAACACAAGGTCAACTACTAATTTTTTTTATTTTTGTTGATGGTCAACTACTGGCTTCATTAGCGAGTGGACTAATTGTTATTTTATTTATCTTACAGGTTTATTTTTTTGGAAAAATAGTACTTATTCCTTAACTTAGAATTAGTACTTGGTTGTTTTGAACATTCATCTCCTTGTTTTAAGATAATTTAAGGTGCACACACACTACAGCTGTCTAGCAGCTCTCTTAAACGGTCAACTACTGGTGTCTTTACCTTACCGAATAATCCAATTACTCGGTACCGGCATAACAGGAGCGAGAGGAAAAAACTCAAATGAAATAGTTCCAGGTCCATTATCGTATACATTGAATATTCTAGGACAGGAGACCTGGAAGTATCTGTAAAAATTGCGGCCAAATAACCGAAAGTATTTTTTTTAATACAAAAAGAATGACCGATTTTGAACTCTAATTCGGGAATTAGGACTGAGCTACGAGCATGTACTGTTACGTCCTGACGTAACGTCGCATTTCTACTTTGATTTCATTTACGTTAAAGTTCTTTTGCATTAGTTTTGCTGCAGCAAAAATAACTGTAATCATTCTCCTTTTATTTTCAAATTTTATACGAGAAGAAGAGAGCGATTTTAACGACAGAGAGAGGAGTAAAGTGCGGTTGTACCAACCGTCTCCCAGGAAAATAAATCTTGTAAAGATGGAATTTTTCAGCGCCCCTGGTCAAAGGGCAAATTTTCAAAGCATGAGATGTACTGCGTAGACCTAGCTGTCGACTGCCATTTATGGATCTATGATTCAGCGCAGCCTTATCCTCAATCCTCGACTAGGGGTTCAGGTAGTCGCCGCCGGAGCGTTGTTGGTCATAAGGGAGCGGTTGGAGTGAACGGTATTACGTAACCAAGCGGCCGCACCCTTTCTTCTCGCTTTTGCCTGATACCCTCTCTCTCTCTCTCTCTCTCTCTCTCTCTCTCCCCCTTTGGAAAGATAATGATATTATGAATAATTATCATTTGAGCGAAGCAATTAATAAAAGTGGAGGAACTCTTGATTTAAACGAAAGATTTATGACCATTAAAATGATCACACGAACACTTTATGTAAAGTATCAGCAACATAGAGAATAATTATGATTCCATATGGAAACCACCGATGGTTGTCACTCGAAAAGGAGTACAATCCACATTGAATTAATGATATTCCAAGTTATAACCAGGTAATAGAAGAAAGATCAGTATATAAGGATTAATCTTCTTTCCTTCTGAGATTATATTGATAAGTCTCTCGTAATATATTGGAATATATAGCAAAAACAACATCATATATATTGTGACGGGGTGTTTGTGAAACCCGTCACAAAGTCGGACCAAGCGGGGCTGACCACGATACACTTGCTCGTCCGGTCGAAAGTCTCCCCGAGGCGATCCAACAGGGCAAAAGTATAGCGTACGAAGCGCCTAATATTCATTTCGTGTTTCTTTTGTTTTCTTTTTTTTCCTGATATAACCCTCCCGAGCGGGCGTCGGTCCGAGCACGGAATTATCAGCATCGACAGGAAGGTCAGATGTGGGAGCCTAAAGGACGCTACGATAGCAGCGAGAGGAGCGATCTCGAGGCTCCGTCGTGGTCATCCGAACTAGCCGTAGCTCCGTCTATGACGTCAGCCCTCTCGCCGAGAGAACTACGCGGCGACCATCCTCCAGCATCTCAAGGGGGCCGGAAGATGCAACGATCTCGAGCGGCCTTTGAATTTTCGCTGCTCTGCGAAGTCTTTGTTTTCCTGTTATCGTTCGCTTCTAACTGCTGCTTCGTACGGGGCATCGAAGCTCTCGCTAGAGCCGTTACTGGTTCGGATAATAACCCCACTCGCAAGTACCGTTACCATATTTTCAAATTTATTGGTTGCTACGATTTGGGGGAAGGGAGTTTATCGGCTCAAACAACGAGAGCCAACGTATTGTCGAGGACTCTTGCACCGTATTTTGTACAACGAGGACGTGTATACCGGGAACGCTGCCGTGTCTGATCAACGAGAACCGACGCCTACCCCCCGCGATTCTGGACCGCTGCGAGATTATTACTCGAGAGGATCCTGATATTGCAACCATTCGGTAAGGCTATCGTTCGTCTCTGGTTTGAGTGCCGGAGCTAGCTCCAGTAATTTTGTTGAGAAAACCCGAGCGATATTGTCGTGACGGTACGCTGTCGAGACGAAAATCCAACGTCTATCCGTAAATAGCGGTCAAACAGCTACCGCCCGGTATTTCAAATTTATAAGTAATTCGCTTCTCAATAATAAAAGGATCGCCGAAGGGGTTCCATTGTATTGTTTTCTCTTTTGGTTAAATATTTATTTATTGTAAATTCGCGCGCATTAAGAGTTCTGAGTGTAAGAGTTGAGTGCCGTCCACTTTGCAAAGTCAATCGTAGTTATCGTATTTAACGTGTCAATTATTCATCTTATTTACGTTCTTTTATCGTAATTATCTTATTTCCGTTATTTATTTAATAATTCATCTTATTTACGTTATTTTATTTCCGTTATTTGTCCGATTATTTATCCTACTTACGTCATTTTATCGCGACTATCTTATTTCCGTCATTTATTCGATTCTTTGTCGCAGTTATCTTATTTTATGGCCATTAGTTTCTTTATATTATCCATTTGAACTATCGCCACACTTTTACCTGTCGTCGTTTCTTATTTTATTTATATTATTTCATTCACTGACCGTCGTTGTTTTATTTCGTTTATTTATTCAATCTAACGCACATCTATTACTTATCTCATTAATTTCGGTACTCGTTTATTCGGTGTGAGTGATTTAGTTATCTCTTTTGATTCCTTTATTTTGCGTTATTGGATTAGTTTCGTCTAAATGTTGTTGCCAGTCCGAAAGCCTTTGTCAAATATTACAAGGAAAATTGAATTGGCGGGAATCTAGCATATTACCGTTTGTCGCTTCCCGGCCGTGCTTCCGAGAGTACCTCTTTAGCTCTCGGCTAATCATATTGTTTATCACTGCAGTAAATCGATTTTTACATTTTTGGATACCCTAAATTGACAAGTCAAGATTTTATTTCCGTTCGAACCACCACGGACTGACCCATCCCCTCGACCAATCGCCAAAGCTGCAGCGAAGCCAAGCAGGCCCCGTGTATTTCGCGTGTGAATTAAATTTGTCTCGGGAAATAATTTATTTCTTTCAGCATTCTAGCTGACTTGCGTACGGACGAAATATACGATTAACCGAGCCGGGCGAGTCACTCTTAAGCAAAATACTCTCACTCTCTCGTTTCTATGAATCGAGAATAATTGTTTTACTAGCAGGTTATTTAAGAAAAAGGGCGTTACAATAAGTAGAGTAATTACTAATTAAACGAACAGCCAATAACGACTAGAATAAGCCATAATTCAACAAAAATATTCATACTAATAAGAAATTAACGCAAAAATTAGCTTGCGTACGATTAACGCAAGTTAATTACAGAACCTGTAACAAATGTAACAAAATAAAAAATCGCCTCACTTTAAGGGGAAAAGCGACTCGAGCAAGTTCGCGTGGTCCTCTATGTATCACATCGCGCAGACAAATCAGAGCGCGACATACCTACGCACTTGCATACTACGAGGGTCGATCAATAAATAGTCGGCTTGGTAAAGAAAATCGCGTTTTTGGGACAAAAATCTTTTGATTTCTCAACTAAATCTCCTTTGAGCTCGATACACTTATTTCAACGATTTTCCAATTTTTTGATGCCCTCCGAATAATACGATTTCGGAAGGTCCTCAAAATGGATCTCTGTTTCGGCGATGAGGTCAGCTCTGGAACCAAATCTCTTTCCGCAAAGCCATTTTTTCAGGTTTGGAAACAGAAAGTAGTCGGAGGGGGCCAAATCTGGAGAATACGGTGGATGCGAAAGCAATTCGTATTTAAATTCATGAATTTTGGCCATCAGCTACACGTTCTCTTTTATGGTCGACACTGAGCCAACGCGGCACCCATCTTGCGGATAACTTTTTCATACCCAACTGATCACTCAGGATTGAAATCACTGAGCCATATGATATGCCTGTGGCCTCAGCAATCTCACGCACTTTTAGTCTCCGATCATTTAACACCATATCGTGAACTTTTTCAATTGTTTCTGGTATGACGACCTCATTTGGACGACCTGGACGTTCATCGTCAACAATGCTTGTACGACCGCGTTTAAATTCAGCTGTCCAATATTTAATGGTTGATAACGAAGGTGCAAGGTCCATATAAACTTCGTCTAGTTCTGCTTTGATTTCATTGTTCGTTTTCTTTTTCAAAAACAAAAATCGAATCACTGCACGATACTCAATTTTTCCATTTTTGTAAAAACACAGAAGTTGTTTGTCTTTCGATGGCTGTCAGACGCAAACTAAACATCGCAGCGAGCTGAAACTTTGACAACAGTCATGTGAAGGATGGCACTACTAAATGTCGCTATTGATTTCTTTCCTCGATCAACAGATGACGCAAGGCCGACTATTTATTGATCGATCCTTGTACCTTGATCAAAAAGTTTTAGGACCGGCTACCGTGTGGCGCTGTCAGTCACCCGATTGGATTTTTTTTGTTTGGTTACCACATCTGTCACTGACACTTGCCTTAAATTCACCGTCATAACTTGACATTCGTAAAAGTTACGCTGTATTGAGTACATCTACTTTTGTGCGTGTTTTCGATCTTTTATAAGTTTAAAAATGACATCAACTGTGCATCAACGAGTTTGCATTCAATTTTGTGTGAAAAACGGATTTAACGGTTCGCAAACCTTGGAAATGATGGAGAAGTGTTTCGGCAACGATACTCTTGGGAGATCAAACGTTTTTCGATGGCACGAACGCTTCAGAAGTGGCCGTGAGTCGGTCGTGGGTGACGAATGCAGTGGCAGGCCGACGACGTAGAAAACCGATGAAAACATCGATAAAATCAAAGAAATGTTGGCTGAAAACCGCAAATTGACCATCATAGAGCTGCCAGAGGACTTGAATATCGCTTATGCACCCGCTCAAGACATTTTGGTTTGTGATTTGGGTCTCAGACGTGTCGCTGCGAAACTGGCTCCGAAAGACCCCAATTGCGTGCAAAAAAAGAACCGCGTTAAAATCGTGAAAGACATGGTTTTCAAGACCGAATCCGACCCAACATTTATCAAACGGATCATCACTGGAGACGAGACGTAAATTTATGAGTATGTCACGCAATCCAGACATCAAGCGAGTGAATGGCATACACCCGATGAGCCGAGACCGATAAAACCACGTCGTTTACAGTAAAAAAAAAGACGATGCTCACGGTTTTCATGGATTACAACGATATTGGGCATCATGAATTCTTGCCAGAGAAACAGACAGTCAACAAAGAGTATTATTCGGGCGTTATGAAACGTTTGCGTGTAGCAATTTGCCAAAAAAGACTGAATTTGTGAGAAAACAACTCTCGGATGCTTGCACTTTGCATCACGATAACGCACCGCCGCACAATGCGATCCTTATCCGTGAGTTTTTGACCATAAAAAGCACGAATACTATGCAGCAGCCTTCAAATTCGCCAGGACTGGTTCCCTGCGACGCTTTCCTGTTCAACCGACTTACAAAAAACGCTTCGCGGAATGCGTTACAGCACCCGGGAGGATGTGATGAAAAAATCGAAGACTGCTCTGATAGACATACCGAAAATTGAGTACCAGCGGTGTTTCGAAGCTTGGATCAAGCGCTGGCGTAAGTGCGTCGTAGTCAATGGCAAGTAATTTGAAGAGGACCATATCGATTTTGATGAAAAATTTGTATTTTCGATTTTATAAATAAAGTCTTAAAACTTTTTGTTCAAGGTGGTAGAAATATTGCTCTGCATCTCGGGAAGTTATTCTGCGGGGTAAGGATAAGAATGAATACGTGTATGTTTCAGATAAATGACAGGGACATTCTTATAATCAGAATAGGGTTTTATCCTTTCTTTTCTTTTAACGCGCTTCACGACAGGAATCTCGACGCTCAAGAGCTCTATAAAAGGCAGCGAAAATCGGCCGGACACACAGACAAGTACAGATTACTGGATAAAGAGTACAGAGTACGGGATAAAGAGTACAGTGTACTGGATAAAGAGTACAGAGTACGGGATAAAGAGTACAACGTACTGGCAAAGAGTACATAATAAAGAGATTTACGGTACTTATTATTATTAGCGCGCGCGCAATCAGGAATATTGAACGTGCAACATATTACTAGTAAATTACACGTATAATCTTGAGTTTGTCCGACTTCATCAGTCTACGTCCAACCAACATTCAACAGCAACAATCACAGCAACAAAGGACCGTAAGTACAATTTTCTTTTACCAAATAAAATGAAATCTTGCTCCACGCGAAACTGCCATTGAAGTCCACCCCATTATTCGTGAAGCGATTGTCCCCAACAAAGAACAAAACGCACTCCAGCCCTATCCCGAGTAATTTTCCGCGAGGTTTCACTCAAAAAACGGGCTTGCGTCTTCGGTATTTTCTCGTCGGGTGTGGTAAAGGGAGGATTTATTCTCCTTGACCAGAGCACGGAAAATATACACCGAAACGTACATCTATGTTAAATTCATGGGCTTGGTAAAATAGATTGCGATTTTGACGTAACAGTACTCAGCGGTACCATAGCATTCCTTTTTTAAAATCATCGTTCATCGTGTATTTTTTTATCAGAAATGACGCCCGAAAAGCACTGTGAATTGTAAGTAAAAATCTTTCAATTATAGTAGCAAGTATGGAACTGATTTTCCATATTAATTTATTCTAAGTAAGAATGTGGAAACACTTCAAAATCTGCCGGGACCAACGCGATGACTCGAGAGATGATAGCATTCTCTCATCTTTGCATCATGGATCAAGCAATATATTATGTACCATATAAATATAATTCGTCTTTGTAAGCTTCATTCGAATAGCTTTAGGTCTACTTGAATACCAATGGCACACTTTTAGGTCACGATTTCCGAAGATATTCATTTAAATTTGTAAATCTGTAGTTCACCAAATGATTTATTGAAACTAGCATAGTGTATATGTCTTGATATCTTATTGTGGTATTATAAGTGAAGATATCTGTAGCATAGTATGACCGCAGTAATACGTAAGGAACAACATTAATTTATGCGTTCATATAATCTCGAAGCGAATAGTTCCAAGTATTTTAGGATATACTTCTGTGAGATGCGAAACTGTATAATGTAAATTGTTGAAACAACCCACCATCGGCCGCTTTATCGTCTATGCTTAGTCGACATAGCTGATATAAAGTCACGTTAATGATAAGAGTTTGCATCGAATAATTCCAAGGTCTTTTTGTATATTCATTATCGCCATTGATATACGAGGGTCAATCAATAAATAGTCGGCCTTGCGCCATCTGTTGGTCGAGGAAAGGAATCAATAGCAACGTTTAGTAGTGCCATCCTCCACATGACTGTTGTTTGAAAGTTTCAGCTCGCTGCGATGTTCAGTTTGCGTTTGACAGCCATCCCTAGCGGGTTGTGCGAGCCAAAATTTGATTGGTAATTCTAAACTGGTAAAGTCGAAAAATTCGTCTAATGTATTGACTGGTAACCAATTTTTCCAGCATTGGACTGAAGCGATTTTGGTTGGACTTTACATGAAAAGTCGCTACCAATCAAAATTGGAGACGATTTTTTCGACTTTACCAGTTTGCAAAATGGCACAACCCGCTAGGGATCGAAAGACAAACAACTTTTGTGTTTTTACAAAAATGGAGAAAATTGAGTATCGTGCAGTGATTCGATTTTTGTTTTTGAAAAAGAAAACGAACAATAAAATCAAAGCGGAGCTAGACGAAGTTTATATAGACCTTGCACCTTCGTTATCAACCATTAAATATTGGACAGCTGAATTTAAACGCGGTCGTACGAGCATTGTTGACGATGAACGTCCAGGTCGTCCAAATGAGGTCGTCATATTAGAAACAATTGAAAAAGTCCACGATATGGTGTTAAATGATCGGAGACTAAAAGTGCGTGAGATTGCTGAGGCCACAGGCATATCATATGGCTCACAAGGAAAGATAGTTTGGTGTCCCCCTCCGATTTTGGTAAAACTCACGTATGTTGTAGAGCATCGAAAACTAAAAGACACGTTTTTTTTATCGGCGGAAAAATATTTCTAAGGGGTGAAATCGCCCTTCAAAATTAGCATGTCGAGGGGTGATTATGCAGTTTTACTCAGAAGCCGTCAACCGATTTTAATGAAACAAAAACCAAAATACTCTTCATTGAAGACAATCAAAATTCCACGTGAAGTGGAAGAAAAAAATTCATTTGTAGGGATGAACAGCCCCCTGATTTTTCAATTTTCCACCCTACACAAAAAACTAACCAACCAAATTGAACAGAACATGTACCATTTGGAAGGGCAAGTTAAAATAAAGTTGACGTATTTTTGCACATTCACAGGAAAATGAGTTTACGGGGGGTAAAGTACCCCTTATCCATTAGTACGTATATTTGTACGTACATTCTTTTTTCTCATTATATAAATGTCCGAATTGATTCAAAACATTTCTGTTAGCCGATGTCAACGGCGGGCACTTCGCATGATGCTTTATTTATTATTAAGGGGGTGACCGGCTGGTACTTACAAGTAGAATGGTCCATTCACGAGTTTCGCGTTATTTACTGAAAAAAATAGCTTGTTTAAATACAGAATACTGGGGAATGTTGCTGGGGTTGAGTGATTGTATGGCATATATGTATGGCTGTATTTCGAAACAGCGGCAATCAGCTGCGGACATAGGCGAAAAATAACAAATACCCGGTTTCGGCAAGCGCGTTTATTTGACTGTCGTCCTTTTCACGTCCCGTGTTATCGCTCTCCCCACTCTCCATTCTCTCACATATATTCTTACTGCCTTGCACATCTACATACACCACAGTATATAATAACATTTATCATTTCTTTTACAATTCATCAACGTGCACATTACTGTCATAATTTACAGCAATCATGGTTCGTAAGTCGTGCAGAAATGATACTCTTAAAAAAAATGTTGCAAGCACAAAAACTTCTTGCACCATGAGCATCTGATGATGGCCACATTATTACAACCTAGTACTTCACAATGTGCTTGAGACGATTGACCGAAACCAAAACTCACTGGATTGTCGAACTCGTTTGGCTTATCGGTTATATAATTACTTTTGAACCTTGCATATTTGAAAAGATTTATATATCTGGGTGATGTTACGTCCTGACGTAACGTCGCATTTGTCTTTTTTTATTTTCGATTACGTTAAAGTTCTTCTGTTTTAGTTTCGCTACAGTAAAAGTAACCTCTCACATTTTTCTTTTATTCTCGAACTTCTTAAGGGGAGAGGAGAGCGATTTTAGCGACGGAGATCGGAACAGGGTGAAGATGCGGCCCTACCGACCGTCTCCCGGGAAGAATTAATCTTGTAAAGATGGAATTTTTCAGCGCTCCCGGTCAAAAGGCAAACTTTCAAACCATGGGATCTAGTGCGTAGACCCGGTTATCGACTGCCATTTATGGATCTATGATTCAGCGCGGCCTTACCCTCAATCCTAGACCAGGGGTTCGGCTAGTCGCCGTCGGGGCGTTGTTGGTCATAAGGGAGCGGTTGGAGGGAACGCTATCACGTGACCAAGCGACCGCACCCTTTCTTCTCGCTCTTGCCTGAAGTCTTCTCTCTCTCTCTCTCTTTACAAAGATGATGAAATCACGAACAATTATTAACTAAGCGGAACAATTAACAAAAGCAGAGGAACTGTTGATTTAAACGAAAGAGTTATGACTATTAAAATGTTCACACGAATACTGTAAATAAAATATCAGCAGCAAAAGGAAAAATTATGCTTCCATATGGAAACTACCCATGGCTGTCACTCGAAAACGAGTACAACCCACATCGAATTAATGAGCTTACCAAGTATAGTCGGGTAATAGAAGAAAGATCAGTACATCAGGATTAATTCCCCTTTTTCTCTTGGGATTACATTAATATGTCTCTCGTAAAATATTGGAATTTATAGTAAAAATACCATCATAAATATATAAAACATGTTATGCCTATATATTAACATGTCTCTCGTAAAATATTGGAATTTATAGTAAAAACACCATCATAAATATATAGAACACGTTATGCCTATATAGAAAGGATAAAGGAAATATTAAGATTAATTTATGGTAAAATAGCGAAAAATAGACAGAAAAACGAGAAAGAGATGAGACTAAAATTAAGTTGCAATGAAGCTTCTGCTGCAGGAAAGCGGGACTGGCCGACTCTCCGCGCAACGAAAACGCCTTGCGCGAGGTCTGAACAGCGATCTAGCTGACTTGCGTACGAACGAAATGTACGAGTAACCAAGCTAGGCGAGTCATTCTCAAGAGAAGAACTCTCTCGCTCTCTCTCGTTTTCATGTATAAAATTACTTGTTTTACTAGTAAATTATATATATGGAATATGTTATACATATATATATAGGATAAAATGAAATGTTAAGATTGTTTTACAGCTAAATACTAAAAGTAAAACGAATCGAGAAAGAGAGAAAACGGTAACGCGTTTCAATAGAGCTTCCTCTGCAGGAAAGCGAGGCTGGGGCGACTCTCTGCGCCACGACGCACGCCTTATCGCTAGGGCTGAACGGCGATCTAGCCGACTTGCGTACGAACCGAATGTACGAGTAACTAAGTTAGCCGAATCGTTCTCAAGTAAAATCTCTATCTCTCTCTCTCTCGCTCTCGTTCCTATAGTACGAGAATAATCGTCTAACTAGCAAATTATTTAAGAAAACTTATTAACTATAAGAAATCTAACGTCTAACTAACAAATTATTTAAGAAAACTCATTAGCTATAACTAGAGTAATCACTAATTTAACGAATAACCAATGATGTTTGGAATAAGCCATAACTCAACGAAACCATTTATACTAATAAGAGATTAACGCAGAAATCAGGTTGCATACGTCAAAGTTAACTACAGAAGCTGTAACAAAATTATTATTAGTGGTTTCATGTGAAATATTTATTCAAGTTCCGTAAAAACGCTGAAAAACTAAGCCATTACCATAGACACATCTACAGAGAAGCGAGCATAAGGATATTACCTAAGCTAGGAAAGTCTATTGAAAGTAGGCCAAGAAGTGGGGTGGTAAAAATCGCCTCATTTTCAGGGGAAAAACGTTTCGAACGCGTTCCCTCACCTAATCGCGTGGTCCTCTGTGTAGCACATCGCGCGGACAAATCAGAGCGCGCCATACCGATGCACTTGCATAGATCTATGGCTCTGCATGTTGGGAAGCTACTCTGCGGAGTAAGGGGAATGAATACGTGTATGGTCGAGATAGACCACGGGGAAATTCTTATAATCAGGATAGGGCTTTATCCCTTCTCTTCTTTTACGCGCTTGACGACAAGAATTTTCGACGCTCAGGAGCCTATAAAAGGCCGCGAAAATCGACCGGCGACACAGTTTCACGGGGGGTTAACTAGAGGACTAATCACTAGCCTGGCAGTCAATAAGTCGCCGGCAGTGAATTAGAATTTTTCCAAGGCAACAAGTAGTACTGTTTGCCGGGAAATAAAGTAGTACAGAACGATAGTTTTTCACCACGGCTTAATTTTCACAAAGTATAGTTTCAAGTAGTACAGAGTAAGAGTACAGTACTTATAATTATTAACCCTTGTAAAATCGGGGATATTGAACGTGCAACATTCAACTACTCATGTAGTTTATTTCAATAAATAATTATTAATACGCACCAACGCCTACGTTCGATTTTTAGTCTGTCTGACTACACTAATCTACGCCCAACCAACGTTCAACAGTAAGAACCACAGCAACAAACAACCGTAGGTATAATTTTCAATTACCAATTAAAGTGAAATCTTGCTCCGCGTGAAATTGTCATTCAAGTCCCTCCCCATTATTCGTGAAGTGATTATCCCCCAACCAAGAACAAAACGCACTCCAGCTCTATCCCGAGTAATTTTCCGCGAGGTTAGACTCAAAAACGGGCTTGCGTCTTCGGTATTTTCTCGTACGGTGTGGTAAAAGGAGAATTTATTCTCCTTGACCAGAGCACGGAAAAGATACACCGAAACGTGAAATCTATGTTAAATTCCTGGGTTCGTAAGATAGGCCGCGATTTTGACGTAACAGTGATGAAAGTTAATTGTGTGCGAGCGATTGCAGTTTGATTATGTTGCTTCTCAAGTGTAAATTAATATCAGAATTAAGTAATAATACACTGTCGGAAAAATGCCGTACAAAATTTTTCCATATTCGGAAACCAAAAATGTCGAGTGGTTGGATTTTCCCTGTGGTGCATTTAGGTATTATCTTTGTGATTATTTTGTTTGCCCCGAGGTGTTGCTTTTCGAACAACTTCTGGGCAGTGTTCACTCCACGAGTCTATCAACAATACGCTGTCACGGCTGGTGTTGGGGAAGAATACTTTTTCCAACCAAACTTTGAAGTGCTCTATACACAGGATGATATTGGTTATCGATATAGTATAATTCAATATATGTTCAATATTTTCTGGCAATCATTTTTGTCCATACCTGAAGTAATTTTTCCGAATTTCGTTGCTGTTAAAAATACGTTTTCTGGCCTGAATAAATTTTTTTTCACGATTGGGCCGAACTCACCCTGTCCCTCTTTTAGAACGATAAAAAGGGGTGACAGTACTTTTCCATCTGCATTTATGGTTGGCTGGATAGTGTAGCTGTGAGTTGCAGATGATACGGATTGCACTACACTTTGCACTTGTTTAGTTTCTTCAGCCGTCAGAGTCCTGCCAGAGTGGATTTCCAGTTGAAAACCGCTCTGATCTGAATTATACGAGTATATGTTTTTCGGTCCATATTTTTGAATATATAGTTTAATTTCATTCACGAAGTTTTCTGCATTCATCCTTAAGACTGGTTCGTCTTGTATAGTCTTTCGTGTTACGAATTTATTAATTTTCCTGGACACAATAGGATGTGTTTTCTTGAACTTCCGAAGCCAATCACGAGAAGCTTCAAAACGAATGTCTTCGTGACCTATCTCTTTTTGAGCTTGTAGAGCCCACTTTTGAAGGTCGATATCATGAACAATGAAATCAGCATCTACAGCGGCTTGTATGTTTTTCAAAGTAATATTCAGAGATTTGAGCTAATTTCTCCTTGTAGGTCCCACCTTTGTTCATTTGATTTGCCCAGCGTTTTAATTGTCGTACAGATTTGACTTTTTTGAATTTCTGACTGACGGTATCGACACTGTAATTTTTCTTCTTACCGGATCTCCAGTATTCGATTGCTTTGCGTTTGTAATCGTAGCTTATGTCTTCTTCGTCTTTAGAACAAGTATCAGAATCCACTGGACCTTCATCATGTTGCCAAAGAGTGTCCTCGACAGGGTTAACATCATATTGCTTGAATGGCTCTTGAAAATCTAGTGACTGTTCCTCGATAATTTCAACTCCGTTATAATCGTCCATGCTGTCGACCAGAACTTTTTCGAAATTCTGCTTTACCTCGATTTCTGCATTGTTAATCGGAGTTTCGAGAATATTCATGGCTTCAAATGTAGCCAAAAGAAGTTTAATGACGTTGATTGGATTCACTTTTCATGGTCTATTAATTTTTTTATCAGAAATTATAACTGACGCACTGGCACTCCGTTCAAATGAGCAACTGAAGATCGCTGTATGTATCGCGGTTTTTATATTTGAAAGACTTGTTGTTGGACCACATGCGATATCAGCAGATAATACGCAGTCCCAGATAGCCGCCTATGTAGAAAGAAAATAGAAAATATCTTGAGAAATTACACATCGGATCGAAAAAAGATAAAACACATGTTTAATTTCACAAAAAGCTATTCAGCGATACGACACTCGATCCACCCTCCCCCTCCATCCCTACCCCCTGGGGTGGGGGTGGGGGCAACTTTGAAATCGTAAATGGGAACCCCTATTTTTTATTGCAGATTCGGATTCCCCATAAAAAAATAAGTAACTTTTATCTGAAACATTTTTTTTCGATTCGTGATAGATGGCGCTGTAATCGCAAGAAACCTGATTTTTGCGAATGTCTCGAGAAATTACACATCGGATCGAAAAAAGAAAAAAGACGAGGGATAGGAGGGAGGGTGGATCAAGTTTCGTATCGCTGAATAGCTTTTTGAAAAATGAAACATGTGTTTTTTTTTTTTCGATCCAATGTGTAATTTCTCGAGATATTCACAAAAATCAGGTCCCTTATTTTTTTTTGGGGAATCCGAATCTGCAATAAAAAATAGGTGTTCCTATTTACGTTTTCAAAGTTGCCCCCACCCCCACCCCAGGGGGTAGGGGTGAGGGGTCGACTTTGATATCATTGGATGACCCTCTTCCAGGCGAACAAATTTTATTGAGAACTTTTTTTGATCCGATGCGTAGTTTTCGAAATATTTCAATGTCTTCAGATAAATCGGCCACCCTGTATATACTATGATATATTGTAATATATTATAACATAGTTACACTCTCTAGCTTATTGTATTATATCAGACAGCTATAAGAGGCTAGATTACGTCCGAATATTTCGAGGTTTGCGGGCACCAGGCCACCGAACCCGGAATTCAAGAAAAACTAGCTACGCCACACCTCTGGAATTCTCTCGCTGCCGTAAACAGCCGGTCAGCGACCAGCTGGCCTGCCTTGGTGGCGAGGGGAAGACGGGTGGCTCGGCCACGGATAGCGGGGAAATTAAGAAATCGTGTTTGATTTTAAAATAAAAGCCGGTCAGGACGTAGAGGGGTACCAGATTGGGGGGCAGGCTATAAAAGAGCCTGCACGGAGGGAAAAGTTCTCTTACGCTCCTACTCTGCTTGTCCAAGTTACCAAGTTGAAGGGAGTTAAAAAACAAAGGGTGCATTTTTCTTGAGTTCTAAAAAATGTATTCATACGAGTATTTGATCGGAATAGGTGATTTTGCAAGATAAGAAAATCATGCCAGTGAGCGTAGAACAGCGAAAATGACAGAAAAGAAAGGACAGGCGAGTCATTAAAATAATATCGAAATTCTTAATGACATATTGAATAAACTGACATTGATCTAGATTTAGATAGTTTTTAAGTGAATAGAATTAAGTGTAGAGAAGTAAGTTAATAGAATTAGGCAGGTAGTGTTTAAAAAACTAGAATTAAAGCACATAGCATTTAAACCTGTTGGATAAACAAGAAGTGTATAAACGTGCGAGTTGAAAGGAGATAGTAAGGAAGTGAACTGAGTGAGAGATAGAGAGTGTTAGAGACATAATAGAGATATCAGTGCGAAGAGCGAATCCGACGCGTTTAACTGTGTGTGTGCGTGTCGAGTGAACGCACACTACTAACGCACAAAATAATAACAGACAACCGAGTCGAGTGTACCGAGAGCCTATGTGAACGAAATAGCCGAAAAGAATTGTAAAAATAATCGTAGGGATTACAAAATTTAAATGAATTGTATTGGTTATCGGTCCCAGAATTCTCGAATTTCCACTGGGAAAATAAATTTAATGTCAACGATAAAAATTACCGTTACAATATATATTTATAATGTAACATAATATTGTTACCAGTTCTGCCGAGGGCTCGGCTCAAGCCCGCCACTCACCATAAGAATACGCCGTATATTAATTTAAGCATTTTTATCATCGATGTTTAGTATTAAGAAAATGCTTTCTCCTTCCTTCTCTTGATAACGCGAGGCTCGAGGACGAAATGCAACACCCTTCAAAGGATACGACGACCCAACAAGGAACCCTGGAGACAAGAGATATTATGCTGAAGCTGCGGAAGTCGAGAGGAACGTGGACGAGTGGAAAGCTGCCCTTCGATACAGCCAAAGCCATCGAAACCTCTATAAAGAAACCACCAATACCCGCCGAAATGCTGCCGGCTAGGATCCTAGCTACACACTATGGAGCGACGATTCAGCGAGACTGACCATGAATAATTCATCTAGCTGTTTGGACAAAAGGACCCAGGTTCGAGATTGATGCGTTGAAAAATCAATGTGTCCGAGCATGAGTTTGATGTGGAATATAAAACAGGGAAGCGTAATTCAAACGCTAATGTTTTATGCCACATATACACCATAACAAGAGCGCAAGTGATAGCTAACACTCGTGATAATGAGATAGAGAAAGACAACACGCCAACGCTACCAGGCAGTACAAACAAAGGCACAAATCACAGCACCAAGAAAACAGTGAGCGGCGTTGAAGGAAAGAGATCACGGCTAACTCAACGCACAGCAGCACTGAGGAAGCGAGGCCCGGAGAGGGCTGAGGCCTGCGCTTCCCTTTAAACAAGGAAAGAGACTTTGGTATTAACGAAGCGAGCTGATGCAACAGTGACGCAGGTTGTCCTGCAGCCGGTCAACGACAAAAAATCATGCAGGAGTACCATGACACATCATTGGGGGGCCATCAAGGTTACAAACGCACCCTGCAGAGGATCCGTACCTAATAAATTGATCCAGTATGAGGAAGGATATCTGGCAGCATATCTCTTTCTGTGAAAGCTGTCCTACCGACACCTCATCGACATCTTTCAAAAAGTGGCGGTCGACATACTAGGACCGCTACCCGAGACCATGACTGAAAAAAATACATAATTACGTTTCAGTACGCCCTCACTAAATATAGTGTGGCGGTACCATTGCCTAATCAGAAAGCCTCCACAGTGAGAGGGCATTGGTGTTAAAATTGATCTACCGGCATGGAGCACCTGAGACGTTCCTGCCAGACCAGGGCACGAATTTGAGGATCAAGGTAATTGGGACGAGTGCTGCCGTATGCGATGTTCACGTATAACACCATGTGTTTGAGAATGCTTGAGCATTCTGCTACGCGTTGCTGAACTGCGCACTGCAGGCTAGCGTGGGTAACTACTTGCTGTTGTTGCTTAGCGGCAGCACCTCACAGGAGCAGTAAATTCACACTGGGTCTGCGTGCCAAGCAACATGTCGTTGCGCGCACGCGCTCTTCGACTGCTTGGCGAGACAACAGCTGCTTCGTATAACGTAGCCATCTTACGTTTTGCTCTTGCACAGCTTTGACCGTTTCCGTGACTCGTGTGCTCAGATCATAGTTCAGTGCATCTTAATAATGCTCAACGTTCCACTCTGCCGACTCACAGTCACTACAAAACTCATCCATCATGTCAGCATTGATATATTGACGTGGGCCTACTAGTACATCAAAATATTGGCCCATCGTGTTGTGCACCCGGCTTCAGTTTCACCGCGACAGCGCATCTCATCACTTATACCGATGAATCTAATCATGTGTGGTAACAAGCTCACCTCAATTTATTTACTTTTGTTATGCTCATTTTGATATATTAATTTATATATTTTACTTGTTTTATTTGTATGTTTTCGTCCACGGCATTTGACAGGTGGAGCAATAAATGCCACTGTAAACCACATCTGTGTCCTGCATATTAATTCACCTGCTACAACTATGGTATACAGTCCACTTCTCTCCAACAACTGAATTGTTGAACAATTGGTCCTTCGAGCTGGATAGCAGTACCACTAGCATTGTGCTCTGATATCAAGTGCGTGGACGCACCTCAGTAAGCTCACTCAGCAGGAACACTTTCGACCAGCTTACATCGTCGGAGGACGATCCGACAGCTCAACAAGCTCTAGCACTCACAGCGGATCCCGCCAGCCTAGCTCCGCAGTATCGACTCTGCATATCGATCGGCTCGTCGCAGCTCTACATCTGCATCGTAGGGTATCGTACAGCTCTGCGGAGTTTTATTTTGATAAAACTCTATACTTTCGCATTAACAGTGCTCAAAGTGTATCGCCTATTTGCAAAGATGTAGAGCTCGCACATATTAATTAGTGCACTCTCTCGTAGTATCATGGCAGATGACGCCGATGCAGCTCAGGTCGGTGACAAAGTCGAGTAGACTTCTGATAAAAAGCTGCTGGTGCCTGCCAGCCATAGCAAGCACCACCTACCATCGATGCACACCTACGCAATAAAGTCCTCGTTCAAGCTCACTTGCTATACTGCCGAGTAAGCTCATCGCCAAGACGCAATTTTAGCGTAGTTGTATTGAAGCCACCAGAGAATTGTTACAGATACGTGCCCGACTCAAATCTTTCTGGAGCGTTTAGCACGAATGAAATATTCGTAAGCACTTGCAGCCAGGCGAGCCATCACAGCTCCGCACCATCAGCTCTGTGCATCTGTCAGCTCGATGCAGTCCAACATCTTCTTCATGAGGCATCGTACTGCTTTGTAGAGTATTTATTTATTTAATTCATTTTAATTGAATTCAATTAATTCAGTTGAATTGTTTAAAGTACTTGGAAATAAATCAGGTCCGAATATCAGCATTTCGGTTCGGTACACCTCTTGGTGTATGTAATGGGTTTTTTGTGCAATAGTTAACCTTTTTCTTTCTCGGTAGAGTTGAGTAACTAAAAACCAGCAAATTCAGGTTTTTTTAGTGGTTGTTAAACGGAACAGCTCTGCTACCGTTGTTTACGAAATTAAATGCAAACGATTCATTCTGAATATCTATTTTATATTAGGTGCGCAACTAAGTTCCCGCTGTTTTTTTTTAATGAAAATGCAACTTTATTGTAAAAAAATGTTTACAAATGAATCATTCAAAATATTGCCCATCGCTAGCGACAACTTTTTCCCATCTTTCTGGCAGAGCTCGAATACCGTCACGGTAGAAGTGTTCGTCTTTTGAGGCTATCCACGAATCAAGCCATTTTGAGATGTCTTCATATGAGCTGAACTGCTGATTAGCCAGACCATGTGCCATCGAACAGAACAAGTAATAATCGGACGGCGCAATATCTGGGGAATATGGCGGGTGGGGTAGGACTTTCCATTTGAGCGTTTCTAAGTAGGTATTAACGGATTTGGCAACGTGAGGCCTAGCGTTGTCATGCTGTAGAATCACTTTTTCGTGCCTCTGCTCGTATTGTGGCCGCTTTTCGCGCAGTGCTCGGCTCAATCGCATCAATTGAGTTCGATACCGTTCCTCAGTGATGGTTTCGTTCGGTTTCAACAGCTCATAATGAATAACACCGCCCTGGTCCCACCAAATACACAGCAAAACCTTCGCAGCGTGAATATTCGGCCGAGCCGACGACGTAGAAGCATGACCGGGCAGTCCCCATGATTTTGTTGTCTTTGGGTTGCTGTAATGAATCCATTTTTCATCACCCGTAACGATGTGATGAAGAAAACCCTTCTTTTTTTGTCGCTCGAGCAGTTGTTCACAGGCGAAAAAACGACGCTCAACGTCTCTTGGCTTCAAATCATAAGGAACCCAAGTTCCTTGTTTTTGAATCATTCCCAACGGATGCAATCGCTTGAAAATGGCTTGGCGGGTAACTCATAATGTTGAAGCAAGCTCTTTTTGCGTTTGGCACGGATCCTCATCGAGCAATGCCTTTAATTCAGCGTCTTCGAAGGTTTTTGGCCTTCCTTCACGCGAACGGTCGTGTTACGTCAAATCCGCGCGGTGTTTTTACAAAAACCGACAAATTTAAGACGTGTGAGGCGTTTCGGCGTGAGTTTTCCGTACTCTGGTCAAGGAGAATGAATTCTCCCTTTACAACACCTGACAAGAAACACCGAAGACGCAAGTCCCGTTTTGAGTCTAACCTTTCGGAAAATTACTCGGGACAGGGCTGAGAATGCTCGTTGATTATTCGCGTTAACCCGTCACTCGTCTCGATAAACTAAATTGATAAATAACCCCGCGGAGGTAGGGATTTTAGGTGGGAAGGGAAGTGGTAGGTTACTTTCACTTCGGGAAAAATTTACGGAAATGTCAGATAAAATAAATTAGAAAAATTGGGTTGGTACTTACGTTTGGTTTTCCTGGTGAAGTTGTTTCGCCGGTAACCGATGCGTGGAAGGGAAAATTAATGGCAATCGTTTGTAAAAGAAATCGTTATACTCGATGAATCGTGAAGCTGTTAGTTTTTATTCAAATAACCCAATAATTGATACACGTACGTTCGCTATTACCGTGCGCGAGCGATCGTTTTTTTCTCGACACAATATACTTAACGCGATACTTGTGGTTCGATAAAACAGTAAAACGAAATAAACAGTGTGGACTTGTACAAGAACGGCAGAAAACAATTGAATTCAATTTCTTCTAAACTTTAGATAAATTCCGTATGATTAAAACTGAAAAAAAGTAAATTCGAACTGAATTTAGACTGTTCGACCGTTTTTATTTTCAGTACTCACTCTGGACTTTGACTGACTCTACAGGGTGGGATTCCTCCGCAGTAATTATCGCCAACGGGCTGTCTACCGACTGCCCGGCGACTGACTGTACTATCAACTGTATACTCTTGGTGCTAACTGTTAACTGCTTTTTTTCGGGCATTTTCCCGTCCTTATATAAGTCCTGGAGGGCTTAATTTTCTATGCGGGGGTTTCTCGGAATTACAATAGAACTCGGACTTTGTACTTTATCGATAATCCATTTTTTCTTCTAGCTGTGACGTCGTCGTCGTTCGATTCCTTTCCTGAGTTGCATGCGAGTCGATACCACATGTCGTGAAGTAGTTGAAGGATTATTCCTTGCTTCGGTGGCACGCGTCGGGATTGAGAGAGAGAGAGAGAGAGAGAGAGAGAGAGAGAAAAGCGCCTTGGTCAGGCAGCGAGGTGTCGAGGGTTTCGGGCCACGCTGCGCTGTAGATCCGAGTCGCTTCCGCTGTCCCTTTTATCACTAATACCGAATATAGTTCTTCGATAATGTTAAATTTATTTAAATTTATAATAGCGTGTAACGTAAATGGGCATATATAACTACTATAGTAACAAACTGTCTATGGTTTTTATATCCTCTCACGATCCTAATTGTTTAGTTAAAACAATATATTGGCTTTTCGATGTTCGTTAATGTTTAATTTTCATATTTGCAATTATTTCTTGTATCCTTTTCAGTAAGCATTTCTTTTCTGAGTTCCTATCATAATTTTCGATAAAAATTGTTCATCAGTCCAAATGATTCTATATCAAATGGCTGCTTAGATTCACTCTGGGTCGCAAAGTATATGTTCTATAAATATGTATTGTTGCGAGGGAACACTCCTCGTCTTATGGTGTTAACACAGAGAGAGACGGGAAAGACGGCATCGGCTCGGGTGCGATCTGAGAGCGTTGAGCGGCATGCTCCTACGCCAACAACCGCTACCGTAGCTTCGAGTCGTCTTTGCCGTCTATCCGATGACTAATATGAATCGTCTTTTCTTATTCTACCCTATTTTAACTCTGATTATCTGTATGATATTATTTCTTAGCTCTTATATCGAACTTCCGTTTAGGTGGTTTATTCCTTTTAAATTATTGATTTATTTATTAAATATATATATTCCATAGTTTAAGTATTTACTTCATAAAAAGTCCAAATCTTTGCTACGATTGTGTTTAAATTTATATTTAAACGTTCAGAGATTCTGAAGTCAAAAACAAATTCCAATTTTCTATCAATACTATTAATAAGACACAGGTCTTCGTGTAATATTCTTGTTCATTGCATCATTCGTCATCGGATATAAGAACTTCCAAAGCAACGAAAACGTTGCCACGTCAGTTAGTATGTCTTCGCGTAATATTCTTGTTTATTGCATCATTCGCTGTAGCATATAGGGACTTTTAAAGCAACGAAAAGGTTGCCACAGCAGTTGGTCTATCTTCGTGAGCCAGATACGGTATATGACGGGGGAAGGAAGCTACCACCCGACAGTCACCAATAGAACACGCGGACATGAATCAATTAAAGATTTCGATGACACGCGCCGCCAATGATATCCACCGGCCGTAGAGGGAAAATCTCTTGATACGAGATTCAACTCCCTCTACGCTGGCCGTTTAGAGTAGGGCAGTGGCCTACCAACTCTTGGTTTTTCGTTGTCAAGTACAGTGGTGAACCTGGCCGTCCATTCCTGGCGCGCACTATGTGTTCCCACTGCCCTGCCTCGGTGTACCGAGGTACTAAGCTTAGTTCATGACGTTTTGGTTTTGTCCCAATCGACCAGCACTTACTACTGGAGCCATCTCTTGAAAAACAACGGGAACTTAGTTGCGCATCTAATATAATCTAGTTCCAAGAATGGAAATTTAGTTGAAAAAAAATTATTTAAGCCGAAATACATGAATGAGTGTTGCTCACCAATCATTTTCTTATTCACAATGGACATGTGTACTTCGTCAACCTTTTGTAACAAGAGGAAGCATAGCTCACCTGGAGCAAAGGCTCGCACTTAGTCAGTTCAACTAAGGATTTTGGATAGCTCATCAACATCTAGAAATTGCACTAGAAATTGCAACAACTTTCAGCATTCGAAACATCAGCTTCTGCCTCAGCAGCTTAAACCGCTTAGAGTTAATCAAGTGAATGGTCATCTGGTTGAAGTATCGCTGCAATTGTCGGTACAACTGTCAATTCATCAATCCAACTCAAGGCGATTGCCATCCGGTACGTCTGATCAACCTGCAGCTCATTGAGAGGGGGGTGCAGTCGTCCAGAATTCAGGACCGCTCGACATAGTCAGCTCCACACTCCTCGCAACTGCTTTAGCATTCGTTAAAACATTAATTTCAACTCATCAAGTTCGGCTGCTCATAGATCCAGGATCGGAACTATCCTTCGTAGGAAAAAGCCTCTGCACTCGGCTCAAACTCACACGTCAGCGCGCATCCATTCCGATCTTTAGCATTGGTGACAAGAGATCAGCTCAAACACGCGGCTTGACTCAGCTCATTCTTCATTCTCAACACGCAGCCGCTGCTGTCACCATGAATGCTAACATCCTCAAAACTTTAACGGTGATATTACCGTTAGTGGAAATACTAACTTAGACGTGACCTCATATCAACAAGTTCAAATTGGCAGACTCAGACGTTCAACGGTCAATCGACATCATCATCGGGGCAGATGTTTATGGGCAGATCATCAAGCCGAATATCATCAGGAGCTCACCGTCAATGCCAATTGCTCAGGTGTCGGTGTTCGGATGGCTGGTGCTTGGACCAATTAATTCAGCACAACCGCTTGCCAGTTAATCTCATCATGCTCACCTTCAACAGCAGGAGCAAGCACTGCTAGACGCTCTCATGAAATTCTGGGTCCAAGAGGAATTCCCAATCAACACTGACAGCACACTCACATCTAAAGAACAGGAGTGTGAGGATCATTTCAGGTCGACGCATAGGCGTAACGCATCAGGGAGGACATCGTCAGGATCCCGCTCAATTCACCGGCAACGCTTTTGGGGAGCTCATTTTCGACTGCTCATCACTGTCTGTCTCGAGTTTTAAAACGACACTCGTGGGATGACGAATCCAAACAACTTTACCATCAATTCATGGCAGAATACAAGCAGCTCGGTCATATGGAGAGGGCGCCAGCATTACCATAAAGTGCAGTGCATTATTATCTGCCTGTTGAGAATTCCTCCTGACGTAGTTGGAACGACCTGCGAATATTTTGAAAATTAGAAGACTTCACTTCACAACAGGGAAAAATAAAACCAGACAGAAAGATGGTTTATAGAGAAAGTGATTTATTGCACCATCCGCTCTTACACTACAAAATGTATCCAAAATAAAAAATTAATAAAGATATAAAAATAAATAAAAAAAATAATTTGAATTGAATTTAGGTTTGAGTGACCAGCACACAATTGTATTAACCCTTAGCAGCCACACCTAAGCCAGGCCACATAGCGGCCACATGGGGTAACTTGTTGATTGTTTCATGTTTGTTGAAGAGTTTTTTAACATTTCAAATGCTTTTATCCGTCAATTTATAGATGGTGTTCTAAAAACTGGTCATGTATATGAAAATTCAGCAAGAATGGCTTTTTTCAGACAAAAATTCATTACTCCGCCATTTTCCAATAGTAAGGGCTAACATTTTAGGATTGTACGAACAACATATACCACTACCATAAAAAAATAACAGTATCTGCCGATCATTCAAAAAGTATATTTATTTTGCAAAATTACTGGAGGGAAAAATGAAAAAAAATAACAAATCATAAAATTTGATAAAATGACGTTACTTGTATCAATTTCAAAGGTTTTAGACCTCTAATTTCACTTTCCCTGAGCCTGGAGTAACTAGTTACCCCGTGTGGCCGCTAAGGGTTAATTGTGCGCTGTCTGTTAATGAGTGTAGTGTACGTGGTGCAGCCAGCGCTGCAGAGCACGCCGCGGAATGAGAAGTGTGAGCGTTAAATATGTCTCTTATTTCCAATGAATTTTCTCTAAGATTTACACAAGTGATTTTACAGAGACTGAATGAGAGTACTTGCAAATATATTGCTTGAGTGCTGGAATTTTAGTGTGACAGGGCGTGATGCAGTCAACGCTGCAGAGCACGGCAAAGTGAGCTTGAGGATGCACACATGAATGTAATAAATTCGCAGTACTTTCCCAGCAAGCTTAACTGGGGGAAAGTACAGTGAATTAAGAGCAACACACGCAATTGTATTAATTGAGTGAGCAACAGGTAGCGTGGAAACGTGGTACAACCCGCGCTGCAGAGCACGCCACAGTGTGTGACCTTCATGAGGATGCACCGATGTGTTTTTCACTTCTCACCGTCATTGAATTATTATAAATTATAGCGGAGTACTCGTACTCGATTTTGAGTTCTTGTGAGCACGAAAAAGCTGAGTTGATCCGGTGAAGGTGATGAAAATTTGTCCGAGCAATGCTGTAATGTGTGCGCTGTTCATGCGGGTTTTCACGTAAGTGACACAAATTTCAATACGGCTGCGCTTCACAAAAGTGTCGTTGTGCGCTGAAGTCAAATGAGTGAGACAGCCGAGCACAGCACACCACCCAGCAGCAACAGGTCGACGCACGGCGAATATCGATCACCGTGCGTTAGCTGATTTTCCAACAGGGAGAATATTTTGAAGTTAAGGCAAACCGCAAAATTCGCCACATGCCGGGAAATTGCAGCGCGATACCGAAATGTAAGGAAAACTCGCTGGATACTACGCATCCTGGCGAGGATGTAGACTCCACGGCCGGTTTAGCTGCAGCAGTCGGGAACCGCGCATTAGGACGCGCAGGGCGTTGTCAGAGCTCTCGCCGGCGGGACAGACTCCCGCCGACAGGCGGACCGACTGACTGCACAGTTCAGTATAATTCCGCTTAGGGGTGTGTCATTCGAAGATCACGACAGTACTGTCAGTGACGATCCGTTCAATATGGCCACCGGTGATCGAATACCGGAAAACATCACCAAGGATATGATAGAGCAGAAAATTGAACACGTGCGTATAATAGACCGCGCGGGTTTCACGACGACTGCTTGTACATCAGCACGGCTACTGCCGGCACGGGTAAGGAAACGGTACGAGGTGGTCTACAGGATTCACCGCTACAAAGAAAGAGCGCGACGCGAGCTCGAAAGGGCGCAGCGCGACCAACAGCAAGGCCAGCGCGAGCTCAAAAGGATGCAGCGGGATCACGAGCAGGGCCAGCGTGAGCTTGAGCATGAGCTCAGGCTTCAGGGCGACGACGCACCGTCGACGAGAAAGAACTTAGTCGACACGTTAAATGAGGTAGAGACAGACGAGTATAAGCTCATCCGGTCCCTACGGGAGCAGATCACCGAGCTAAAGCAGCAGCTGGATAGGGCAATGTCGGGTGTGCGAACACCTGTCACCACCGCCGGGACAGGGGCAAACCCGATTTGAGGAACGGGACTACCCTCCTGAAGATCGCACGTCCTGAGGGGAACAGACATGGTCACGGAATGCACATGGACGAACGTTGAACCTCAGGTTGGCTCTTAAAAACATAAAGCACTTTGATGGAAGCAGCACCGATGAGCTTCACACCTTCCTACGATCCTGCGAGATCGTCTTCAAGAGGGCTACGGATGGGGATTACGAGATACTGTTGGAGTTGGTGCTTAGTCGCGAGTTCGAAGGTACAGTGGCCCGAGAGATGAAACATAGAACCATCCTCCTGACGGCACAGCTCAAGACCGAGCTGGAGGCCTTGTACCGGAAGCAGAAGTCACTGACCGCACTGTAGGTCGAGTGTCACTCCCTCCGGCGAGGACAAGGGGAAGATATCGCTGTATACGCTGCCACGGCGGAAGGAATCACCGTTGACATCATAAAAAAGCTCAGCGAAGACGCCGCATCGGAAGCCGAGACGCGAGCTATCAAAAGGATCACGCGGTAGAGCGCCTAAGCCAACTGCGAAAATGGACTGCATTGGCAGGTCCAAATCGTGGCGAGGTCACGCAATTACGCCACTCTCGACGAGTCCGTAACGGAGGCCATCGAGATTACGAATATGGTGCAGCCCAAGGTAGGTACAGCAGGCGGACAAATCCATACCAGAAGGTCTCTGAGCGCGCAGTCACGACAGGGGGAAAATTGTTTCACGTGCGGAAAACCTGGACACATGGCTCGAGACTGTACCCGGGAATCGGGACGTGTAAGCCTACCAGTACCGAGTAAGAACAAGACGATACACAACGTCGACATCATCTGCAATTTATGCCAGAAAAGGGGACACGTGTAGAAGGACTGCAGGAAGAGGTTATCGCAGAACAGAAGCGGGTCGACGCAGTCAGCACAGGAGCCCCGATGGCCGAAAGGTGCGGGTAACCAGATTACGGAAAACACTGTAACCACGGGGCCAGACCGAGCTACCGCAGCGACGAAAATGTTGGGCGCGCTGAGATTGAATATGCTGACTACCCAGCAAAAGCCTGCAAATGAGAAAAAAAGGCAGCAGGCAAAGCAACGCTGCAGCTGCTCCAAGTACTGCTGCCGGCGTCGAACTCAACCACAAGCGATTTCGATATCATCGCACCATTGGCAACGACCGGAGTACTCACTCTCAAGGCAGACACAGAAGCTCAATGCAGTATATCTAAACCGGAGACCAAAGTAACGAAGAGCATTGTACAACTGCAAGGTGTAGCGAGGAAAAAAAATCTACCTTTACCGACTCCCCTCGGTAAAGCAAAGATCGCTCTTGAGACGCCCGCTTCGGCGTGGAACACTGGCTCTACATAGTTCCGAATAACTTGCCGCTGGAGGTCGACGGACTGCTCGACATAGACTTTATGAAGCAGCATAAAGCGGACATCCTGCATAGCGAGATGCTCAAATTGTATGGCCACTGCATGCTGCTACGGGACGGCGCGACGAGGATATATTCGTCACCACGCAGCAGAACTGCAGCCACAAACAAATACATAGGCCTGCTTTCAAAGGTAGAGCTCGAGCATGTGGTCAAAGTGCAACGCTCCGTAGCGACACTCAAGCCTCTCGAGACTGTGGCAATGGGTCACGCGACCGAGGTGGCCGCAAAGGTAGCAGAGGATCCCGGTACGAGACTCATGTGTCGGAGAATTAAATTATCCGAGCACGAGTTTGACGTTGAGTACATGGTTGGAAAAAGGAATGCTACAGTAGACGCCCTGAGTCGCACGTACGCAACAACGCGAGCGCAAGTGAGACAAGAAAAAAGGTCCTACGAAAAAGAAAAGGACAGCGCGCTCGGGTATACGAACGGCCGCACAAAGCGAAGGGCTGAAGATACCTCAGGTAGCCATAGTAACGCGTTGAAGCGAGAGGCTGAGCTCGCCCGCAAGAAAGAAAAGGACAGCGTGCGCCGGGATACGAACAACCGCACAAAGTGGAGAGCCGAAAATACCTCGGGCAAGCCTAGCCACGGGGCAGAGCGAGAGGCTAAGCTATACAATGTGAAGGAAACAGACAGTGAGATACGCCGCGTGCATGCAAGTCGCTCCACTGATCCCCAAAGTCCCGCCGTGAAGTCGTACAGACAAGGAAGGGAAAGCGCCTGCATCCGCGCAGAGCAAGACAAAGAAGGACGGAGAGCTCTCAGCATGGCAAGGCCAATTTGAAATGCGAGGGAGGACAAGGAAAAAAACAAGCTGCAGGGCCGTCCGAGGGAGAGAGGAAGGCCCAATAGCGCAACCAGCGGTAGGCACCGTGAGCAAGACACTCGGGCAGCTCGCTGTACAGTCGTACTGAGGAAGCGAGGTACAGTAGGGACAGCGGCCTACGCTTTCCCAAAGGTCGAAAGCGAAACAACACCACGACCGACGCGAGCGACTGCAGCACTCACGTAGCCTACCCTGCTGCCGAAGTTTAACCCCTCGTGGTTCGGGCCTTATACTATCACGGAGAAGCGCTCTCCTGTCACCTACATAGTTCAAAAGGGACACAAAAGGCAGCCGGTGCATGCCCACCAGCTGAATCCTTTTATTGAGCACTAATGGCTCAAACAAAAAAAAAGAGAGAAGGAATTATCAAATTGATATATTGGGTCTGGGAAAAAGTTCGTGACGCTTTTTTAGTAAAATTCAACTGGTTTTCTTATAGTGTGAAAATGAATTTATTTAAACCAAATATGCTCCATTATTATTGACAATCTTTCGCCATTTTTCGGGTAGAGCCTTGATGCCATCGGTGAAGAACTTCCGTGATTTCTGGTTGAATAACTGAATCAAGTGGTTTTCACAGGCTTCTTTTGAAAGCAGCTTAATTCCATTGACAGCGTTCTGCAGAGATCGGAATAAGTGATAGTCAAAGGGTGCTATGTCTGGATTTTACGGTGGATGCATCAAAACTTCCCAATCAAGCTCTCGCAATTTTTAACGGATCAACAAAGAAGTGTGTGGTCAGGCGTCGTTATGATGGAAGACAACACCTTTCCTATTAATCAATTCGGGCCGTTTTCTTTCAATTGCTTGGCGTTATCTCTCTAGTTGTTCATAGTAGAGTTAAGGGCTTATACGCAGTTATGAGGCAAAAAAAAGACGGCTTTTCAAGAATTCATCCTGAAGAGACTTGTGAATATATTGATTTGAAAATTTTTGTGGTTATAGAAGCATCCTTCAAGAACGTAAACAATTTTTTTATTTATAAAAATGTTGATTATAGAGGGCGCTGCAGGCGATTTCCGGAACCTCCTCTAAAAAAAGACGATTTACGGTGATCATCGTAACTCAAGATTGGATTATCTGAAATCAAAAAACCAAACAAATTTCGTTAATATATTAGATTATCTAGTAATTAATCGTTCGGCTAATCAAAATATTGAATTTTCACAAAATGGCGGCTTCTCAAAGAAATGTTTTCGATTTTTTATGTAAAATTTGGCCTTAAATTGTTTATAAAATGGAAAATAAGTATCGGATTGACAAAAGGAACGATTAATTACTAGAAAATGTATCTGAGAAGATTGTGTTAAAATTTTAGACCGATCGAACAAGCCGTTTTTGAGATATCGTGATCACCGACTTGAAAAATGCTGTTTTGAGAAAAACGCGTTTAAAGTTTCAAAACCGATTCACACATAGAAAAAAAATTTTTTTTTCAAGTCACATGGTGTCGTCTATTCCAGGGCCATATAATAAACCCTCCATTCCTTCAGCAGCCTCCAGCAATTCAATTTGGTGCTGTCTTCGAGCCATCCTTTCTTCTCGTGTCGCTTCGTGCGCTCTGCGCGCGGATAGCGTAACGCGCTCTTTGTCCTCCTTTTGTACATATGCATGCGTATTGGGCCCCAAAGACAGTCCCATTGCATTCATATGGTACAAAAGTGAAATTGAACCTTCATTAAACATACCGGCGGCGATATTTGCGGCCATTTCAACAATTTTTGAGCCACTCGGAATGATTTTCGGCGTAATTTTCCAGATGATTTGGTTGTAACTCTCAGGTACAAGGAAAACACTACCACACTCTCACACAATGTATAAGAATACAATACACAGGTATATGAAAGGAGCAACGGTCCAGGTAAACAGCTGCCGCTTGAGCCTCTGCCCTACCTACTTTCAAACGCGCCGAGGCGTCTCTACATATATAGGTATAACTCCGAAAGTATTGCTCGGATCGACTTGAAATTTTGTGTGTATACTTTTGAAAATATGTACATTACAAAAATGTAATAAAAAAATCGATTTTTCAAAAATCATAACTGCGTATAACCCCTTAAGAATCAATCGTGTGACCAACTGGAAGTAGCTCATGGTGGACAGTTTATCAATCCTACTGACTGATCATAGACGCTATAGCTATATCAATGTTAATTATTATATACGAACTAGTAGCCTGTTGTCGCTCGGGAGCTACCAGCTACGTGCCTTCTCCCAAATAAATGGCGTTACAAATAAAACCAAAATACGCTCTTCGAAAATTATTTCCTTTTCATTTCGGTCACATCGGAAAAAAAGTTTATGAATATTTTAATGGAGCAATGAAGTTATAAATCAAAAAGATCGTCGCCTTGTCATATTTTCAATTCAAGCGTTTCGTTTCTAGAAAAAATGTACGTAAAAAATCTAAGGTAGTTCCGAAGAGAGATTAGTTAAACGAAACTATTCAATAAACAAAAGATGGCATCGATGTAACCTTCGTATTGTAACGAAGTGATCCGCGCTCCCGTTGATAAATCGTGAAGTCAATCTTGCTATGCGAGATAATTACGAGACCGTAAGCCAGCCAACGGGTGTGTGCTCGCTGGTTCGATGTACCCAAACTCGATTGTAGATCGTCACGTATTAGCGCCCGTGTACAAGCGAGGCCAGACGCTATCGCGACCGGGCTCACTCGTCCTAGTCGCTGCCCAGCCGCCGATGTTCTCGTTATCTCTCTCTCAAATTGTGAGATCTCGACATTTTATAAAAAGAAAATATATATCTGAAATCACTACGCGAGTGCGCCTATTGGGTGGACCATGTAGGATATTATGAGTCGACAGGTAATGTAGCTATAAAACCATTTTTATGACAATACCTCAACTGTATTAAATATAAAAGATCGCCTCATATCCGCCGCTAATAACTCGCCTGTATAGCGTTATCACTAGGACGTCAGTGGATGGGTCGTTTTGTACGAGCTTTCTGTATTCGAAATAGTGCAGTAAGCATCTGGAGTCAGAGGTTCCCGATGGATAGACCTATCGACGACCGTATTCGTCAATGATCAGAAAAATTATTTGCAATCGGGAAACCTGGATGCTCCGAAAGATAATTAACGAGAGCAGCCAACCGTCGTCGCATCTGAGCGGCGCCCCTTCTCCAACGTTCAGCGTATACCATACCGAGTCGCTTCGTCCCGCTGTATGGACGTAAACACAAATCGCTTTACAGCTAAGTCTTAACGGTACATTTGGAATGTACATATACTCGTATATTTCTATCTCTAGGGAAAAGTAATATGATATCGTGTGGAATTTTTGTCAAGAGTTTAGGCCGTTAGTTGTTTGATTTATAGTGTTCGCGTCCCGATTTATCCGAAGATGGGTATTCCGCGATATTCCTGAAGTGTAACCCACGAACTTTGTTTTGAATATCGCGTGGTAGAATAGTTATTCTTGTAAGGGTTACTATATATATTGAAATAAGAATCTAGTGTTGTGTCGCGGAATATTCCTCTAACGTATTCTCAGGTATATTCCTTAGCGGACACAGTTAGAGATGGAATTCTGAAAGATAGCTGTCATACAAGACGGGATGCGAAGTAGACGCCGACGCAGCATGAAGCGACTCGCGAGGCGATCTACGATAGGCTAAAGCTAAAGCTGCCAACTAAGGGATTTTAGAAAACGCAGTTGCTAACTGCTTGAGTAAAGACAGTATTAAATTAGATTGAAAAGAGAACGGTTGGTTCCTCGTTTAATACTCGAAACAACGCATTATTGTACTTCTTACTTTGATATATAAATAGGCAACGGAAAGTTACCGTGGCTTATAATAAATACTTCCTTTTATATAAATTCGCGTTTCCATCTTTTACTCGAGATCCATCTCCTTATCGGCAAACGATCCCAAAAAATAATAACTTTTAATATTATACCGACTACCGAATAATCCAATTACTCGGTACCGGCATAACATTTGGTGGCAGCGGTGGGATCTGCCGAAGTTAAGTGATTCGCGATTTATTAGGACAAAAGTGTTTTGGACAAAGTTGAGAATACTCTGAAGTGACGACTACGACGCGTGCAAGGACACCAGTGTAGTTCGTGAAAACCCGACTAATCTAACGCGAAGCGTGAAGTGAACGTCGGTGCGGGGTGACGTATTGGTCAACCGTTTAAAGTCCCGATTGACGGTGTCACGTCAAGTCGCGGAAAACCGCACAAAGTGTGCAACCGAGTACGCATAGCAGCTACTCGAAAAGAAGCCGTCGCGCAATCGTTGGCGACGCACCAAGGACGAACCCAGGAACCAACGGAGATACGGGTCAACGGTACCAGGGAGGACAACTGGACCAACCTTCGAGGAAAGCTAAGAGACAACGGGTCTACAGCACCGAAGGAACAGCACCCGAGGACATCGCAATGGAAAGGACCGTCTACCAGATCATCTTTCTGTAAGTGGCGGTTACTTTATACTCATACATAGCCAATAAACTGAAGCCAGTCAGGAAAAATATTTTGGAAAATTTGGAGAAAATATCTCTAGAAATTTTGTGAGCATATTTTAGAGTTTGTCCACCGCGAAACTAGCAACATGCCGATATTTAGGGGAGCGAAACCGAAACGTAGAGTCAATTCATTAGGAACTGCGACTCCCGGCGAAGGGGCAGACTCCACAGCTGGATTAGCTGCCGCCGTAGGGGAAATAGTATACGAAGCGCGCAGGGCGTTAACAGAACTCGCGCCGTCGGGACGAATCCCCACCGATAGGCAAGAGGCCGTCGCAGGCCGACTGGACGCCGAGTTCGGCGTAAACCCTCTCAGGGGCACGGCATTTCGCGATAACAGTAGTATAGGTAGCGACGACGTGTTCAATATGGCTACTGGCGAACGAACGCCTGAACGCCTTGAGGAGGACATAGATGAACGGGAACTCGGAAGCTTGCAAACGATAGATCGCGTAGGTTTCCCGTCAGCTACCGGTACGACGGCACGATCGGTGACTTCGAGAGTACAAGATCGGTTAGAGGCGATCGACCGGAGCCACCGTGATTTGGTAAGAGCTCGACGGCAGTGCGAAAGGCTGCAGCGCGAGCACGAGCAAAGTCAACGCGAACTCGATCGCGAACTTCAGGGGGTTGAAACACCGTCAGCAAGACGAAACTTGGCGGGCACGCTCAACGAGGTAGGTGCGGACGAGTTCGAACTCATCCGGTCCCTACGAGAGCAAAACGCCGAACTATTGCGGAGGCTGGAAAATACGGGGTTGGAAGAACGTCCGACACCACGTCCGCGATCGAGGCAAACCCGATTTGAGGAATCGAGTAATCCCCCTGCTGATCCCGTGTTTCAAAGGGAACAACAAAGGGGGTCGGCAACACCGAGTAGGACGCTCGATCTTGGACTTGCGCTAAAGAACATCAAGCGTTTTGACGGAAGTAACGCCGACGAACTCGACGCCTTCTTACGATCCTGCGAGACTGTTTTCAAGCGAGTAGCGCCCCAGGACCAAGACATCCTGTTAGAGCTAGTGCTCAGCAGCAAGCTCGAGGGTAGAGCGTCCAGAGAAATGAAGCACAAACTAATCCACTCGGTAGCACAGCTTAAAACCGAGCTGGAGGCCCTGTACGGGAAGCGGAAGTCGTTGCCTGCGTTACAAGTAGATTTCAACTCCCTCCGACAGGGCCAGGGAGAGGACATCGCGGTATACGCCGCCAGGACCGAGCGTATCACCGTCGATATAATAGAAAAGCTTTGCGAGGAAGCCACCACGATAACGGAAATGCGCATCATCAAGAAAATAACCCGGAAGAGCGCCCAAGCCAACTTTGAAAATGGACTGCATGGGCAGGTCCAAATTCTGGTGAGATCTCGTAACTACGCCACTCTCCACGAGTCGGTGACGGGAGCCATCGAGATCACCAACATGGTGCAGCCAAAGGGAGGGGCAGGTGGAGCGTCAAGCCACCCCAGAAGGTCCCAAGGCGCATCACCCCGGCAGGGAGAAAATTGTTTCACCTGCGGAAAACCTGGACACATGGCTCGAGACTGCACCCAGAATACGGGACGAGTAAGCCTACCAGTACCCAGCGAAAACAAGTCAATCCACAATGTGGAAATAACCTGCAATTACTGCCAGAAGAAAGGCCACATGTGGAAGGACTGCCGGAAGAGACTATCGCAGAATAAAAGCGAGCCAACGCAGCCGCCCCGACAGCCAAGAAACGCAGGCTACAAAGATGCAAAAAGGACGGTAACTGCGGGGCCAGATCCAGCCACTGCAGGTGTGAATACGCTGGGCGCACTGAGACTGAATACGCTAACTGTCCAGCAGAGACCTGCGTGCAAGCAGAAGAAAACAACGCTGCAGCTTCTACAAGTAACGCTGCCGGCGTCGAGTGCCACCGCCAGCGACTTCGATATCGATGCACCGTTGGCCACGACCGGGGTACTCACCCTCAAAGCGGACACCGGAGCGCAGTGCAGCATAATCAAGGAAGGCTGTCTCAAACCAAAGACCACGGTGAGCGACTGCACTGTAGAACTGCAGGGGGTAGCGGGCGAAAAATTCACCCCCCTCGGGATAGCTAAAATTGTACTCGAGACACCGGCTCTAAATGTAGAGCATTGGTTCTACATCGTTCCGAACAATGTGCCGTTGAAGGTCAACGGATTACTTGGCATGGACTTTATCAAGCAGCATAAAGCGGACATCCTGCATGGCGAGATGCTCAAGTTGTATGGGCACTGCATGCCGCTACGGGACGGCGCGACGAGGATATATTCGTCACCACGCAGTAGAACTGCCGCCACGTGCAAATACATAGGCCTGCTTACAAAGATAAATCTTCCTTCCGGAAACGGGTCTAACATGGATGCCGCCAAGGAAAATACACTTGTCAGACTACCTACAAGGAGCGGGATCGGCCGAGGCATCATAGAAAGACCCCGTGTCACACCGTCAAGAATCAAAAGAGTGAGTTTAGAAGTTTCTAAATGCGACGGGGAAGTGCAACAGCCGACGGTGACATGCGAGCCGTCGGAGATAGCGAAGACCGTACGTAGCCGCCAGGTCAAGGCACTGCGCGTTAGCTCAGAGAGCACGGGGAAGAAGGCCAAACGGTTTGCGCAGCGCCAACGGAAGCCCGACTTGGTGCCCCCCAGCAGTGAAAAGCAAGCAGCTCGCGCAGGAATAGTGTGCGAATACAACGGTGTATTCCAACTACGAGGGAACAAGCGACAGCGCACGCACGAGGTGCAATATCGCGCACCCTTTAAGGTCGGATCGAAGGACCTAGGATCGCAACCCTTGCCTGGGAAGACCGTAAAATCGGGGCATGGGTCCGGTAAAATGCATAAAGCCGGAAAAAGAAATACTGATGCAGATGCTCTTAGTCGCATATATGCGACCACACGAGCCCAAGTGGGACAGGACAGAAAGTCCCACAAAAAAGAGAATGATAGCGCAATCGGGTATACGAACAGCCGCACAAAGCGGAGAGTCGAGGATACCCAAGGCAACCACTATAACTCGTCGGAGCGAGAGGCTAAACTCGCCCACGAGAAAGAAAAGTGGAGATGTCGACAGACAAAATGCTAGCGGACTACAGGGCGTCAAATGCTATGTGTACCTCGACGACATAGTACGACTACGGAAAAGGAACTACTTGCGATAGTATGGGCCCTAGCTCAATTCCGGCCATATATTTACGGTACCCGTTTCACAGTAGTTACGGACCACCAACCGCTCACCTGGCTGTTCGGAGTAAAGAGCCCAGGTTCGAGATTGATGCGTTGGAAAATTAAATTGGCGGAACATGAGTTCAACGTAGAGTACAAGGCTGGAAAGCGCAATACGAATGCAGATGCGCTAAGTAGAATATACTTACTACGAGGGCCCAAACAAGAGCGAGGAGCGAAGTCCGTATGTCGAAAGAGGACAGCTCGACGGGGCAAGGAGGCACAACGAATGACTGCACAAAGCGGACGGCCGAAGATACCCCGTATAGCCATAGTAGCTCGCTGGAGCGAGAGGTCGAGCTCGCCCGCGAGAGAGACGAGGACAGCAAGCGCCCGGGTACGGACAGCCGCACAAAGCGGAGAGCCGAGAATACCCCGGGCCAGCCTAGCAACGCGGCAAAGAGAGAGGCCGCGCTGGCCAATGCGCCAGAAAAGGATAGAGAGATTCGCAGCGTGCATGCAGATCGCTCTACTGAACCTCACAGCCCCGCCGAAAAGCCGTGCGGTCGGGGAAGGGGCAGACCACGCAAGCTACATACGCAAGCCACTGGTAAGACTGCGAGCACCGCTGACAAGGACGGAGCGGGCCCAGCACAGCATGGCGGACCCGCGAAGCGCGGAAGGCCGCGAAGGCAAACGTTGCAAGGCCGCTCGAGACAGAGAGCGACCCAACGGCGGAGCTTACGGTAGGCACGCCGAGCGAAAAAATTGCGGACAGAACACCGCAAAGGCCTGCTGAGGAAGCGAGGCACGGCGGGGCCCGTAGCCCACGAACTTCCAGCAGCGCGGACGGAGACAGCGTTATAAAAGAGTATAGCGACTGCCGCAGTGGCGTAGCCACTCCTTCTGCCGATGACCGCCAGAAAATAATTAGAGAATACCACAACACCCCCATAGGAGGACATCAAGGTATCAGGCGTACGCTGCATCGGATCCGGACCAAGTACGACTGGCCCGGCATAAGAAGGGACTTAGAAAACTACATAACATCCTGCGAATCCTGCCAGAAAAATAAAATCGGGAAAAGAGGACGAGTACCAATGGTGGTAACTGACACCCCATCGAGGTCGTTCGAAAAAATTGCGGTCGACATCGTAGGACCGTTACCGGAAAGCGCTTCCGGGAAAAAATATATACTCACGTTTCAGGACTCGCTTACAAAATACAGCGCAGCGATTCCACTGCCGAACCAAGAGGTTTCGACAGTAGCAAAGGCGCTCGTAGAAGAATTGATTTGCCGACACGGAACTCCGGAAATAATATTACCAGATCAGGGTACGAACTTCCTCAGCTCGACCTCCAAAGGAATGTGTCGACTGCTGCGAATCAAGAAGATACAAACGACGGCCAACCATCCGGAATCAAACGGCGCGTTAGAAAGATCGCATCGCACCCTCGCTGAGTACCTAAAAAATTTCATAGATGAGGATCAAGGTAATTGGGACGAGTGGCTGCCGTACGCGATGTTCACGTACAACTCCACTCCACATACGGGGACCGGATTGTCACCCCATGTATTGGTATACGGACGCGAAGCGGAGTTACCGACTGCCGTGAAGCAGGAGCCCCGCCGCACCTATGCGTACGACGACTACGTCCAAGAGTTACGCGAACGATTACGCGCCGCATGGACTGTAGCACGAGACAACCTGGAAGGCGCGAAAAGACGGTCGAAGACTACATACGACCATGGCGTAAAGGTGCAGGAGTACCGCGCCGGCGAACGCGTACTCCTCCATGACGGGACGGTGCGAAGGGGGCGGTCAGCCAACCTGACTCCGAAGTGGACGGGTCCTCACTAAATAGTAGAGAAGAGGCCCCCCGTCAACTACGTGGTCCGGAAGGGACGTAAAATCCAGGCGGTGCACGCAAACCGCCTGAAGCTCTTTATCGAGCACTAATAGCTCAGGAATTAAGGAATTCGAATACTTATAGCTAGTTAAAACTAAATATTAGCTAGAACATAAATGTGGGAAGGAGCCCCTCAGGACGCAGGGTAGGGAGCTCCAATAAAGTAGAAGAGGTCTTAGGAGACCTAATTTTATCAACAGGAAAAAGAGCGTATACATATCGGAAAAATATATTGAACGAAACAATTGAAAAGAAATTGCAATTTCATTACGCAATCCGGAGGGGACGGAATACTGTGACCGTGCCAGAAAAGCATCACGAAAAATGTATAGCGTATTAATGCTGACACAGGATAGTGTTCGGCGTAGAGTGTAAAAAGAATACCGCGCACACTCTATTCGGTTGATATACACATGTTAATGAGCCTCAGAGTGAGGAAGAAGGCACGCGTAGACAATCTAGTCCCAACGCTGAATAGAGCACAGAAAGGCCTACAGCGAAAATGGACACAGATAACGGCGAGAAATGCGCGAAAAGGGTTATCTAACTAACCCATCCCCTCATCGTCCTAATGCAAGAAATTGTGGGAAAAATCCCACTCGGCTTAAAATGTTAAATAATAAGGGAACACTGGCTTCGGTAGGCGTATGTATAGTAACCGCCCGAGATTTCAGCATCAAAACCATCGGGCGAACATCGCAGATCATCCGAAAAAACTACCTCCCGTCGTTCAATTTAAAATTAACGGAAATTGAAGTTCAGGCACCCCCTACGCAGACCGAGAGGACAATTCCATTACAGAGCGTGCTGCGAGACCCGGAAGAGCTTCAAAAGCTCGGAGCTCGAGCCGACCAAATCATGGACAACCTCAATACTGCCGGAGACGGGATGCAACACATCCACAATCTGAGTTTTTACTCACTGGGTGCAGTAGCGCCAATAGCCTTGGTTGGCTATGTTCTGTTTAAATGTTATAGGCATCAACGAAACCGAACGCCAACAAGGACAAGCGAGGCAACGACCCCGGCAACAGCCGAGGTAAACATCAACCTCGAGCCGATCGGACGACATCAGCCAGAAGAGCAACCGCGATCCGAGCTGGCCAGGTTATGCACCCGTCCCCCCAACCGAGAACGACTCGCTCGGCACGAAAAACGATAAGAAGCAAAAGGAAAAACTTCATCGTTACAAATGAAAAAATGAAAAATTTTATTGTATTGTTATATAACTTCAAACGAGAAACCAATCGAAGAAAAAATTTTTTAAAGAAAAAATTTTTCCTTTTAAGGGGGGAGGGATGTTGTGTCGCGGAATATTCCTCTAACGTATTCTCAGGTATATTCCTTAGCGGACACAGTTAGAGATGGAATTTTGAAAGATAGCTGTCATACAAGACGGGATGCGAAGTAGACGCCGACGCAGCATGAAGCGACTCGCGAGGCGATCTACGATAGGCTAAAGCTAAAGCTGCCAACTAAGGGATTTTAGAAAACGCAGTTGCTAACTGCTTGAGTAAAGACAGTATTAAATTAGATTGAAAAGAGAACGGTTGGTTCCTCGTTTAATACTCGAAACAACGCATTATTGTACTTCTTACTTTGATATATAAATAGGCAACGGAAAGTTACCGTGGCTTATAATAAATACTTCCTTTTATATAAATTCGCGTTTCCATCTTTTACTCGAGATCCATCTCCTTATCGGCAAACGATCCCAAAAAATAATAACTTTTAATATTATACCGACTACCGAATAATCCAATTACTCGGTACCGGCATAACACTAGTCTTCGGAGTGGAATTCGTCAACGAGATTTCACAGAATAATATTAATAACTTAATTATCTTGAATGATAACCGATCATATTGAAATAAATTCATGAAATCTTCGTGATATTTTTGATAAGGAACGATGTATAATATATGTAGGTGATTCGCTTATTTCGGACATTTATAACTGGAAGTCATGAATGAAATGTGTAATGTATGATAATGATATTATATCATCAGGTGTAATCATTCGCCGAAGTTTACTGGAGTCAATAATCTTTACTCAGTCGTGCCTTCGACAAAGTACAATACCGCGAGTATTACATTAGGAGAAATTGTTTGCTATAAATAAAACGGCTATATTAATAATTTCATTATTAACAAATAATAATAATGTATGATATTGAGTATGAGTACATTATTTTTAATCTGTCGACAGGTAGCAAGTCGATACATTCACACGTAGCATGTCGAGTGACAGATGCGAATAGTAAGATTAAGGATCCTGGTGACAAGTATAAATAATTAAAAGCACTCAGTAACGAACAATAATAAATTCAATGTTTATTCAAATTATATAACAGTGATTGCATAAAAAATACCTGGTGATTATAACAAATATATACTGTGATTTGTCTGGCTTGCGTGTGATGTACTGTTGGTGAGTAGGTTCTCAGGCCTCTGAGTTGACTTGTTGATTCCGTGTGGTTGATCCTGGTGATACAGTCTGGTTGTAGAGCTCGAGTAAAGCCACACGGCAGGCTGGTGAGTGTCCGGACGCCGATGATCGGTGCGAGGCAGAATGGCGTCTCTGCTGCCAACGAGCGAACCACGCCGTTGACGGTTATGTGAGTGCTGAACTAGTCCTGTTGAGTTGCTGTGATTCGCACTGACACTGAATTTAAACACGGGTGATTTGATCAAGAATGTACTACACTATAATAATGAATGCGCACAAAAGTGATTGGAACGAATGAATATCTCTGTGAGTTTACACGGGAACGTGTACTACGAGCGACTCGAGTGAGAACAATGGCCACATCCGTCGACCACGAGGCAGAGTATCAAGAAGACGGACGTGTGTCACAGCTTGCGTGTGATTCGCTGTCAGCGATGGAAGGCGAGCCTTGTGAGTGGTCTTGCCGATGGGGCCACGCTACAGCGTTGGCCGCTTGAGTGAGCTTCGATCGAGGATGTGAGCAGATGGACAATATGCATGAGTGCGCGGTCGATAAATCGATATAGCATACCTGCGAGCTATACCATATGACGCGAGGCGTCAGATGATTGTGAGTGTAGCGTGTGCATGAGTTGAGTGTGTGCTTGGTAGGCGTGAAAACTGAACAAATAATAATAATGAAAATTGAATCAATCATAAAAATCGAAACAAATTAATACAGTATCAAATTTATACCGGGTGGTGACTAGGCTTCAAATTCATTTTAAAAAAGGAATCAATAGGAAATTAGAAAAGCGTGCAAAGTTGGAATTTGCACATAGCTTCCCAGTGAGTTTCGCCCACCAATAGATTTTCCTCTACGGGCAATGGTTATCTCGATTCTGGCTTCCTCATAAAGGAAGTGGTATTAAAATATTTAATATAATATAACATTTCGTAAAGTTGCAAATTTCATAAAGCATAAACCCCTCCACCGATTCTCACCAAATTCAAGACCAAGTATCCTTCTCTCCTAGCCAATTTGTATGGCAAAATTTGGTTTTATACATGAAAATTTACGAAAGTTAGAGTGAAAGTAGATTTTTTTTCGAAAAATGACTAAAACTTATCATTTCATAAAATTTGAACGCTTTGATGAATTTTTGAGAAAATAAAGACAACATTGTCCCCTAGCCCTTTCTTGTAGAAAGTTTCAGCGCGGTAGCTCAGAACTTACGAAAGTTAAAAAGATCACTTCCTTAATTTAGAAAAATTCAAACTATCATAATATGAGACATCGGTTAGCGATTAGAACAGAAATTGCTAGCAAACGGACGGGTATGCGATCCAATCAGTGTGCAAAGTTTCAGGACGATCGATTAATTCGTTCTCGATATATAGCTATTTCAATTTTCCTTGCTCATTTTTTCTTCCAGTGAAGAAAAAATGTTCAGTGAAGAACAATTTTCACTTCCAATGAAGAGTGTGTTATAAAAGTGCACAGCGAGAACCCAGTGTTCCTATCTGCTGGTCCGTTGTCAGGCGTCTTGCCGGTCGGAGGCGGGAAACTTACCGCTCGTAGACCGCGTGTCGTCGATGCTTGCAGAATTGTCGAGAGAATGGATACGGTTCGATTGTACGGTTGATTTACAAGAATAATGTTCGTTTAATTAATAGTGAATGAGTAATTGTTAAATGAAAGATAATTGAAATAATAATGTAACAGGGTGAGATACAGAACAGGATAATTGAATACTGAATAATGGTAATTAAACGTTCACTACGGCCTCTCCGGCCCGCGTTGCGTGGTTCGTTGCTCATCGTTCTCGTGGTGTTGGCCGTTGCGCCTTTGTTACGTTGTGAGTTCGTCGTGACTGCGTCCATCTTTGACTAAAGCCCCCTATACACGTGCGAACAATTTGCGCAAATTCGGTGTTTGTGCAAACAGTTTGACCGTCTATGGGGCTGTTTGAATGGTTGCGCAAACTATTTGAGTAAAATCGGTCAGGATCGAAATAATTTGTACAAATACTCCTTGTTTGAGTACTTGTTTGACGTGTATGGTACGGTTTGTGCAAACTTTGGGTTAGTCAACTTCTGCTCCTAGACACTGTCAGGCAGTTTCCTTTCTATTCCGTGGTTGAAAACGTAGTTTCGGTAATTTTTTTTTTTAGTTTGTTGCTATTTACCTCTCCAATATGGCGAATAAGACAACAGATGATGAACAGCGGGAACTTTGGAGAGAGTTCATTGCAGTGTATCGTGATTTACCTGACGTGTGGAAGATGAAAAGTGACGGTTATAAAGATAGAAATAGGAAGGACGCGGCGTATAAAATACTCGTCGATAAAATGAAGGAAATTAAACCCAGTGCAGATAGGGCAAGTGTACGCGCCAAAATCAATTCATTCCGCACTGCCTACAGAAGAGAAATGAAGAAAGTGAAGAAGAGCATAAAATCAGGTGGAGGAACAGACGACGTGTACGTGCCAAGTTTGTGGTACTTCGACGAGCTTGACTTCTTGAGGGACCAGGAAACTCAAATTCAAGGAACTTCGACAATGGACGAAACTGAATGTATTGAAGGAAATAACGAAACGAAGGTACGTACATTTTTTTTCATATTTTCTATTGTTTTTTTATACATTCAAATACAAATTCATTATTATACAAAATCATAATATTTCATACAAACAATTATTTGAATATCTTGTCCTGCCAAGAGACAGCACCTTGCTCGCTATTGAAGTAATGTGAGAAGTTAAGACGTACTTGTTTGGAAGACACTGGGGTATTTCTGCCTGGTAGCTGTTGCAATGGAAGTAATTGTCCATCCGAATGCCAATCAGCATTTATGATCTCCCCTGTAGTTGTGTTCTCAATTTCAAAACCACCTTGGTTATACAAGTCATCTTTGTTCATTCTTAGAAAATTATGTAAATGAGTACACGCAAGAACTATCAAGCTTGCTTTTTCCGGGCTCAAATTGATTTCTCTCAAAAATATTCTGAATCGAGATGCTAGTATTCCGAAGGCATTCTCCACAATGCGACGAGCGCTAGATAGCCTGTAATTAAATATTGCTTGTTCTCTGGTCAGGTTTTTTCGACTGAATGGTTTCATTAGGTTGTCCATAAGAGGAAATGCATCATCTCCCACCAAAAAGTATGGCTGTTTCATTTCACTGTCAGGTAAATTTTCAGGTTGAGGAATATGAAGTTTGTTATTCACGAGTCGCCTATAAAATTCTGTATTGGAGAACACAACCCCATCGGAAACTCTTCCATTGGTTCCTACATCGACCATTATAAATTCGTAATTGGCATTAACCACAGCCATCAACACAACACTGAACGAATTCTTGTAGTTGAAATATGATAGTAGGAGCCACTTCCTGGTGGTTTGCGGATGCTGATATGCTTCCCGTCGATGGCTCCGATGCAGTGGGGAAAATTCCACCTTCTCTCAAACTGTCCGGCAATAACCTTCCATTCGTTCTCACTTGCTGGAATCTGCAACAATTCAATTTTTATTACTATTTAATTTAACAATTTAATTTCATTACAATAACTTCAATAATTTCAATTGATAAGTACTTTCACGACTACATAGATATTTCCATTTATTTTGGTTTAGGTCGCAGAAGACAGTTCTGAAACATCCCAACCCGAGCATACACCTACACGTAAAAGATCGAGGAAAAATGAGGACAGTGACGAAAGTAAAAGGACTAAACTATTGTCTATGGCCTGCGAACGTCTTGAAAAACCCTCCTCAGACGCTCAGATCATAGCAAAAGGGTGGGGTGTAGAGTATGAGAAAATGTCTGCAAGTCAGCAACTTTACGCTAAAAAATTCATTGATGACATTCTTTTCGAAGGACGACTGGGCAACCTTCATAGACATTCAATCACCATAAATAATCCACTTCAGTCATTCGCCACCCCCAATCATCCTCAATACATTCATCCACCTGGCTACATTCCAGTCTCACATGCCCGTTCAGCCCCATCAACTCCATTCAACTCGTACCCCCCGATTCCATCACCATCACCTTCAAACGTTTCCACTCATTCTGACTCATCGCAATACCTCAACATGCGTGCCTCAAGACAAGAAGTGGATCAGTTACATGAATCAACACAGCAACCAGTTCAATATTCATCAATTCATGACCTTATTCATGATGAACAGTTTAATTGACCAAACATTATCAGGGTTTCTTTCAAACAATATTGTTGTTTCTGACAAATAAATGCGGCTTATTTTGAGTACTAACTATTTTATTTACTCACCTTTATTAATCCCTTCAAAACGTGGATGAGAGCGTCACAAGTTTCCACTATTATTTTTCTAAGTGTTTGAGCTGCGATGGCAGTTCGAAATTTCAGATCTTCAAAGGAGGCACCGCTTATTAGGTATCTCAAAGTGGCCAACAATCTCAGTTCTGGAGATATTGCGTCTCTCATCACCGTGTTGTTTTTCACTATGAGGGGTGTCACCATTTCGAGTAGCTCGCTGAACGAAGCTGCGTCCATTCGAAGGTAGTTTTTGTAGTCTGCAGCTGACATTATTTTGAGCTCAGTGACCAGGCGGTCATGACTGAATTCGTTCCTCTTCTGGAGCCAACTTTTGACCCACACTCTTCGCTTTCTTTTTCTTTTAACTATTCGTTTCTCAGCCACTAGGGCCAGAATAATGGCGGCACAGCAATCGTCCGTATCTGACATGTTCAACGAACAACACCACAAATCGAAATGATGTTTGCGCAATAGGTTGCTACGTGTATGTGCTAGCGTATGTACAAACAGGCGTTTGTACAAACACCGAATTTACGCAAATTGTTTGCACGTGTATGGGGGGCTTAACCCCTTGTACTATTTTCACGAGTCTGACTCGTGATGAAAATTTTAGGCCAAACTAGAATATCACGAGTCAGGCTCGTTGTTTAATTTCATGTCAACCGTGAATATCACGAGTATGGCTCGTAATTGAAACGTCTGAAGCTAGGCACGGCTTGTTCCGAATTTCAGCGTAGTGCAAGGGGTTAAAGCCACGCTCGTACTGACGTTGCCAGGCGGTTGCCCGAAGGTACGCGGGCTCGCGCCTGCGCTGTGCGTTCGCGTAGTATGGCACACGGCGTGGTGCGTAGTTGGCGTGTTCTACGTGACCGAGGCCCGTTAGGAAATTCCTAACAAGTGGTAGATATGCGTGAAAGTTATAATAAAATAAATTTGTCAGTTGGCGAGAAAAGCGTCATGGCTGACAAGTTCCGCCTTGAATTTTGGATAATTTATTGCGACTTCACAAAAAAAAAATCCTCGGAGAGGCGGACCAGGCCTCATATCTTACTAGACAAAAGATTAATTTTTTATGTTTTTTTATGTAATATGTTGTTTTTATGTTTTTTTTATGTAATATGTTGTTTTTATGTTTTTTTATGTAATATGTTGTTTTTATGTTTTTTGTATTTTCGGCGAAATCCGAAACTACAAACCGTAGTTTGCTTATTCGCCACTTGTCGCTTCGTATGCCGTCGCTCAATGACTCTTAAACCACCATGATGGTCAGTTTCACCTAGTGCAATGACCGTACTACTATATTTTCGGTCCTTAACTACAATGCGACGCCTGCAGGCCGTATTTAGCACCCTGTACAGGGACACATTTATGTACGTTTTCTGTACCGTCTTTACATACGAAGACAGCGCCCCTTCTTGCTAGTCATCATGGAGTATGCCTTCTCCTGCTTTTCCTTGTGCTCCTCGCGCGGGCAACGCTGTAGATGCAATTAGGGGGCCCCTAGGTCCCACGTTGCAGTCTGGTATCACTGTTACACAAACGAATTATTATACATTGAACTTAGAAAATTAAGATGGCAACTAAAGGGTGGAAGGTAAGTGTAAGAGTTCGTAATTGATTGCTTGGAGTCAAATGCGCAGCTTTCGTGAATTTTATATAATTTTATATATAATATAGTTATATAATTTTTTTCTCAGGTCGTTCAGGCTCACGTGCCTATGATACGATTTCGCAAAGGTAAATCTTTAAGGGGTAGTTACCTCTGCTTTCTTTATCGTTAAGGTAGTCTACCAGTAACTACGTAGTAACTTTACCCTACATTTTTGTCGTCCTTCATCGCGGGAGAAATGCAGAAAAGTGACTTTTCTGCATCAATTGAGATCAATAAAATGGGTCTTTACTGTACTGTTTAAAAGAAAACGGGTCAACGATGGCGTTTTTTACATTCGTTTTTATAAGAAAAAAGGTGGAACTAAACAGAATTTGCCAAAACCTACCTTGAGACGATGCCAATAAATGTGATTTTCCACATACTTTTTACATTAATTACAGTTGAAGTTTAACTTCTTACCATTATTGAGTCTTCTATACCCTATAACGTAATTCGACCTTTGTAAATGCAAGTGTAAATCTATGCTAATTTCAGGAGTATTGTAGTAAACAATTTATCGACATTTATGAAGCCTGCATGAATCACCTATTATATTTTAAGACACTGTCATGTAACTATCATAAACCTTGAATAGTGTACCATTGAGCATTTTGCACAAAGAGGCTGGTGTTCAATAAAAAGTCATCAAGTGCAACATGGACTTTATTTTTTTCCAAAGATTGTTTCTGTTTTCATGATATCGTTATTAGGAATGAGTAACCCATTAAAACAATCGTGCTATGACAACTGATATGCCAGTTCGGCAGAATGCAGTCATGTACATCCACATCTGGATGTAATTTTAATGGCATGGTGTGTTAGCACTGTTATAGCATGGTGTGAAGATGCCATAGCGTATAAGTGTCTGCATATGGTGCTAGCATAAAGTACTGTCATAATGTCGTCCAGATGTAAACATAAATGACTGCATACCATGCGGTTCCATACTTTTGAATTTTTATCTCAGAAACGACAAGTGTAACTGAAAACAGCTTTTACTATGTCTGCTAAAGATTGGAAATATTCTTTGCTAGATTTCAATAAACTAAATAACTATCATTAGGATTCTTTTGAGTTTGGCCAATGACTAATGGACTATCTTAAAGACAAGTGGCTGAAGTGATTTTTTTTATCCTCTGATATGTATTTAGACACAACAGGGGCAGTTACTACATCTAAATCCAATGCTCCAAGATTGGCTCCTAGAGCAGGCACCACCGAATCTACGGGATCCCATGTCATCACACTCCCCGTTATTGAAGACTTTCAGTTACCCATTAAATTTCAACGACAACCCATCGATCCCAAAGAAATCGAGTATATCAATGTCAGTGAATAACATTTTTCTTCAATTCTTTCTTTTTGTAGTACTTTTTGTTTTGAATTTTTTAGGGTCATGTTTGGAAATTCATAATCCTAAAATTTATGATTATTTGAAATTTAAAGTTTTGTAAGAAGCATAATTCTTAATATTTGGTAATTGTTTAAAGTAAAAAAATTTTTTTTCATTTATCATTGAACCTGTCTTTGGGAATGTTTACTGTTTTCCTAAATTCTATTGTGATTTCTTTTATGTTTCAGCGCGGGGGTCCAGAATAATGGTTGCCACCGCCAATTCTTATAAATAAATTTGCAATATAATCTCGATCTTAGTGAACACGAATAGTGCAATGTTGGCAGCTTAGTTCAGAGAAGGTGTGTCACATGAATAAATAAATGTGTTTTCACCACAAAAGAAGGAAAACTAAGTATGATTTCCTGCTGGTTGTAAAATGTACAGGTTGCTTCTTCTAGTAAATATTCTACGATATCCGCACTCTACAAATTTGGATTGTTTCGACTCATGCTTGTGCATTCATGACATCTGAGGGTTCACGTCGTTCACACTAAGAAATACATAGTCGCATAGCAGATGTGACAGTACGGCTACCGATGTTGGTCGTTGATCACTGTGTACTCAATCTAATACTCAAAATTAGCGGGCTGGAAATTTAAATCTAATCAAAAACTTTTTGAACTGAAAGTAGTCCTTGAAAATCATCGCAACTGTTGGTCCCATAAGCTTGTACACTGGACTGAACATACCAGTGGTGGGGGTAGTCCCGACACTCCCGACATTTAGATAATGATATAGGTTCCAGGAGTGCTGTCTTTCTATGGGTGGAAAGGGATATCGTTCAGCATGCGCATATCGCCCTAACCTGAGATGTTACGATTCTGTATGGTGTAAGTATCTTCCTCGTCCATGTGTCAATGTTAAATTTTCACAATTACAGTATGTTCTGTAAACAAAAAATGGGCAGTCAGTTTTGCTCCGAAGAAAACTCTTGCAAATTAAAAAAATTTGTGCAAGCATGAATTAAATAATAGTTTTGGTTTACAATGAAACGAATATTCATTCTTTTCATTAGATATGCCAGTATACATTTATTACTGATTTGAAAACAAAACCAACTTGTGATATGCCCAAATTCTATCCATACAGTCTTGGTGATGAGCACACTTGTGGCGCAATCGAACTTGGAAATATTGTTTCAGTATACCTTCAACAAGTTGACTTCGGTGATCTGCCAACAGTGACTGATCGAACATATGATCACAGGTACTGAATAAAACATCAAAGTTGCTGCAAAACTTTTCAGCATCGATGAGCACTCGTGTGTTTCTTTTTGGTGAAGTTGATGTTTAATTATATCTTACAGGTCTTGGCTAATAGAACTCTAGAAAAAAAGTTGGAATTCTGATAATATATGGAAGTGATAAGTTTAATACAGGAGTGCAGCACAGTTGTTCTGAATTTCAGAATTTGTATGCTTGCTACGGGAAGGGGCTAATTTGCATGTGTAATTGTGAATAAAAAGTACAGGAATATCAGAGCTGAAAATGCCTAGAAAACTTTGATTTAAAAACAATGCGTTTAATAATGGAATATGCAGACATTTTGTAAAGAGGAAATTTGATAAGACGTACAAGTCTATATTTAGCACAAATTAACTTTTCCATACATTTTATTTAAAACTTAATTTTTGTATACCATTATTCATTTACACTTCGATAATTACTGTTGTGGCATTATCTAAAATTATAGTTGAACATAATGAATTTATGTGTTTATAATATTTACAAAATTGATTTTTATGCTTTGATTCGCCGAGTAATATGAAAACGTTCGAATAATTAAGCACTCTACCTGAGGCTCCCCCGCATAGCAAATCATTCTAAATCAAACTTGCATTACTCAAATTACTCAGTCAACGCATTTGAGGCATTAGTTGATAGCAATTTTTGAGCTGCTTTACTTGTCGGTTCATGATCTTGAACATGGATCTCGTCTTGTGTACAAATTTCCCCACTATCAGCCAGCACCTATTCGACTTAAAGTCGTCTTGTCCGATGTCCCCAATGAAATGAAGCACTACATGGTATCTAGAACTGTTTAGAGTTTCATCTTCTCTTTTCCTCTTGTCAAAAACGAAGTAAATATCATTTATCATAGTCATTTGGCTGCAGGTATGAAAGTCCAATGTTATAAAGATACCATTTTTACCATGTCTGTTTCGGGGGAACTGCAGATCTACACAAAGGAATATTGGCTGATTTTATGGAAGCCGTATCAGAGTCATCGAAAAGTCTATTTTAGAAGAAAGTTAAAAATCCAATAAAGTCCAAAATCATGTACTGGGATTTAGGTTTCTTCTACTTCAATTAGGATAGTTATTTCTACTTCAATTACCTGTTGGAGATTAGCATGACACTGAAGCTTTCTCCTGGTTACTCTTGTGTTTTGTCACTTCTGCAATCTTCTGCAACCGCAAAACAACTCGCAGATTTGGATATAGTTTGCGAAATAGGTGAAAGTGCAAGAGAAGAAATTGCGGTTGGAAATAAGCGCAGACTACTTTCACATATATGTTGAAAAAATCATTGGGCGTGAAATGCACATTGCAAACTGCACTATTGTTCCCCACTTCGCAGCCTATAGCCAAGAACCATTTTTGTCTCTGTTGTTCATGTTTGGGGATTCTAAAGAAATAAATATGATTTACTGATTATAGACAAAAATTACATTTAAAAATTTTTCGTTGCATGAAAAACTGACTTTTATTCTTGTGACCAAGAGTCAGTACACCTGATGAAATTTATACTTACATATGAAAAAAACCATCTTTTCGACCACTTTCCTTCTTGCAAATACTACACGACCAAACCATATTTGGGAATACACAACGTAATATTCCAAATTACTTACTGCACAACTTGTCACGTGATAATAGTTGTAAGTAAATAGTAACTGTTAACAGCACTTTAACCTCACTGACACACCTCGTAGGTCGTAGTCGTACTACTCTTACTGCCGCTTGGAGGTGCTGGCGGGGAAATAGCGGTGGAGGAGAACCCTCCACTCCATCCTCTTGGACAATGACAGGATTTCTCGTGCCTTTATCGTTCTTTCTCTAGTGTCGGACCTACCTCCACGTCTGGTACGCTCAGTCTATTGTATAAGTCTATGGGTGCGGTCCGAATCACGCTCACAGCGTATATAGCGTACTAACGCGCGGTCCGATTCGTGCTTTCAGCGCTCATCGTGTGCGCCGCGAACGTTATTACGTCATAACGTTCTCTTTAGTCCTCTTTGTTCCGACCATTCGAAATTGTGATTTCGTCAACCCAACTTGTCCAATTATAATAATAGAAAATAGTTTTTGATCAAAGATCTCTACGATGTGTTAGTCATATATTGAATATTTTAAGGATGCTCTCGGAGCCAAAGAAAACTGTTCCTAAACAATGTTTATTATAATATTTTTATAAAATATAAGAAATTCGTTTTTCAAGTTTATTATAATTTTGTTCATTCTGCCTTCTGTTTCATCAGTTCGTTGTACGACTCGCTGTTTCAAAGTAAATCACGTCAATAAAAATGGATAAATAAATTGACCAGATTCCACGCAAAATTTTTTTTTTTTTGTGAGTCTCAAGAATGAAACATAAAAATAAAATGCATATCTTACACTATAAAACACATACATATTATAAAATTAATGGTTTTATACAGAATAGTAACATTTATAAAATCAATGGCTTCGTACATTTCTAAACGGTCCTCATTAGCAATTCGTTTATTATTCTCACAGGTTTAGCATCACCTTCAACTTTTTGATTATACGTTAGTCGCTGTCTGGCGGTTATTCTTAACGTTTCTTCTGTTATAAACTTTCAAATACTGAACCTTGAGCCCCGGTTGTTGCGTGGCATATGTGTGTCAGGCGTTGCCGGCCGGGAGCATCGACTTACCGTCGTAGACCGCGTGTCGTTGATGCCTGCAGAATTGCCGGGATTGACAAGTAAGATTGGGTAGCACATGTAGTTACCAGTAACGTAATCGTTTATTTAATAAAGAATAATTAGTAAGTTAATAGGTTAAACAGTAATTTAGGATAATGACTTGAACTCGAATAAGGATATAGATAATAAACTGAATGCGAATAATCGTCCACTGCGGTCACTTCGGCCCGCGTCGCGTCTATTCTCGTTTACGTTGTTGGCCGTTGCGCCCTCGTTCCTTGTCGTGAGATCGTTTCGGCTACACCCGACTCTGGCTGAAGCCTCGTTCCGACTGCCGTTGCCAGGCGGTTGCCTGACGGTACGCGGGCTCGCGCCTGCACCTTACGTGCGCTTTACGCGGTCCGCGTCGTGATGCGTCGTTGCCCCCGTTGATGCCGTCCCTGTTATAAAGACGGTTTATAACAGCTCGGCCATCCTACATTTCCTCGTCCTCGAGGAAACTCGTCTCATAGTCCCGGAATTTTACCGAAATCCGGCGCACTCGGTGCGGATTTCGTTTGTCGTTTTGGTTTTCCAGGTGAGCCTCGTCGTTGTTATTTTCGTTTTTCAGGTGAGTGTCTTCGTTTTCCAGGTGAGTATCTTCGTTGTTATTTTCGTTGTCCAGGTGAGTATCTTCGTTTTCCAGGTGAGTATCTTCGTTGTTATTTTCGTTGTCCAGGTGAGTGTCTTCGTTGTTATTTTCGTTGTCCAGGTGAGTATCTTCGTTGTTATTTTCGTTGTCCAGGTGAGTCTTGTCGTTGTTATCTTCGTTTTGCGGGGATGCGTACTCCTCGTCTTCTTCGTGTGGTTTCCATAGTTTGAGTTGACTGGCGTGAGCTGTTGTACTGTAGCGGTGACCCGGATATTGTCGAACGTCGGCTACCAAGTAGGTGCCTGGAGCCACTTCCTTGATTACTGATAGAGGTCCACGCCACCTAAGTTGTAATTCGTGCTTTCCCCCGTCTGGGTCGGCACCGTCCTTATCGCCACGATTGCTCCTGGATGGTATTTTTCGCTGGGCGTGTTCTTAAATCGTCGCCTGTCGCACCACTGCTGTTGTTGCTTCGTTATTCGTTCTTTTATTTTTCTTTGGACGGCCTGTGGTTTCTTGTAGTCCTCCACGTCTCTCGTGAGTAATCTGACTGGACCTACGTTCCTGTCCGGGTCGTATCCGAACAGTGCCTTAAAGGGCGATTCTCCCGTGGTCGTGTTTATGTTTTCGTTTAAGGCGCGCTGCACCTCATCCAGCTGGTGATCCCATTGTTTGCCGTTGTCGACGGTGAGTGCTCTTCGGAGCATCGGTACAAGCTCACCGTTTATTCGCTCGACTTGGCCGTTAGCTTGGGGGTGTCTCGGGGAGTTCAGTGTGTGTTGAATTCCATTTGTACCGCACCAATTTTCGAAATTGCGACTTGTCAAGCCCGTTCCCCGATCCGTGACGATTTTATCGGGGGGCCCGTGCACGAGTACCAATTTCCGTAAGGCCATCAGCACGGGGTTCATCCCGACGTCCTTTACCGCGTGTAAGTAGACGTATTTTGTGAGGTTGTCTATTATTACCAATATGAACTTCCGCCCTCGGTTGGATGTTACAAAGGGTCCGACGTGGTCCAAGTGTATTAACTTGAAAGGCCGTTCTCCTGGAGGTATTGGTCGTAAGTTGCCCTCCAGTACTCCTCGTTTCGTTTTCGTCATCAGGCAGTCGAAGCAAGCGCCAATGTGGTTCCGTATGTACTTCCGCGCTCAGGGAAAGTATATTTGTTTGGCGAGTCTTGCGTAAGTGTGATCGATCCCCGAATGTCCTTGTAGGTCGTGGAATCGAACGGCTAATGTCTTTCTCATTGACTTTGGTGCGACAAAGAGTAGGTGGTCGTTCAATTTCTTATACAGGACTCCATCATGTAGTTCGTAATCCTTGGTGTCACTGGTGTCGCTGCCGCATCGGTCTTTGTTCTGTTTTCTCAGGAGGTTTTTCTTGTGAGTTAGTAACTCGTCTGTCTCTTGATACGCCGCTATTTCATCCGCTAATGTGGTGATGCTGCCGATTACTTTTGTCTCGTTGTTCGATGCTTCGACTTGTTCTTCCGTTGCTGGTGCCCGACTAAGAGCGTCGACGTGGGGCATCTTCTCCCCCGCCCTGTGCACCACTTGGAACGTATATTCGCTGAGTAAGTTTGTCCATTTAATTAATTGCGGGTTCAGCGTCTTCTGTGTGCTGATATACAGCAACGCCTGGTAGTCTGTCACTATAGTGAACTCGATGTTTGCGATCATCGGGCGCAACCGCGACACCGCCCAGACCATCGCCAGTAGTTCCAGCTTACTACTATGGTAGTTTTTTTCCACGTTGCTGGTTCTTCGGCTCAGCGCATATACCAATTGGCACAACCCTTTTTCGCTCTTTTGTAGGAGCATGGCTCCTAAGCCTAGCGCGCTCGCATCCGTATGAATTTCAGTGGGCTTGTTCGGGTCAAAAGTTTGTAAAACTGGTTGACTTATGAGTGCTTCCTTAATTTCCTTGAAGGCGAGTTGCTGCTTCGTTCTCCATACGAATTTTCTTCCTTTTGAGAGTAGGTCGAAGAGCGGAGCCGCCTTGTGCGCCAAGCGTACTATAAATCGCCGGAAGAATCCCGCCATCCCGAGAAATCGTCGTACTTCTGTTAAGTTCGTGGGTTGCGGGTAGTTCACGATCGCTTCTGTCTTGGTTTCCCCCGGTCGTACTCCGTTTGCACCGAGCTTGAAGCCCAGATATGACACCTCTTGGTACATAAACTTGCACTTTTTTATGTTCAAAGTCAGGCCTGCTCCGCGTAGCGCTTCCATTACCAATATTAATTTTGTCTTTGTTTCCTCCCATGAGTGTGCTGGGATCAATATATCGTCTAGGTAGTACAGTACTACCTCGTCCTTTAATGGCCCAAGCGTCTTATGCATCAGCTTCGAGAAATAAGCCGGCCCGTTTGTCAGCCCGAATATCATTCGCGTGAATTGAACCGACTCGTCGGGCGTTATTACTGCGGTTTTTGCTTGTGCGTGCTCCGCGATGGGTATCTGCAGGTATCCGTGAGCCAAGTCTAAAACCGTAAATAATGTGGCTCCCCTCAACTGGGCTAGGTGGTCGTCAACGTTTGGTAAGGGGAAGTGGATCTGTTCGGTTTGTGCGTTTAGTTTTCTGAAATCTGCCACTAGCCGGGATTCTCCATTTTTCTTTTTCACGAGCAGTACCGGACTTGCGTACGGGGACTCCGTGTCCCGAACGATTTCCGCTTCCCTCCATTCGTCGATTATCTTCTTCATCTCGTTCCGTTCCCATGGCGTAGCACGATACGGTTTTGATCGTACTGGTTTGCTGTCATTTTTTTCTACTATGTCCATCGCAAGTCCTCTTACCACTCCTAATTCCTTGATTGAGAGGGCGACGCAATCTCGGTAATCGTTTAGTAATTTTGTTACTTCTTTTCTGATGGTCTTTGGGTGCCCCTCCTCCACATCCACTTGGTCCGGTGTGAGTGCTGCCTTCCACAGTCGTACTGGGGGTTGCGGTAGATCCATCAATTCCGCCTTTGGTACGTAGTGTTGCGTTTGAATCTCTCGTGTGTGATTACTCGTGTTAACCACCGGTAGGTTGATTTTTCTTCCATCCTTTGCAATTTGTATGCAGTTCACACTTCTTGCTGGTAACTCCATCGTCTGAGAGCTTTTTAAGCTTGTCGTTGCCTTGGGTTCAGGCACATCTATTTTGAACAGATAGTTCTCATCGTTGGTGTAAAAAGCCAGGGATTTGTCACTCTTGGTGTACCCGACCCATGGCTTCTCTGTGTAGGACCGTCCCATGATGACGTCGTGTAATTGAGTGTCGTCCCGTACAACACACAGTGCTAGGTTTGGTACTAGTACACCATCCACAGTTACGTCCGCGATTACCACGGCCGAAGAGATCTGTACCTCTGGCGCAGATCCCCATCCTTGGAGTTTTGTGGTGGTAGGCGTGTAGGAGAACCCTTTTCGTATTACGCAAGACGCTTTAATTGTGCACACTGCGCTTCCTGCGTCAATTAAGGCTTGAATGGGACGTCCGTTCAGTACGACGGTTTTCACATATTTTTCGATGTCATTTGGTGAATTCGTGTGGAGGGTTTGGACGATTATTGGCTCTGTCGGTCCGTTGGCCTGACAGTCCTTCTCCGTGTGACCAGTTTTTTGGCATCGTCTGCAACGCACTTGCTTACGCGGTTCGGGGCAATCCCTGGCCATGTGTCCGTACCTGTTGCAATTATAGCATTTGGGTTGTCCCTCCGCGTTTTTGTGAGGTAGATGCTTTTTCTCGTCCCGTTTCGTCGTTGGTTCAATCTTGGACAGTGTCGCTGGGCCCTTGCAAGCGCTTCCCTCCGTTCATTCTTGCCTGGGCGGTTTCTGCCCTTGCTCACTTGCCGTCCTTCGTGCGAGCGTTTCCCGTATATTGGCTGCTTCGATTAGTGAACGACAAATGTCACCCGTTGTCTTGTGGTATTTAGCGGCCATACCCACACTGTCCTCGGGATTCCTTAGTCCTTCCAACACTTCCTTTTGTATTTCTTGTACGGACAGTCCTAGAGCGTTGCACAACCGCATTTTCGCGTGAAAGTAAGCCTGCACCGACTCTGTTGCCGATTGGACCCGGAGCGACATTTTATTCCACTTTGAACCGCACGCTTCCGAGGTTGTGAAATTTTCAATAAATTTTTCTTTGATTTCCCGCCATGTGGAAGTGTACCTCGCCCCGTAATGATACCACTCCTTGGCGGGACCAACCAGCTGCATTCGAGCCACTTCAAGCTGATAGTTTGGTGGCCATCGTTGTATTTTTGCCATGTGCTCGATGTTACGCAGCCATTCTTTGGGTGGAATCGTTCTTCGATCCCCCGTAAACGTCTCGAGGTTCTTCGTTAGTTCTGGCACCATGTGGTACATCTGGCCCTTCACTGTTTCGTCGACACCTCGCTTTGGCTGTCTCCCGTCGCGGTGATCGTTCTCCTGCTGGCTTGTTTCGCTCTCTTCTTCGTCGTTGTGACGGCGGTTGCGGTTGCCTCTTCGGTCCGACTTTCGCCGCTCGTCGCGTCGCTTGTGTCTGTCGCCATCTTCGTCACTATCACGGTGTTCGCTTCGTTTTTTGTGCGCTTCAGTTTTCCGTTGGCCCGCGCGACGCTCGTTGTTCCACTCGTTCGCGTCACTCTCACTCGCGCTTGTGTCCTGTGTACGCGGTTTACGTGATTTTTCGCGCCGTTCGCGTTTCTCGCGTCGCTCGTTGTTCCACTCATTCGCGTCGCTTTCACTCGCGCTTGTGTCCTGCGTACGCGGTTTACGTGGTTTTTCGCGCCGTTCGCGTTTCTCGCGTCGCTCGTCGTTCCACTCATTTGCGTCGCTCTCACTCGCGCTTGTGTCCTGCGTACGTGGTTTACGTGGTTTTTCGCGCCGTTCGCGTTTCTCGCCTCGCTCGTCGTTCCACTCATTTGCGTCGCTCTCACTCGCGCTCGTGTCGTGTGCACGCGGTTTCCGTGGTTTTTCGCGCCGTTCGCGTTTCTCGCGTCGCTCGTCGTTCCACTCATTTGCGTCGCTCTCACTCGCGCTCGTGTCGTGTGCACGCGGTTTCCGTGGTTTTTCGCGCCGTTTGCTTTTTTTGTCGGAAATGTCTCTCGCGTGTCGATTACTCCGTTTTTCGCGCCACGCGTATTTATCACGCTCACTCTCATAGCTCGAGTCTCGTACGCGTCGCTCGTTGCGCCGCTCGCGTTTATCGCGGTCACTTTCGTTGTTCGCGTCTCGTACGCGTCGCTCGTTGCGCCGCTCGTGGATATCGGTCCGTTCGGTGTTTCGATGAAAACCTAATTTTTCCAACATATTTAATAACTCTCGTTCGTCGCGTGACGCGTCGCCCGTTCTCTTTCCGTGCTGGGGTTCGCTGTCACTTAGTCGCGTAACACTCTCACGATTGTTTTTCTCGCGTCGATCGTTCTCGTTGTTCCCGCGCGTACAACGGTCTCTGTCACTTCGCGCGTTACGAATTGTCCCGGTGGGGTTATGCCTGGTCTCCCCTCGACGGTCGCGCACTGAGGCACTCGGCAACGCGTTCGCTTTTCCCTTACCATCGCGCGCGCCGCGACTCTCGTCTTCAAGCACAAGGCGCTGATTATCAATGTGTGATTGGGTGGTGGCAGACGGGACCTCCCACGGCCCGCCTGTCTTAGTGGTGTCTAGCGGGAATTGCTTGCGCATGGCACCCCTCTCTGCGTGAGCCGTCGCCACGACGCTAGCGGCCCCACCATCACCTGTCACTTTATCGATTTTACCTTCGGTTCTACTTACGAGGTCTCGTGCTGAGTGGCTTCGTTGTAGCGGTCCCCTTCCTCGCCCGTTGTCCCTTGTTGGTGACTCGTCGGCAGTCGGGTTTTCTCGGAGCGTCCCGTCTCCATCGATCTCCATGCTGCTGTCCTCGTGTGTGCTACCCGTCGGCGGCGTCTTATACAGGTCTTGGTGTTCCTGCTGGAACTTGTTGAATTCGTCGGCGTTCGCCATGGGTTGAGAACGTCGTTCGTCCTCTCACTCGCACTCGTAGGGATAACCGCGCGTGCCTTCGCGCACGTTTCGGCACGTGTCTAGGTCACTCTTGTTTATTTCCGTCACCTCTGTCTTTGTTCGGGCGCTAACCGTCTTTTCAACGCTCGTAAAATGTATAACTTTTGTCCGTTTGCAAAACTTTATACCTTTGTTCGTTGGTTAAATTTTACGCTTTTTGACCGTTGATAAAATTTTACAATGTTCGTTAGTTAAATTTTACACCTTTTTGTCCGTTTGCAAAATTTTATACCGTTGTTCATTGGTTAAATTTTACACTTTTTGACCGTTGATAAAATTTTACAATGTTCGTTAGTTAAATTTTACACCTTTTTGTCCGTTTGCAAAATTTTATACCGTTGTTCGTTGGTTAAATTTTACACTTTTTGACCGTTGATAAAATTTTACAATGTTCGTTAGTTAAATTTTACACCTTTTTGTCCGTTTGCAAAATTTTATACCGTTGTTCGTTGGTTAAATTTTACACTTTTTGACCGTTGATAAAATTTTACAATGTTCGTTAGTTAAATTTTACACCTTTTTGTCCGTTTGCAAAATTTTATACCGTTGTTCGTTGGTTAAATTTTACACTTTTTGACCGTTGATAAAATTTTACAATGTTCGTTAGTTAAATTTTACACCTTTTTGTCCGTTTGCAAAATTTTATACCGTTGTTCGTTGGTTAAATTTTACACTTTTTGACCGTTGATAAAATTTTACAATGTTCGTTAGTTAAATTTTACACCTTTTTTTTTTTTTTTTTTTTTTCCCGCGGATTCTGCAAGTATCCCACTTCTGATTGATATAAACTTTCAAATACTGAACCTTGAGCCCCGGTTGTTGCGTGGCATATGTGTGTCAGGCGTTGCCGGCCGCGAGCATCGACTTACCGTCGTAGACCGCGTGTCGTTGATGCCTGCAGAATTGCCGGGATTGACAAGTAAGATTGGGTAGCACGTGTAGTTACCAGTAACGTAATCGTTTATTTAATAAAGAATAATTAGTAAGTTAATAGGTTAAACAGTAATTTAGGATAATGACTTGAACTCGAATAAGGATATAGATAATAAACTGAATGCGAATAATCGTCCACTGCGGTCACTTCGGCCCGCGTCGCGTCTATTCTCGTTTACGTTGTTGGCCGTTGCGCCCTCGTTCCTTGTCGTGAGATCGTTTCGGCTACACCCGACTCTGGCTGAAGCCTCGTTCCGACTGCCGTTGCCAGGCGGTTGCCTGACGGTACGCGGGCTCGCGCCTGCGCCTTACGTGCGCTTTACGCGGTTCGCGTCGTGATGCGTCGTTGCCCCCATTGATGCCGTCCCTGTTATAAAGGCGGTTTATAACACTTCACATTGAAAAATATCGCTTCTCTGAATACAAATATACACAACCCAAAAGCTCGCTCAATCGACCTTCTTGTCGATGAGAGTAATTGAAATTTTTTTGGGTCTGCGTCAAATGTCCGTTGTCTCTGAAATGAACCATCACGTTGGGATGGATTCCGTATGCTGCATCACCAATTATGTGACAATCATTCGGAAAATAAACATCTGGATTGTCGATGTATTCTTGGACGTGAGATAACCGAAAGACTCTGGCATCGTGGAAGAATCCATCATAACCAGCCAATACGCTTGTGAACTATTAGTGAAATATTAATTACAATATTTCAAATAAGCTTTTACAAAACTAGGTCGTCAAAGTAACAACTGAACAAATATTACCTGTACTTGGATTGAGTGATATGATTTCCTATTTAAGTAAGAATTTCCATCCTTATCAGGCGCCGCCCTTATTCTGATATGAGTCCCATCAATTGCTCCAATAACACCAGGAAATTCACTATTTGCCTCTAACTCGGATATAACTTGAGTAGCTCGGTCCCCTGTTGGCCTTGGATGAATTGAGGAGCCAAAGAATGAAGAGGATATGTCACTCTCTGCACACTTCTAATGGCAGTGACTTTTCCAACGTTGAACCAGTCACAAATGGATGTATGTTAATAATATTTAAAAAATCAGTAATAGTTTTGTTTCCGAGTAAAAAAATTGGTTACAATCGGTAAAGTAAAACCTGTACGAGTCCGGCGTTGCCATCAACCACAATGTTAAGAGAAGTTACGTTTTAGAGCAGATCCGTTTTCTCCCAGACACAGAATTAGTACTCGATATCGCTGATCCTATAAGGCCAAGTATAAACTTGGCAGTGTCAGGGATTATTCTGAAAAAATTCAAATATTTAGAATACAGATGGAATATACTTCAGATTATACATTAACATTAACTAACAAAATCCTCAGTCTCTGTAAAGCTGACAAACTCATCGACCATCCAGATGTGCATGAGTTATATATAAATTCACTAGTGCAGCAGCTTTACAGGAGTAGCGCAGAGACTGACCGGTGTATCAGCTTTACAAAAGTGTCAGTTTGCAATGAATGATTAGTTGAAGAAGTCATTGGTTAGTAATATTACTTGTGAGATTGCATCGACTGACAAGATCAGAAGCGGCAACTCATGTAAATCTTCCTAATTTGTACATTTAACAGTGTTTATCACAAGTTGAACTAATTTGATGTACTCACCTGAAATGCGATTTAAATTCTTAACCAGGAAATCTAGGAATCGTTCTGTCAACGTAATTTTCAATGCGAGGTCTGTGCTCCAATCCTCGTTTCTTCCTTGACAAAAAAATTGCGCAAAGCAGTTCGTCATCTTCGGAGCTACTTGATGTTGTTGACGAAACAACATCATATTGTTCTATTATATTTTCTGTATCACTGTCGTCACTTACGTCAATTGTAGGAAATGCTTAAAGTGCAACTACCTTCTCGAGTTGATACGCCATGATGATTTGTAAGGTTATGTCGAACGAGTGATCAGTGATGCCAGATGAGGGAATTTTGTTCCCTTTTGGGTGCCCTCTCCACTGGGTCGGTTTTAGCGCCCACTGCGCGCGCACCCGGCGCACCGACCAATCAGCAGTCAGGCAGCATGTCACGTCACACACTACGCCGTGCGCAGACTCGGCTCACCGACCAATCAATAGTCAGGCAGCGTGTGACGTCACACACTACGCAGACCTGGGACGTGAGTAGAGCATTACAATTCCTTTTTATTCAATAAATTGTAATGAACCTTTCGTGTAAAGGACTACAATTTGGTGTTGGATATTGTAATGCACTATTCATTTGCTGACGGCTGCAAAATTAGTGAGCGTTTTACATATTCTTCACTTTCATCATTTATTTATTTATATATATAATATTTATATATATTCATTAAGAAATCTTCCATGACTCATTTCATAAAAACCCGCGCAGTGGCTGTTGTGAAGTAAGTGGGGCGAGACAACGTAAAGCGCAATCGAGACGAGATTTGTTACGAGCGGCGCAAGCCTTCCCCTGCCGCGCGTAGCACGGGCAGTATGGTGAGGGCAGCGAGATAGGGGCAAAAATCCCGCTTCTGGCATCACTGGTGATGGTTTCGTTCGATTTCGACAGCTCATAATAAATAACACCGCCCTGGTCCTGCCAAATACACAGCAAAATCTTCGCAGCGTGAATATTCGGCCGAGCCGACGACGTAGAAGCATGACCGGACAGTCCCCATGATTTTGTTCTCTTTGGGTTGCTGTAATAAATCCATTTTTCATCATCTGTAACGATGCGATGAAGAAAACCCTTCTGTTTTTGCTGCTGGAGCAGTTGTTCACAGGCGAAAAAACGACGCTCAACGTCTCTTGGCTTCAAATCATAAGGAACCCAAGTTCCTTGTTTTTTAATCATTCCCAACGCATGCAATCGCTTGGAAATGGCTTGGCGGGTAACTCCTAATGCTGAAGCAAGCTTTTTTTGCGTTTGGCACGGATCCTCATCGAGCAATGCCTCCAATTCAGCGTCTTCGAAGGTTTTTGGCCTTCCTTCACGCGAACGGTCGTCAACATCAAAATCACCGTCTTTGAAGCGACGGAACCAATCACGGCATGTTGTTTCACTTAGAGCAGCATCTCCGTAAACTTCTTGGAGCTCTCGATGTGCTTCAGCCGCCGTTTTCTTCGAATGAAAGAAGAAAAGCAACACTTCCCGCAAATGACGATTATTTGGCACAAAATCAGACATTTACACAACCAAAAGTATATGACGCAAAAACAAAATCACTAATGTGTCAAAGCGGTTTGTTTACCATATGTCTAAGCTTGGTTCATGACGTTTTGGTTATGTCCCTATCGACCAGCACTTACTACTGGAGCCATCTCTTGAAAAACAGCGGGAACTTAGTTGCGCACCTAATACTAAAGGGTGGTTAAACTGTAAGGGCCGATGTTGAATGTGAACCACACCTAAACGTCAAGTTTTTTTCTGCATTTCATTTGACATTTCTCAATTTCAGACTAATTCAATTTGAACCATGGAAAGATACACAATCGAGCAACGCGTTAAAGTTATTCAGGCTTATTATGAAAATGGGCGTTCAAATCAAAATGCATATCGTGCACTTCGTGATTTTTTCGGTCAATTTAATCGTCCAAATGTGCGTACAATCGGAAAAATCGTGCAAAAATTTGAGGAAACCGGGTCTGTAGGAGATATTAAAACACCAGTGCATGCTCGTACAGCTCGTACTGCAGAAAATATTGCTGCTGTTCGCGATAGTGTGGCTGAAGAGCCGTCCACCTCAACTCGTCGTCGTGCCCAACAATTGCACCTCTCACGCTCGTCGTTGATGAACATTATGCATAAAGACTTGCATTTACACGCTTATAAGGTGCAATTGACTCAAGAACTAAAGCTTCTTGACTATTCCAAACGTCGTCAATGGTCAGAATGGTGGCAAGAAATGGCAACAGTGGATGATCAATTTTCGAAGAAAATCATCTTCAGTGATGAGGCACATTTTCACCTCAGTGGATTCGTCAATAAGCAGAATTGCCGCATTTAGGTGAATCATAATCCAAGAGTGATTGTCGAAAAACCAATGCACCCACAAAGAGTGACTGTTTGGTGCGGTTTATGGGCTGGCGGCATCATCGGGCTGTATTTTTTCCAAAATGAGGCCGGTCAGGCAGTTACTGTGAATGGTGTTCGCTATCGTGAGATGATAACGAACTTTTTATGGCACGAATTGGAAGATATGGATGTGGGCGATATGTGGTTTCAACAGGACGGTGCCACTTGCCACACAGCTAACGAAACAATGGCTCTTTTGCGCGACAAATTCAATGGCCGTGTTATCTCACGTGGTGGCAATGTCAATTGGCCGCCTAGATCATGTGATTTGACACCGTTGGACTTCTTTCTTTGGGGTTATTTGAAAGAAAAGGTGTACGTCGATAAGCCAGCAACAATTCAAGAGCTAAAGGATGAGATAATTCGGCACATTAACGGCATAGAACCTCAATTATGCCTAAGCGTCATCGAAAATTTGGACCATCGGATGGAGGTGTGCCGCCGAGGTCGCGGCGGCCATTTGGCCGATATTTTGTTCCATACATAATTGAACCATACCATATTATCATAATAAAAAGAATTGACAATAATTTCCTAAATAATTTGTGTTTTATTCAAAATCAACATTGGCCCTTAAAATTTAACCACCCTTTATATTTTCCACTTGCCTCGTTTCCCTACCACTCTTCGTTCCTACTAATTGTAGCCGATTTTAAAATTCTTTTGGCAGTAGATTCTTCACGGCTTTAAAGATAAATGTACAAACGTTATAGTACAATCTTTGCCTTATGGACATAAATTGTACCGCGCTCAGCATATCTTCTACCTTCGTATAGATGTTGCATTGTAATATAACCCTCATTGCTCTGTTCTGCGCGATCTGCAGTTTCTTCAACTCTGTTTCACCCATAGCTACTAACAGTGTTGCACAATATTCAAAGTGAGGTGCTATGATTGCTTTATATATCACACATCGCGTATACGCAGATACATAATTCCCCATTCTGTTTAGAAAGCTTGTTTTTTTCCCTATTTTTTTAAACATATACTCACAGTGGTCTTTGAATCGTAGCTTGTCATCAATAATGATACCCAAATATTTTATTGACTCATCTCTCTCAAGTTTCGTTCCATCCAAACACTTCAGTACAATATTCCTACTCACGACTTTCCTTACACTGCTGACAATCATATATTTTGTTTTCTCTACATTCATTTTTAATTTATTTCTTTCCATCCACTTTTCTACTACACTCAATAACATATTCATCTTTCTCTCCACTTCCGCGCTGCTTTTTCCAGGTACATATATCACTGTGTCATCAGCAAACATTTTTATTGCACATTCCTCTGGACACAAATTAACTATATCATTTATATATATAATAAACAGCCACGGCCCTAGTACTGACTCCTGCGGTACCCCATATTCGTTGGGAATAAATTCAGACCATTTATCATTGAATCGAACTTGCTGTGTTCTATTTCTTAAGTACGTTCTGAACCAATCTAATACCCTGTCTCTAATTCCATATTGGAATAATTTGTCTAATAATATATCCCTGTCGATTGTCTCAAACGTTCGTTTTAAATCCATGAATATTACTCCTCCTATTTTTCCTTCACTAATGTACACTTTCCATTCATCTACAACAGTTTGAATCGCCGTTTCACACGAATATTGCTTCCTAAATCCTGACTGATGCTCCGTTATGATGTCATTGGTTTCTAAATATTTTTCAATATGATTTTTTACTACTAATTTGAGCACCTTTTCGTATAATGGCAACATATTAATTGATCTGTAATGACTTGCTTTTATGGCTTTGTTTATTTTTGGGATCGGTATAATTGTAGAAGTTTTCCAGCTGTCCGGACAACATCCCCCCTGTAGGGATCCATTTATTATTTCCACAAATTCCTCTTTTATTGCACTGAATGCCATTTTTAGTATATCACTTGATATTCCTTCTTCCGTTCCCTTCTTTTTCGGGAGTCCCATCACTATCTTCTCCAAATCCTTTATTTCAATATGATTGAAGTTTTACATTATACTTTTATTGTTCATCCTTATCCCTGTTATAATTCTTCTTCGGTTTGGACTTCCAGACGTATCCCGTTGTATTGAATTAACTATATTCTTTACACTTTGCACATAGAACACATTAAATTTATCAGCTATACTACCTCCCATCATGTCATCCAATATCTCAAAATCTATATTCTCTACTTCTCTAGTACCCATTGATTCTCCTTTAATTACTTCTTTTAACGTTTTCCACATTTTTGTCGGATCCTTCTTATTATCGTCTATCATCTTTTCATTATATTCCTTCTTCTTTTCTCTTATTAATTTAACTACTGCATTCCTTTCTACTTTAAATTGCTGCCAATGCTCCTCCAAACCAGTAGTAATTGCTACTCCGTATGCCTTATCTCTTCTTCTTGCAGCTACTATTATGTCTTCTGAATACCATTTTTTTCCTTCCCATACGCTTGGAATTTTCACTATATTTCTGGGTGCAAACCTATCTAGAGCACCCACTATGTTATCAACGAACATCCTTGCTCTTTGGCTTACTTCTACCTCTTGAACTTGTCTTGTGGTAATGCTTAACATCCGTGTAAATTCCTTCACATCAATTTTACTATAGTTTCTTGTTTTATATTCTCTATACTCATTCCTTTCCTTCCTGTTACCTAATATGACTTTTATCCATGCATGATCCGTTATCTTTGGCTCATGTTCAACCTGCACTTGTGCACACCTATTAGCAAATAATAAATCGATAGTAGTTCGACTATCTTGCGTTATTCTTGTTGGTTTATTAACGTATCGTTTCATTCCTAGACTCAGCATTCCTGTTATCAACCTCTTTTTGTAAAACCTTTCTACCGTGACATCTATATTAAAATCACCTATTATCAAACAGTCTCCTTTTATTGTTAGTTCCTGAGTTATGTTTTCTATGTGTCTTATAAACTCAGCATCTGACGCACTTGGCGAATGATACGAGAATGATAACGAGAGAGAGAGAGAGAGAGAGAGAGAGAGAGAGAGAGAGAGAGAGAGAGAGAGAGAGCGATTTCTTGATTGATAGTCGTTTATTAGCTTCAACAGCTACATAATAAGTTTGCTTATACATGACATATAAATATCTGATACATATCAATACATATAAATACATATAAATATACTACATTTGATTACATATTATATATTATATATTTGCACCCCTCTCTCTTATCTGAATATGTTTTGCTTTCATTCTTTTGAAATTTGGCAATCTGTCTTCTCTTTTTATTTCCTTTGGTAACGCATTGTACATTTTAAGTCCCTCATACCATAACATTTTCTGTTTCTCCGTAGTTCTACATCCGTTGATATAAATATTTCCTTTTTGCCGTGTACTTACTCCTTCACCATATTGCACTAATTCTACATTATTTTGCAAATATATGGGACATAACCCATTTGCAGTTTTATATATAAGTACACATGTATTGTACTCGATCCTTTCTTCTATCGACATAAAATGTAGTGCTTCTAACATATCACTAATTCTTATTCTTCTATTACATCTTAATATTATTCTCATCCCTTGATTTTGCATTTTTTGTAGATGCTCCAAATTTGTTTTACTTATACCCACCAGTATAGATGAGCAATATTCGAACAATGGACTTACTATTGCTTTATATACAACTAGCATAAGCACCCGTGCTTCGCCACGGGTATCTTTAATGTAACGGTATTTTACGTTAACATCACCCTAAAAGGGTTTTAGTTCGAACTCGAGCAGGGAGGAAATTAATATAGGCTTCAGTATTAGATAAAAGTATGGTTTATTGGACACATAAAATAAATGATACAGGTAAAAGTTAAATAATTTGCGTGAGAATTAAATGTGCTCCTTTTTCCTTAATTTTGGTGATTATGCACCTTACAAAAAGAGCTAGTCCCGGGCTTACGCATGCCTATATAATCGCGTCCGCATGAAGTAGGAGATTTTATATTGAATTACTGAAGTATTATCTGTAGTTATATGGTAGTATAGTTTCTACACATAGAAAGAGCCTGCTGGGCTTACTATCGTTAATATATCTATATCGGGTCTGTTATTATTTCTTGCTTTCGGAGGTAGCCTATTCTATACCTATAGCGCGTGGACTGTAGTGGGGACAGAGCTCTCACTCGAGCTCTCCTGGCTGAGCGATCTACTCGCTGGTCCTGCCGCTGTTCCGGTGGAGGCTTCAGTGCGGTGCAGCCTCGGTGCATCGGCGCATCGGAAATGCTACAGGAGCGTCCCTAGCTACTTTTTAGGGGTTTTTTTAAAGTTCCTTATGGATATAGTATAAATTTCTCCGTACCACACTGGTGTCTTTCAGAGGTAAGATCTCGTTGGCTTGTGTACTCTGCTGCTTGGATGACTGGTGGCTCAGTAGTTGACCTTGGAAGATGTTCGTTTTTCCTAGGCCATAGGTTTCAGGCCTGATCCTTGGAGTGGTGCGGTTGAAGATGCTTCTCCTTGGGTTGACTAGGTGGTTCTTCTTTTAGCTGGATGGCTGGTCCTCCTTTGGTCGATTAGCTGGTCTTCCTTTGGTTGATTAGGTGGTCCTCCTTTGGTAGATTCCGGATGTTGGTGAAAGTCTGTGAACAGAATGCTCCCAGACTGTGGTTTGCCGTGCCCTTTTATACCGGCTTCCCCGCTCTTCTTTCCTTTCCGTCGGTATAGCAGGGTATTACTATATCTTCTAGTCGTCCTGTAGCCCATCTCCTGTAGCCCATTTGTCCCGTTAATTTCCTTTTCTTGGTTATCGTGAGTTAGAGCGTTCCTTTTAGATGGTTCTTCATACGTTACTTGAGACTATAGCATTACTGCTTGGTAGTATAACTATAGCTCGAGTAACGGTAGTTGGTTTATAGGTGTGCGTGCTGTGTGGCATGGATCTCTATGTTTGTGTGTGTGGGTCTCGTTCAAGCTCGTCATTCAGGCGGTATTGTAACGGAACGCCATCACGGCGCTCCGCTACCATAATAAAACCATAATCACCACCCATACATCTAGCCTACGCAAGACGAAAAGAACGCCAGTGGGACTAGGACAACATAACATGAGAATAGGTACACACCGCCAAGCGAAAGTACCCACCCTAAATCAGCATGGCGTCCTATACAGACCCCACCTAGACACAAAATTTATTATCAAAACAAACAGAGCTCGCAAGAAGCTCGCACAAGAAGAAGAGGGGCCGGCCCGATCAGCACGCTACAAACCAAAGCTCAAGCGTAGTACACCCCGCCCAGTAGGAAGCAGGCGGAACGACACATAACAACAAACGCCTTACACAGCTAGGAAGACATAGCCCGCTTCACCCGTTCAAGCCAACCACACCACAACTACACGATGCGCAGAGAACGCCACGATACGGCGAGATTATAAAAGAATTTGTGGAACTCTAGAGATTCCACAAACTTTCAAGAGTAAAACGACAAGGGGATTTCACATGAAACCTCACCACATGCCCCCACTCAATGATCAAACATTAATTACAAAATAAAGGAACAAAACGAACCTAAACAGTACAACAAACAATTGACAAATCAATACTAGGGCAAGCCCTAACCGAATAGAATACTCTATAACAAAATAACACAAAAACCAGGAAAAGACAGCTAGAAAACACCTGGTAAAACACCAAACTCACAATTATTAAACAAATCTAGCGCAAACCAAATCAGAACGTAAACCAGGAAATACACACGAAGCATCAGCAAAACTACACATAAAAATAAGTAGTTAAAACATGCATTAAACAATAAAAAGCTCTCAGGAAAAGTTTGAACCTCCTGCGGGTAGCAATTTAACACAGGCCAACAAATTCAACCTCGATAGAACCGCGGTTCAAACCCAGAGAAGACAAAACCCGGCTAAATATAGAAATAACGGTATACCAATACACCACCCCGCACCTCCTTCACCTAGTGATTGAAGGGCGACAAACATCACATGACATACCCAAAAACACCCCCTCGGGGCCCATCCACTAAACTATATAAACCACGACCGGACAAGCCTCGAGGCTCTTGTTGAAAATCTGTTCTTCAAGACGAAGCGCTGCCCGACAGCCACAATAAATTCATTTTAAACTCAGAATGTAACACTAAAAGCAGGCTTTCGATCAAACGATTCCCCTGCATCGCGCCTTGGCCATCGTTTGACCGAACGCAGCTATCTCGATAAAGACTAACAGTTTGGGAAAAAATCTTGTCAGAAAAAGTATTCATTCTCTCAATCGATTCCCTGGCATCGCGTCCTGGCCGTCGGTTGAGTGAACGAATTATATAGGATACACTGCGAGGAAAGGGCTCCCCTGCATTGCGCCTTGGCCGCCCCCAATCGCAGCGTTAGGGCACTCTGCATTAACGTGTCCCCACGCATAGCGCCGTGGCTACTCGTCTTCTGCAGAGTGGAGAAGCACGTGTGTCTCCAGGTTTAGGGAGTGGCATCCCGGCTTGTTGCACCACGCGCCACCGATTCGTAGGGTGTACCTGCGTGGGTGGCACCACGACAGGGCCAGCACCAACTACCTCCTGTGACGAACGAATACCCAGGCCAATTGCATCAATTAAAAAGCCTAATTGTAAAGCCCCTAAGGCGCAATAAGGTGGCTTAATTGAGAGCAACTAAAGGCTCCAGTATCCGGGGTATAGGAAGAGCTAGTTGGTCAAGCTGCGAACCCGGTATCGGTTGCGAACAGCGAGCTATAGAGAGGGACCCAAAACAATAACAAAGACGAGTAGAGATAGATAGTTAGATTCACACTCCTTCCACCCTCGCACCACACTCGAGTCCCTACTATACACTCACTGCGTAACCATCAGGAAGGCGTAGCCTTGCACGGCGGATCACGCGTACGGGCGTCTACCAAACAATAACACCCTCTAGCACGACAATTAGCTAGATGTCCAATGATTAAAAACAAGGCCGACCAGTACTTCTAACGAAGGTACCAAGGAACGCCCCGTATGAGGACTAAGTCGGCAACAAATAAAGATAGGCCACACACACCATACGCCTCACATAGAGACACGCGAAGCTCTGATTCAATCAATCATATCCTAGAACTTCAAAATTCAAAAATACAAATTCTTTAGATAAATTGAGTGTAAAGCTCCGTGCAAGTGATATCTAATCACTTCACGAATGGTAGAATCGAACCCGAATTGAGACTGGAAATAATTCCATTTACGTAGTTTTAGAACAATGCGTTTAAGCAAACGCGACAACCCAGATAGGAAAACAAATTGAGTGTTAAGCTCCGTGCAAGTGGTGTCTAATCACTTCACGAATGGTAGAATCGAACCCGAATTGAGACTGGAAATCATTCCATTTACGTAGTTTTAGAATAATGCGTTTAAGCGGACGCGACAACCCATATAGGAAAATAAATTGAGTGTTAAGCTCCGTGCAAGTGGTGTCTAATCACTTCACGAATGGTAGAATCAAAACCCGAATCGAGACTGGAAACTATTCCATTTATTATAGAGTCAAAAACCCAGACACACCTAGAGGAAGCAATTCCACATGCGTAGCCTGTAGGAAAAATTCTGTAAGCAAACGTGAGGATCGTACAACCAACAAGATCATCCCACCAACATCCCTCCTACCCTGTCTGAACTAACCAACAATCAAAGTATCAAATAAATTCCGTGCCCTCAGCACCATAAACAAAAGAAAGATTACCCAATCAGTCAAAGGACCAATGATGAGAGGGTAACAAAATCGCCGGTCTCACGAGGACTAATGCGATACGATAAAAACCTAAACTGAGGTCTCACAAACAACAACAATAAAAAACAATAACCAAATAAATTGATCACATATTCCTAAAAACACAGACATTCCTCACTCCATCCAGCCCAGAGCACGAACCGGTTTCGAGCTAACTCCCTCTTCCACACGATCTCGAAGGAAACCGCTCGAAACAAAAGTAAAAACTACGCGATTTAACGCCACCTCATGATAAGACGCGTTCAACAACCTAAGCTTAAAAGTGTGTAGAAATCGCGAAACGTTTCAGTATATTTAAGTAAATATAAGACGAATTTGTCGTCTTATTAAGCTAATTTTTAAAAATTGTTTGTAACAAGGCCGCGAATAAAGATACAACTTTTATGGTATACTTTTTGAGGTATTACTCGGAACGTTAAAAAATAAAAAAATTTACACAAAGTCATTCCCAAGCCAATAATTTCGGCGTTCCAACGTAATAAAGCAAAGTATTCAAATCACGGTTTTGCCACGATTCCAGCCAAACGGATGAAAATTCTAGCACCTTTAACTTGGGTAGTATATTCTTTTCATTGCGTCAGCACTCAATTTGGTTGAATGTTTGTAATAAATTTTTGGCGATAACAGTATTTTTTTTAATGTTTATTTTTTTTATTTTTTAATGCTATCTTTTTCACACCACCACGCTGTAGATAGCTTGGCGCGTTTTTTTTATAGTGGTGTCCCCTATAGGCCTATTCCACTTTTCCATTTTTTTCAACTTTTTCTTATTGTTCACTACTGTTTCTTACACATTTTTAAAAACTATTTTTCTTCTTTTCTGTTTTTTTTTAATTCTTTATTTTAGTACTTCTTTATACAATACTTTAGTTGTTTTTCCCATTGGTGTTAGTATTACTAATTTGCTTGATGAGCTCACTCTTGAGCAAGCCACATATAATTGTCCATGTGAAAAACAATCTTCTCTTAAATCTATCCCTGCGTTTTATAAAGTCTGGCCTTGAGATTTATTTATAGTCATTGTAAAGCAAATCTTTATTGGGAACTGTAGTCTTTTAAATTCAAAACAATAATCTGTTGTTATAAGTGGAATACGTGGTATAAATATTGACTCTCCGCGAGCAGGACCAGTGAGAACTGTAGCATCAATTATATTTTTATTTAGAACTTTTACTTGCAATCTGGTGCCATTGCATAGTTTTGGTGGGTTTAGATTCCTTATTAACATTATTGGTGTTCCCACTTTCAGTAGAATTTTGTGTGCTGGAAATCCTGGAGGATTTAGTGTGTTTAGAAATTCCACGGGATAGTTTACCACATTATCAATTTGTACTACTGAATCGACAGATTTATATTCCATTGTTGCTTCTTCATACATTTTTATTATAATTTTATTAATAATTTCTGCTTTATAGACTTCTGTTTTATATTTTCAATATTTGGGTATATCTTTTCTAAAAGGTCTTCTATTGTCGTCACTATTGTGCCTAATCTTTCAGTTATGATTATTTTTCCATCGGTTTCTTGATATTCTCTATTACCTATTTTTAATAATATGTTTGAAAATTCTCCTGCATTGATATCTCCTCTTAAATGTACTCTCATATTTTTACTTAATGATATTTTATGTATTTTTGGCCATAAATATGATGCTTTTATGCATGCTTTTACTTCGTCTGCTCGAGTTCCCCTTGGCACTACTGGTAAAGTTTGTCAAAAATCTCCTGCTAACAGCATAGTAATTCCACCCATTACTTCATTGTTTTATCTAATATCTTTTAGAGTTATATTTAGTGCTTCAATACCTGCCTTGTGTGACATAGTGCTTTCATCCCACACAATGAGCTTACATACCATCAAAACTTTAGCAATATTGCTTTGTTTTGTTATATTGCATATAGGTGTTTCTGTATTTGTTAGATTTATTGGCAATTTAAATGTAGCATGTGCCGTCTTTCCTCCTTCTAATAATGTTGCAGATATGCCTGATGATGCCACAGCTAATGCTATACCATGATCACTTCGAATCTTCGCTAAAAGTAGGTTGATTAAAAAAGTTTTTCCTGTTCCACCAGGAGCATCCAGAAAAAATATTTGTCCTTCATCATTCTCTACACTATTAAGCACCAGTTTATAAACATTCATTTGTTCATCTGTTAATTCTTTCTCTTTTTTCATTACCTTTTGTTTTAAGATATTATAATCGTAATTTATTTCTGTCAAATAATCTTTGTTTTTCATGATTCCTTCTGTTCTATATGGTTGTGGCAGACCATATTGTGATAAACCATCTCCTTTCAATGTCATCACTATATCTTCAATCTGCATCAAGCATTTATTGTACACATATTCCATTAGTTGATAATTATTTTGTAATTTATTTTGCATTTCTTTTTTAATATCTTCTGAAAAACTATCTTTGAACATTTCCTAAAGTTTAATTGGTTCTGTAATTTGACAAAAAACCAACATTATTGAAAAAAGTTCTCTTAGCTTATATGGAGATTCGCTTAATGCTGCTTCTTTCAAAGCCATTTTCCATTGATTATCATCCTCCAATAGACCTAATGCTTTACATGCAGACTGAAATGTATTGTATTGGACTCCATTCACAGTCTTCAAATCTTTAAATGATGTTGGTCCTTTTACCTCATGTAGCAGCATGCGTAGATAATAACACTCAGTGTTATTTGGGTGAATAATGTAGACCCTTCCCAGGGCGTTATCCTTTTTTACTTCGGGCCAGCCATCGACGTATTTACCACGTTTCCTTCTCACAAATTTGTTGTTTTCCCATACATAGTATGAAGGCAATTCATAATATTAATATAAGAGTGTTTTTGCAAAATCATCATTTTTGCAAAGTTCAAAATATGCCAATAGTGTTGTTTGTGGAGGGTTGCTAATTTTATCTTTCAAATTGTCGTTATTAAAATATACACGTTGTCCATTTTCTAAGTGCACAGCAAGATGTACGACAGTGGGATATCTTTCATGAATTGGAAATGCAAAAATTCTCCAAATTGCCTCTGAGGTGCTAATATATCGTCCACTCTCATATAATTTCACCTCATCTCTTTCATTTTCCATGGCAAAAACTGCTTGGTCACTACCCTTATTTATGTATTTGCATATATATTTTATTGATTTTACAGAATTACACAATTCCACATTAATGTGAGCATTGAATGTACGTAATAGTACTGGATTGTAAGGCACCACCCATCAATTGTCCAATTCTATTCCATTTATTTTTACTGTATTACCACCGTCAGCTGTTGATCTTCTCCAACATTGCGGATATGTATCTTCTCCTGTCTGTGTGTCTTTTAAAAGTGGCCGTGGATATCTTTTGCTGCAGCTACCTTCTTTCATGCATGGAGACTTGTAATTTAAATTGCCACATGGGCCATGTATCATATTTGCTTTTACTATATCATATAAAATTGGATCTTTTATTTGATCTGGTATTTCTGCACTGATTATTTTATCTATCATGTCTGAATAAATGCGTTGCTCTAACCACAAAAGAATATGAATATGAGGCAGTCCTCGTTTTTGCCACTCCACTGAATACATAAAGCATTTCACTCCTCCAAACAATTTTCCTTTGGTTAATATTGACATCATTTTCTTTATTTTTAAATGAAAAACTCTTGCTATGATGTCGTGACGATCATGTGATTTTTGTCCTTGAATTAATGCATCTGTAATATCCTTCCACCTTGGGTTACATGTAAAAGTGATAAATAAATCAGGACGACCGTGATGAGGAACATATGTCATTGCGTCTTGAGTCCGCTCATGCATATATCGAGGTCCCCCAGTGAAAGTTGACGGTAGTATCACCATTCCGAGTTTTGTTGCATTTGCATCATGTCTCCCTATAGCATCCCTAAGGTGAACATAACTTTCTGCTCTCAATTTTTTTTGGTTGTTTCTGATATATCTTAACCTCTCAGTTTCTATTTTGGCATACATATCTACCATATATTGACCAAATAGTGAGCGATAATATATCAAATGATTATTCCCTCCTTGCCTCACCATAATGCGGTACGAATAGTAATTTGGTGCAGAAACTGTTTTATTTAGTGGTTTTTTATTTATTGGATCACGCTGTGGCAGTGCAATATAATATCCATCCTCGCCACGACAAAACATTAGTGGATATTGTAGTGCATCGTATGTTCGATGAATTTCATTTATGCGCTTTAATTTATTACTTTTGCTCTGTATCGCAATATCTCATTCTTCGAACTGCTGATTAACAATAATCAGTGCTACTTCATTTGCTACTGGTTCGTTAAATAGTCCTTTATGAGCATTTTTTGACTTTCTTTCTGCATAAATAACTATTTTTAATTGCTCACAGGTTAAAGGTATTTTTTCAAGAGCTGTTTTCAAATATTTTATATAACTATTTACATTATGTAGCATTTTCTGTATTTCTTTGATTAAACCTTGATTGATATCAGGACAATTGCTATATCTTATTTGAGATTCCCTTTCATCATTTCCTACGAAATAAATTTGTAAAAATTTGGCAGCCTCTATTGTTGTTGGCAGCAGACTTCCAATTAAATGATAGACTTGTCCTTGCACTTTAAATGTTGGATTGTAACCTTCTTGTATAATTTGTTTTGCTCCAAATGATGTCATACAAAAACAATTATTATAGTTTCTTATACGATCCATAAAATGTACATGTAATGGGTGTTTTCCCATTATTAAACTATACATTGGCTCTGGCAATTGTTCAAATGGCTGTAGTTGCACTTTTCCAGCATTGCAGCACATGCCAGATGTCTCATCTTTCCATTTTAAAGCATTGCAATATTGATACTTTTGATTCATTTTACCTATTGCTACAGTGCTATCTGGTTCATATGTTATGTCAATATTATATTCCATACCGGCATTTGCTTTATCTTTCCATAAAATTGCTCTTCTTTCTGCTCGTTTTTGAAAATTGTTTTGTTCATATCTTGATTCTTTTGCTCTATGCTCATTTGGATGATTTTTCTGATATTTTGTTACTGCTGCACGGTGCACCTCTTTATGATTCTGTGCATATTTTTTTGCCGCATCCCTTAGTTGTTTCTTTCTTATATCATTAGTACATCTTGCTCTTCGTTTACCAAGCGTAATTTTTGTTGTTGATTGTGTTAATTGATTATTTAAATTTCTGTCATATTCTTCTTGAAAATTTTGTTTTTCATTAAACATTTCTTTTTTTTCATATTGTAAGTATACATCGAAATGTCCTTTAGATAGGTCCTGCGTAAAACGCAATCTCCCTACATCGTGACCTCTATTACCGAAACTTTCATATAGTTTTCCATTACGATATACCTCGAATATAAAATCAAATATTTGGCCTGCTGCTACCAGTTCGCATGTACCACCATAAGTAAATTGTTCCGACATTTGTGTTAAGTATTCATTTGAGCTAGTATAGTTGTCTCCCTCGTTATTATAAGATAAAATAGAAAACTCTTCCCAATTATTTTTAACGTGCTCTACGATTAGCTCGCGTACTTCTCTAGCCATTAATTGGGTATTATACATTACATATGAAAGAGATCTGAACAAACAGTTTCCATCTCCTGTTATCGGAACAATAGTATGTGGTACCCTTTCCCCATTCATTTCTAAATACTCTATTGACATTTTTTTATATTGAAAGGTATTTCTAAATGAATTTAATATTATTTAATCTTATTTCAATAATATTAAAAAAATATTTTCTTTTATGTAATTTCTTATTATTTAAAAAATTTTTTAATTACTAATTTTTTTAAATCTCCTCTCTTCTCTCTTCTCTCTTCACTTTATGTGTCTTGTAAATATGTCTTGTAAATACAATAACGAACGTTATATACCTACGTTATACGAACGTTATAGGTACGTTTCACATACCTTACTTCTTCTGCGTACCTTCGGTCTCTTGCGTGTCTTAAATATCTTATGTTTCTCTATCTCTCTCTCTCTCTCTCTCTCTCTCTCTCTCTCTCTCTCTCTCTCTCTCTCTCTCTCTCTCTCTCTCTCTCTCTCTCTCTCTCTCTCTCTCTCTCTCTCTCTCTCTCTCTCTCTCTCTCTCTCTCTCTCTCTCTCTCTCTCTCTCTCTCTTTCGTGTTGTACTTGGGAAGATGTTGTAGTGGTACTGATAATTCTCATGCGCGTTGTGCGAATTTAAAATTCGTCTTGTGCGTTTTTTTCCGACGTCTGTCTCGTGTCTTGTAAGATCTATTGAATTTACAGATTAATTAGAATCTGTCGTTTTTATTAAACGTCGGTATAACGGTAGTTTTGCGACTTTATGAACATAATGATTTTTACATACATCGTTCGTCTCTATCTTGCTCTCGCTCTCTCACTCTCGCTCTCTCGTTCTCTTTATCTCTCTTGTGTTGTGTTTTCGAAGGCCCGGAGTAGGACAGTGAATTCTCGTGCGCGTTGCACGAGTTTAAAACGCCACGTATAATGCCTGTTTTTGTAACGTGTACTTCTTACGTCGCTTTCGTTTCTCTCGCTATTATCTCTCTTTTATAATATGTCAGATTGTGTTCCTCAATTTTCGTTTTTTTTTGTTTTCGTCTCTCTGAATATAGAAACATGTACGATATCTCGAATCGAAAAAATATTGTTCATTTAGCGATACTCACATTTAAACTGTATCATATTTCAAAGCAAGTGTGTCAAAGTATCCGAAATAGACACGGACAATCACGAAAGTTTTTGCCAAAAAGATGTGAGTATTGTATATAGCACCAGCGGTTTGGGCTGAGCGTGGTATTTATTTATTTTTTAAATTTTTCAACCGAATCTGAATTTGGCCTTTTAAAGGCTATTTAGGACAAAATACTGAATTATATTTTGCAGTAAAAGCGTAAACAACTTTCGTAAGCGAAAATAAACTCAGAATCTTATCATGCTTGACAGAATTTGAGAAAACGCAAATTTGTATTGGTAACCTTTGCAAGGAAAATTGAGAAATATGCGAAAAACAACCCTGTACACACCTTTAGGGTAGAATAAAAAAAAACCGTCAAAACACTTTCTACAGTTTCTAACCCTTTTACACCCCCTTAGGGGTAGAATTTCTAAAAATCCTGAAATTGGTTTTTAAACATTTGTATGAGTAACATTTGCAAGCAGAAACCAAGGCGATATCTCATCGTGCCTAAGAGATATCGAGAAATACGTAAAAACATATTTAACCCTTTTACACCCCCTTAGGGGTGGAGTTTCTAAAAATCCTGAAATTGGTTTTTAAACATTTGTATGAGTAACATTTGCAAGCAAAAACCAAGGCGATATCTCATCGTGCCTAAGAGATATTGAGAAATACGTAAAAACAAATTTAACCCTTTTACACCCCCTTAGGGGTGGAATTTTAAAAAATCCTGAAATTGGTTTTTAAACATTCATATGAGTCACATTTGCAAGCAAAAACCAAGGCGATATCTCATCGTGCCTAAGAGATATTGAGAAATACGTAAAAACAAATTTAACCCTTTTACACCCCCTTAGGGGTGGAATTTAAAAAAAATCTGAAATTGGTTTTTAAACATTCATTTGAGTAACATTTGCGAGCAAAAAACAAGGCGATATCTCATCGTGCCTAAGAGATATTGAGAAATACGTAAAAACATATTTAACCCTTTTACTCCCCCTTAGGGGTGGAATTTCTAAAAATCTTGAAATTTGTTTTTAAACATTTGTATGAGTAACATTTGCAACCAAAAACCAAGGCGATATCTGATCGTGCCTAAGAGATATTGAGAAATACGTAAAAACATATTTAACCCTTTTCCACCCCCTTAGGGGTGGAATTTCTAAAATTCCCTTCTTATCGGGTGTCTACGCCATGAAAGGAATATACACCCCAAATTTCATGTAGGTTCGGGGGTTTGGGCTCGGCGTTGATGAGTTAGTCAAGACAAAGCCTTTTATATAGATAGAAGATAGAAGATAGAAGATAGAAGAAGAAGATAGAAGAAGAAGATAGAAGAAGAAGAAGATATATAGAAGCACCTCATGTTTGCTGATAGGTCCATCCCAATTCTCCGCATAACACCTAATTTCGCTCCTACCTTTTTACTAACATATTCTACATGTTTAGAAAAATTAAAATTTTTATCAATTATTACTCCTAAATATTTAATTTCACTTAAAATCTCTAGTACCTCATTCTGCAGTTTAATTTTTAAATTGTCCTCTGTTACTTTCTTTCTAACTCCTCTTATTAACATAACCTTAGTCTTATCAACATTAACGTACAACCTATTTATCTTTAACCAATCTTCCACTTTCACCATTTATTCATTGAGATTATTATTAATTTCTATACTTGAATACTTTGTTGTGTAAATCAATGCATCATCCGCGAACAGTCTTATTACACATTTATCATTAATAGCCTCTATAATATCATTTATATATAATAGGAATAACAAAGGTCATAAAACTGACCCCTGAGGAACACCTAAATCTACATTAACAAGAGTTGACAGAACCCCACTGTTCAGTTTTCACGCTTACCAAGTACACACTCAACTCATGCACACGCTACAGTCACAATCATCTGACGCCTCGCGTCATATGGTATAGCTCGCAGGTATGCTATATCGATTTATCGACCGCGCACTCATGCATATTGTCCATCTGCTCACATCCTTGATCGAAGCTCACTCAAGCGGCCAACGCTGTTAGCGTGGCCCCATCGGCAAGACCACTCACAAGTCTCGCCTTCCATCGCTGACAGCAAATCACCAGCAAGCTGTGACCCACGTCCGTCTTCTTGATACTCTGCCGCGTGGTCGACGGATGTGGCCATTGTTCTTACTCGAGTCGCTCGCAGTACACGTTCCCGCGTAAAACTCACAGAGATATTCACTCGTTCTAATCACTTTAGTGCGCATTCATTTCTATAGTGTAATACATTCTTGGTCAAATCACCCGTGTTTCAACTCAGTGTTAGTGAAAATCACAGCAGATCATCAGAACCACAGAACCAATCACATAAACGTCAACGGCGTGGTTCGCTCGTTGGCTGCACCGACGCCATTCTGCTCAGCACCGATCATCGGCGTCCGGACTCTCATAGACTGCCGTGTGGCACTATTCGAGCTCTACAATCAGACCGTATCACCAGGATCAACCACACGGAATCACCAAGGCAACTCAGAGGCCTGAGACCCAATCACCAACAGTACATCAACACGCAGGCCAGACCAATCACAGTAATATATTAAACACAATCAACAGGTATTTTTTCATGCAGCCAATGTTACATACTTTCAATAAACGTTGAATTTATTATTGTTAAATTACTGAGTTCATTTAATTAGTTATACTTGTCACCAGGATCCTTAACCTTAATATTCGCATCTGTCACTCGACATGCTACGTGCGAATGCATCAACCCGCTATCCACCAACAGCGTAGTAATACTCAAGTGATACAGGTTCACTGTGCAGAGCACTATATTCATTGTTATTTATTATGTTTTACTCAGTCTAAATAGGCGCTTACTCTGCGCACTTGTTAATTTCTCTCATAGTGCTTTGCCGCATCAGTTAGTGTCTATCTTAGAGGTCTTAATACTTTTGTTGGAACATTATCAAATATTTACAATGTACTCACAATCATTATCATACACCTACTAAATTTTACTCTCTGAGATCTATTTTGCAAGTGACTTTTGAACCAATTTAGTACTGTCCCTTTTATTCCATACCATTGTAATTTTTTAATCAAGATTTCTCTGTCCACTATTTCAAACGCTTTTCTTAGATCTAAGAAGTCCACTCCTATAATTTTTCCGCCGCCTATTGTTATTTTCCAGTCCGAAACTACCCACTGTAAAGCAGTTTCACACGAATGCTTTGTCCTAAAACCCGATTGACATTCTCTAAGCAACTCATTATTTTCTAAGTATCTACTAATTGTTTCTGAACGATTTTCTCCAATATTTTCTCGTATACTGGTAATTTATTTATCGGCCTGAATTCTTCAATTTGATTTGTTCCTCGAACTTTAGGTATCGGAACTACAATCGCTTGCCATTCCTCGGGGAACATTCCTTCTTCGAGTGACATATTTAGTATATATAGTATTTTCTCTGTTGCTGCTTCTACTACACGTTTTATTATTTCTACAGTTATACCTTCTTCTGTACCTGCTTTGTTTTCTAATTTTCGGACTATTTTATATAATTGCTCTCCTTTAATTTGTGTAAATACTTCGAGAACGCAGTCGGTATATTTTCTATTTGCTATGCAATCTACCTTACTATTTATGTATGTCAGCGCCCTAATACTGTCCACAAAATAACAGCTGAATTTATAAGTCATTTTCTCTAAATTACTAATTATTTTGTTTTCAAATTGTATTTCTTTATACTCTTTATCAGTTACTTTACATTTCAACATTTCTTTTAATACCCCCCTGTTGGATAATCAGCTGGCGCACGGCGATCGATATTCGTCATGCGCCTACCTGTTGCGGTGCTCTAGCACACGTCGTTCGGTTGAGCCGAAGATAGCCGAGGCAGGGCTTCGCGAAGCCGAGGATGTGCTTCGTTGGCATGCCGCGTCGAGCGAGAGGATGTCTCTCTCGCTTGACTTCGGTTTCGCTCACCGGCTATCTCGCTCAACTGACTTCAGCGCCCAACGACGCTTTCATACTGGCAGCCATGTTGAAAATTTAGACACTTTCGCAACAGCATCGAGGAACAGCACACACGGAACTTTCTTGGACTTTTCTCGTTGGCTTCTGACTCTGGATTCCCTCATCACTCTCAACAGGACTCAAAATAAGGTACGAGTACGTTGTTATAATTTACCGTAAATTCAATGGCAACGAGGAGTTGGATGCTCATCGGTACATCAGCATTTTGGTCTCACTTTTTGGCGGCATTGCAGCACATGTCACGCCACGTTTTTCTCAACATAATTTGCCGGTATAATTAATATAATTATGCAGGTGTACTATATTCACTGTACTTTTCCCCAGAACATCTGCTGGAAGAGTACAGCGACTATACACTGCTCATTTTGTGCATCCTCATTATGTGTTGTATTGTGCTACGCAGTGCTGCCTGCGTAGCTTGTCTCATACGTATAGAGCACTCAAGCAATTTCACTTGCAAGTGCTCTTATTTGTTCACTGCAACCTCTCTGCATTAAGCTGCTGAGAGCTTGCTGTGAATTGTAATACCACCTTACGCACTCATATATCTCACTGCGTTGCATGCTCCGCAGCACTGGCTGCGGTGCGCACATCACTCTCAGTACATACAGCACACAATTAATATAATTGTGTGCTGGTTCTCAGTCCATATCATCAAATTCAGCTTACCTAATTAAATTCAGTTTTTTATTCTCAATTTTGGTGCATTTATTATTTATATTATTTTGTATTTTTCTAAATTTAGTATATTCTGTGTTTCTTTATCATATTTAACCAAGTGTTTTAAATTGCAAATGTCATCTATGAGTCTGGTTTTATTTTCACCCTGTCTTGAGTGAAGTCTCATAACTTCCAATATATTCACAGATCTGTCAAATACCATCATCGGACGGATTCTCAATCACCCCCACATTTGTTTCGGATCCTTTTTATTTTTATAAAGTTTTTCTTCTATATAGTCTTTTTTTGCTTTCCTACAAATATCCACAGTTTTATTCCTTGTCTGTCGATATACTTCCCAGTCATATTCATTTTTACTTACACGAGCTACTTTATGTGCTTTGTCTCTTTGTTTTATCAATTGCTGTAAGTACGCACAAAACCATCGCTTTCCCTGCAATTTCTGTTTTAGTAGAGTTGTTTTTTAAATCTATCTATATCCATTCGCTTATAGTCTTTGTATCTAATAATTGTGTTCTCATTTGCTACCAGTTTTACGTTCCAGTACAACACGATTGCTGAATGATCCGTTATCTTGGGTTCATGCCATACTTCAGTTTCCATCTCAACATCAGAAAAAACTAAGTCTATTATTGTTTCAGAATTCATTACAATTCTGGTTGCTTCTCCTATTAGTTGTTTTAACCCTACTAGCATCTTTACTATTTGGTGAGTGATACACTCCCATAATTATCACTTTATAGTTGTTATCTTTAATTGTTACTGTTATTGTCCACCAATTTTTATCGCAATTTTCTATCGCTATTATTTCAAATTTAATCCTATCTATATATAACAATAGTCCACCTGTTCTACTAGATGCTGAGCCACGACGTACGCATACATACCCGCTGATGTGTTCGTGATCCTCTATCTGCTGCATTATATGAGTTTCTGTGAATCCTATTATACTAGGTTTATATTTCTTTATCAAAACATTCTCTATTTCGTCTTTATGTGTCAAAAATCCCTGTGCATTTAAACAGCTTACTCTGCTTCTATCCCTGTTCATGTTTCCTGATTGCTATCTATCATTATATTGAATTCTATCTCTTTGTTTTTGTATTTCTTTCTTAAAACATGGACACTTATTATCGGACTTCAAGTTTTTGATTTTAAAAACCCTAATTTTTTCCTCACAATTAGAAAGAGAGAGAGAGAGAGAGAGAGAGAGAGAGAGAGAGAGAGAGAGAGAGAGAGAGAGAGAGAGAGAGAAAGAGAGAGAGAGAGAGAGAGAGAGAGAGAGAGAGAGAGAGAGAGAGAGAGAGAGAGAGAGAGAGAGAGAGAGAGAGAGAGAGAGAGAGAGAGAGAGAGAGAGAGAGAGAGAGAGAGAGAGAGAGAGAGAGAGAGAGAGAGAGAGAGAGAGAGAGAGAGAGAGAGAGAGAGAGAGAGAGAGAGAGAGAGAGAGAGAGAGAGAGAGAGAGAGAGAGAGAGAGAGAGAGAGAGAGAGAGAGAGAGAGAGAGAGAGAGAGAGAGAGAGAGAGAGATTTGTTTATTATGCCTTGGCAAGCCTTTGGCAAAATTATACATTCAAAAGTGATACAAAAAAAAAAAGTAAATAAAGTAAATAAGACTAAAAGTAAGATTAAATATAAATAGAAATACTATAATTAGAATATAAAATATAAATGAAAATATATCAGGGGTACAAATTGAAAATGCGGGTTTGATAACAGATGGCGTTACTAACGCTATACGCATCAGGCAGTACTGTGACTATGTTCATGTCAAAGCTACGTCTTATAGCTTTAATTTTCAGTATGTGTCAATTTGTCGCAGTGTCAAATTCATAGTTTTTTTGAGCTCTCCATATGTCGAGTTTCGTGCCAACAAAACAGCATTTGCGGGAAGTTTTAATTTACTTCTTTAATTTGAAGAAAAGTGCTGCTGAAGCACATCGATTGGTCTCCGAGGCTTATCCGAGTCATGTTCCATCGGTTTCAACGTGCGAGAGATGGTTTGTGCGGTTTAGAAGTGGTGATTTTGACGTTGAGGACAAAGAGCGGCCGGGCCAAGTGAAAAAGTTTGAGAATGCTGAATTGGAGGCAATACTCAATGAAGACTCGTGTCAAACTCAACAAGAGCTCGCAGATTCATTGGGAGTGACACAACAAGCCATTTCCCATCGTATAAAAGCCCTCGGAATGATCCAAAAGCAAGGACATTGGGTGCCGTATGAGCTGAAGCCGAGAGACGTCGAGCGCCGTTTTTTTGCATGCGAACTGCTGCTCGAACGGCAAAAACGGAAGGGTTTTTTGCATCGCATTGTCACTGGTGATGAAAAGTGGATCTATTACGATAACCCGAAGCGCAAAAAATCATATGGTTACCCCGGCCATGCATCATCATCGACGGCCAAACCAAATATTCACGGCGCCAAGCTCATGCTCTGTATTTGGTGGGACCAGCTGGGTGTGGTGTATTATGAGCTATTGAAATCGAACGAAACCATCACAGGAGCACTATACCGAACTCAATTGATGCGTTTGAGCCGCGCACTCAAAGAAAAACGGCCACAATACGAGCAAAGACACGACAAAGTAATTTTGCAACATGACAACGCTCGGCCACATGTTGCAGCGCCGGTCAAAACATACCTACAAACGCTGAAATGGGAAGTCTTACCCCACCCGCCGTATAGCCCAGATATTGCTCCTTCCGATTACCACCTTTTCCGATCGATGACACATGGCCTAGCTGACCAGCGCTTCCATTCTTACGAAGAAGCCCAAAAATGGGTCGATGACTGGATAGCAGCCAAGCCGGCCGAATTTTTTCGCGACGGTATCCGTAAATTGCCAGAAAGATGGGAAAAAGTTGTGGCTAGCGATTGACAATACTTTGAATAATTCATTTGTTACCATTTTTTCAGAATAAACGTTCAAAAATAGAAAAAAATCCCGCATTTTCAATTTGTACTCCTGATAAACTAAGAATATGCAATTAAAAACAATCTACACTAACATCGTTAACCCTAGCATGTATCTACATAGTTAAATAAATAAGTATAGATTCCATTCTTAAAAACTTCTAAACTCGGCGACGTAGTAATATTAGATGGTAATGAGTTCCAGAAATAAATGCCAGATAGCGAAAACCCTTCATGGTAAGTCGCTGTACGGTGAGAAGGGATGACAAAGCTTGATCGAGGCTGCCTTGAGGGTCGTTCAACTGGAGTTGTTGTTCGTGTAAATAATTCTTGTATGTAGGCTGGTGTACTTTGACGGACAACCTTAAACATAGCTATACCAAGAAAGTAAAGACGTCTTGATCGTACTGTGATCCAGCCAAGTTGACGTCTAAAAGTTGTGATATGAGTGTCCCGTCGTAAGTCAAAGATAAAACGAATACAATGGTTGACAAGGCGTTCTAATTTTGTATTTAGTTCATCTGATAAGTTGTGGTAGACAAGGCAGCAATAATCTAATTGAGGGAAAATAAGAGAAGTGATAAGTAACTTCCTTACTTCCATGGAAAGAGCATTGCGATGAAACTTCAACTTGTGAATAGTAAAATGCACTTTTTGTGATATATGCTGTACTTGAGCTTTCCACGACAAGTTACACTCCATAGTGACACCCAGATTGCGGGCTTCGTTAACGAATGGAAGAATAACACCATTTAGTGTGATCGGTAATATTTCAGAGAAATCCAGCTGGCGGGTGTAAGAATTACTGCCTAGTATAAGAATCTTAGACTTAGAAATATTGAGCTTGAGACCATTTGTTACCGCAAAGTTAGCTATAGCATGGACATCTTCAGATATCAACCTAATGCCCTGGTTGAGTTGTGACGGACAACAATCAAGATAAATTTGGGTGTCATCAGCAAATATCATGTGTTGTGAATTTTGTAATGCAGAACCGATGTCATTGATGTATAGCGAGAACAAGAGCGGTCCAAGGACAGAACCCTGCGGAACTCCTGACGTCGTAGGTAGCCACGTAGAGCAGTCTCCGTGATCATCAATAACTGCTTGAGTTCTTCCTGTCAGATATGAGAAAATCCAGTCAAGAACCGAATGAGAAAGTCCGATCTTCTTTAGTTTCAAAAGAAGTTGTAGATGCGGAACTGTATCAAATGCTTTACTAAAATCAAACAAAATTAGGATGGTCATGCGTCTTCTATCTATATTACGCCTAACATCTTCGCAAATACGCAGAAGGGCTGACTGAGTGCTGAACCCACTACGGTATCCTGATTGACGTGCATCAAATATCTTATTGCTATCAATCCAATCAGTCAGTTGTCTATGAATAAGCCGCTCAAGTATTTTCGACACTTCAGACAGATTAGCTATTGGTCTCGTATCTGATGGTGAGAGAGGCTTTTTTATTTTAGACAAGGGCCGAAGAAAAGCTTTCTTCCAGTCCTGAGGAAACTCTGAAGATACAAGAGAGAGGTTAAACATAGCTGTTAGGATAGGGCAAGATACCGTAAGCGATTTGAATAAAGAGAACATGGAAATACCATCGGGACCAGCTGCATACGATGTTGAGTTTGAGTTGCCGGAGATAGTAAGATGTACTTGTGCGCAAGTAATTTCGGAAAAACTAAACGTTGGACGAACTGGCTGGATATTGGAACTGAGCCTACAAAACTCATCATGCGAACACGGTGGCAGTTGACTAGATATTTCAGAATAGAATGCATTGAGTTCCTGCGGTCTAAAAAATTGAGTGGGGGATGCAAAAGATGACTTGACGAGGCCGAGTTTTGCTAATTCTTTCCATAATCTGCTGGGATCTGTGTTGCTAGACAGCCTTTGAAAGTGGAAATCATTTTTTGCTTGTCTGAGATCCTTCTTAAGCGTGTCTCTATACTCTCTAAATATCGCCATATCGAGTACATTACTAGATCTTTTAGCAATCGTGTATAGGGTGTTACGTTGAGCTATACGATTTTTCAATTCCAGTGAGAGCCACGGTGCTGGTGGCCGACATATACGAAATGAACGGAATGGAGCATGATAATCCAATGACGTGAGATACGCTTCGGATACTGTTTCAACGATCATGTTAATACCTAATGGTATGTTATCAATGAGACCGGAATTCCAACTAAATCTAGTACTAAAATCAAATAATTCAGTAATATTAAATATATTAGATAAATATTCACAAAAGCTATCAGGAGTACAAATTGAAAATGCGGGATTTTTTTCTATTTTTGAACGTTTATTCTGAAAAAATGGTAACAAATGAATTATTCAAAGTATTGTCCATCGCTAGCCACAACTTTTTCCCATCTTTCTGGCAATTTACGGATACCGTCGCGAAAAAATTCGGCCGGCTTGGCTGCTATCCAGTCATCGACCCATTTTTGGGCTTCTTCGTAAGAATGGAAGCGCTGGTCAGCTAGGCCATGTGTCATCGATCGGAAAAGGTGGTAATCGGAAGGAGCAATATCTGGGCTATACGGCGGGTGGGGTAAGACTTCCCATTTCAGCGTTTGTAGGTATGTTTTGACCGGCGCTGCAACATGTGGCCGAGCGTTGTCATGTTGCAAAATTACTTTGTCGTGTCTTTGCTCGTATTGTGGCCGTTTTTCTTTGAGTGCGCGGCTCAAACGCATCAATTGAGTTCGGTATAGTGCTCCTGTGATGGTTTCGTTCGATTTCAATAGCTCATAATACACCACACCCAGCTGGTCCCACCAAATACAGAGCATGAGCTTGGCGCCGTGAATATTTGGTTTGGCCGTCGATGATGATGCATGGCCGGGGTAACCATATGATTTTTTGCGCTTCGGGTTATCGTAATGGATCCACTTTTCATCACCAGTGACAATGCGATGCAAAAAACCCTTCCGTTTTTGCCGTTCGAGCAGCAGTTCGCATGCAAAAAAACGGCGCTCGACGTCTCTCGGCTTCAGCTCATACGGCACCCAATGTCCTTGCTTTTGGATCATTCCGAGGGCTTTTATACGATGGGAAATGGCTTGTTGTGTCACTCCCAATGAATCTGCGAGCTCTTGTTGAGTTTGACACGAGTCTTCATTGAGTATTGCCTCCAATTCAGCATTCTCAAACTTTTTCACTTGGCCCGGCCGCTCTTTGTCCTCAACGTCAAAATCACCACTTCTAAACCGCACAAACCATCTCTCGCACGTTGAAACCGATGGAACATGACTCGGATAAGCTTCGGAGACCAATCGATGTGCTTCAGCAGCACTTTTCTTCAAATTAAAGAAGTAAATTAAAACTTCCCGCAAATGCTGTTTTGTTGGCACGAAACTCGACATATTGAGAGCTCAAAAAAACTATGAATTTGACACTGCGACAAATTGACACATACTGAAAATTAAAGCTATAAGACGTAGCTTTGACATGAACATAGTCACAGTACTGCCTGATGCGTATAGCGTTAGTAACGCCATCTGTTATCAAACCCGCATTTTCAATTTGTACCCCTGATAGTTTCATTAAAATTGCGGTACGCTCGCCGTGAGATAATACGGTCTTCAGGAGGCTCGACGTCGAGAGAATAACTGAGTTCAAGAAGATCATGACCTGCTATGAAAGGGGCCTCCGATTTGACAAAGGAATGTACTTTTTCTTTATTGTCAATAATGAAAACATCGATCCATGAATCAGAGTTGGTTAGGTGATGAGTAGGTGCAGAATCAACAATATGAAATGAGAGCGAGAGAGTTAATTGGCGCAGGTATGACGATTCATAATTAATGTTACTCAGGTCGCAATTAAGATCACCTGCAATAATTATATTCTCGTAAACATGTGTAAAATTAGATAATACTTGAATGAAGTCGTCAAACATAATACCTTTTGGTCGCCTGTATACTGAAGCAAAAAGAAGCTTCTTCGTATTCGAGCTAGTAATTTCGACGATCAAATATTCTGGTGCATTGGAAAACTGATTTGGAGAAGACGCTAATACTTTTGCTTTAAGGGAATTATGGATGTAGCAAGCAACTCCACCCCCTTCTTTGCCTTCTCGATCGTTGCGAATTAGAAAATATTCGTTAATGCTTATTAGGTCATCGGCAACATATGAATGAAGCCATGTTTCGCTTATCGAAACTATGTGATAGCTATGTTCAATTATGGTCGATTGAATAAGTTCAATGTGACCTCGGATAGAATTTGCATTGAATTGTGCGACCTTTAAAAGTGACGAAGATGGTGGAGGATGCGATAGAACAGGATTTGACTGTGGTAGTCAAACTAATTTTTGTAAGTCAGTTTCTTCGGTAATAATAACTGGCGCTTGCCCATCTCCTTTACGCACATGAATCATGCCAGAGCGAACCCATACATATTTGTAATTGCGTTCAGAAGCTCGAGTTTTGGTGAGGCGTAGAAGCTTGTAGAGTGCTGCAGGAAGAAACTCATTTATAAACACCACTCCTTTACTGTCCAGACCGAAAACGTTTTTGAGGGACAGATTCTTCTTTGTTCGCTTTATGTCTATAATATAATCTTTAATTTGATGAGATTTCAAAGTCAGCATCAAAGACTTCGATGTTCTTTGGTATGGTGCTGATGAGGTAGATTCACCATTAGTTTGCTCAATAGTCGAGAATTTCCTCTTATTGTTGAAACAACGAATGTCTAAAACGTCACCGAGGAGGTTTGAGATTCCTAGGGCGCGAAAAACTTTTTCAACTATCTCCTCGTCAGAATCTTCGATAGAGAGAGGTAATCCAGAAAGTGTTATCTCAGCAGAAAGAGACGGTGTAATCGCCGATACTGAGGAGTTAGTCCTAATCATCGCGAGTTCAGATGATAGGTTAGCATTCTGCTGAGATAATTGAACAATGTTTGCTTCAAGGTGTGAAATTCTTAACTCATGCGCTTCAAGTAATTTTGTGTGGTTTTGGATGCAATTTAGCTTATCGGTGTGATCTTTGTTTACATTTGTCTGCTGAGCAATAAAAGCACTGAGTTGGCCATGCATGGCTATGAGGAGTTCCCTATCTGACATGTTGAGAGCATGTTGTTGACTCGTAGGTGAACACTGTTGAACAACATTAGCATCGTTGACAGGCGGACCGATAAAATCTTCGGATGTATTAAGCATACTATGATGATCTCCTAGAGATGGTTTTTTTTTATTCTCAGATAGTGTTGAAGTTAAAGCTAAACGTTTATGGGATGACGGTGGTGATCGTTTCAAGTTAGGCATATTGGATAAATGCAAAACACAGCAAGTATTAGCTGATTTAGATGAAAGATACGCTTTTCCGCAACCAGGGTGAAAAGATTTCAAGCAAATTGGGCACAAGGCACTGCTATTCGCAATGAGTTTGTTACACTTATCGCACTTAAGATTAGACATACGGAGCAATAGATCGTTGGATTACAAATAATAAAATATTGCTCGGTACTGTGCCTCTTCGAAGGGAGACTCGACAACGCGACTATACGAGTAAATGTAGAAGGCAGTGTGTACACGTGCTCGCACACAATCAACGTTCATAAAGTAAACAAAGATAGAGCGCAGTAAGAGTCAGGTGGGCTCGTTGTATAGATATTTATGTATAAAGGCCTAAGTATGTCAGAAATAGTACCGTCTCTGAATAGTGAGAACCATCAGGCACTGCAATGCACTTACGTACTCGTTATAATGGATGCGTTGACGTAAGTGAGTAGGCGCGAAGTTATACGACGAAGACAATCATTTAGGATCGTAGAGCTCCTTAGTGCAATCCTGAGCGGTGACAGAGAAGGTGTTAGTGATGTATCTTGCGCGAGTAGAGGTGACGTTGCTACTTGGCCGATGAAGTTGTGTAGGTGATCGTAACTGAGATTGACTGTTGTGAGAACTGATGTGCCAAGATATCGCGCATGCGTCGCCCGTCAAGCCCGGTCGAGCTCTGTGAAGAGAATTATCCGTTGTGCTGTAGTAATCTTGTCAAACTTTTCATCCATTTACACAGAGCATGAAACGTTTTCCAGTGGAGTTTAATAGCTCAATGGTTGAAAAGCTGAATTGTGCAAGCTTCTGTCCTGAAACAAGATGCCCGGAGGCAGAACGCAGCAGAACCAAGCTAAAATTTGAAGACCGAAAAGGTAAGTGACTTCTTATACTTACAGAGAGAGAGAGAGAGAGAGAGAGAGAGAGAAAGAGAGACAGAGAGAGAGAGAGAGAGAGAGAGAGAGAGAGAGAGAGAGAGAGAGAGAGAGAGAGAGAGAGAGAGAGAGAGAGAGAGAGAGAGAGAGAGAGAGAGAGAGAGACAGAGAGAGAGAGAGAGAGAGAGAGACAGAGAGAGACAGAGAGACATATAGATAGATAGATAGATCTTTATTATTAGCTCCAGTAGCTACAATTGAAAGTACTACAATTCTGTAATCACATACTATCACATATCTTCATAACTTATACTAATATTCCTACTCACTAATCATCAATGCTCCATGAAACTCGATCCACCCCCCCCCCCCCCCCCCCCCCCACAAGCACCTTGATGGTGAGAGGCAAGGGGACTCACCTAAGACAAGTACCCCGATGGGAACAAAAACTACTACGTCCACGTCGTTGTTCCTGGGTAACGCCAAAAGTAGTTGTTAACTTATTGATAAACGAATACATGCTTTCGATTGCAGCGCCATGTGTGAGAAAATTTCATATCAACAATAAAGTAAAATCAATGGATTTTGTTATGGAAAACCAGGGAAAAGATAGGGTTTTCCAATCACGATTTTAAGGTTGCCCCCACCCCCGCCCCAAAGGGTAGGGTTGAGAGGTAGGGGTGGGGGGGGGGGGGTGGATCGAGTTTCGTATCGCTGAATAGCTTTTTGAAAAATTAAACATGTGTTCTTTCTTTTTTCGATCCGATGTGTAATTTCTCGAGATATTTGCAAAAATCAGGTCACTTGCGATTACAGCGTCATCTATCACGAATGGAAAAAAACGTTTCAGATAAAAGTTACTTATTTTTTTTATGGGGAATCTGAATCTGCTATAAAAAAAAGGGGTTCCTACTTACGATTTTGAAGTTTCCCCCACCCGCACCCTAGGGGGAAGGGGTGCGGGGCCGAATTTAGTATTATTGGATGATCCCCTTCCAGGCGAACAAATTTTATTCAGAACTTTTTTTGATCCGATGCGTAGTTTTCGAAATATTTCAAAGTCTGCATATAAATCGGCCACCCTGTATATGGCGATATCGCATGAGACGTAGCACCGTTATTTGCCATTTTTATTGCTTTCGTTTGGACTGTAACGTTTTGAATGAATCGTCGGTGGTGTTCATACTCCGTTTTATACAGATTTCCCCCACTATCTAGTTGCATCACCTCTTCTTTTGATACTGCAAATCATACGACTGAAAATTGCTCACCAATATCCCTTGATATTTGTCGCATTCTCCTCAACAGCCTAGTAACAGCAGCAACAAATTAATCCCAAAACTCTTGCATACTCTCGCACACCTATGTGCACACGCACACCTCGACAAACAGATAAGATGTGTCATGAAAACTAAATAATATTCATCGACGAAATTTGATGATTTTCCTCATGGCCGAGTGCCTTGAAATTAGATGAAAACAATATGACATTCATCAGCGAAACTCGATAACTTAGTACATCACCATCGCTAAATATTTTCCTAGGTCTTGCTTTTGTAAAGTGATTGTGTGCGGCCATCTTCTTGGTTAGTCGTATTCATTACATCGCTGCAGTATATACAGAGAGAGAAAGAGAGAAAGAGCGCATTAAAGAAATATATATAAAAGTGAGCCGCTTTAAAAAATCTCTAGTTAATTGTCTGATTTACTGTGGTAAAACGCTCATTGATAAGAAAATTGATAGAGTTTATATTGAAGCGTAGACCGTCGTTGCATTCGCGGTGGGGGAGAAAAAATTTACAGATCACCCGATGGGAACTTCCGAAACAAGCGGTTGTTCGTAAAATTCGCGGTATGCTGTGCGAGTGTCATCAGCGCGATTTAGTTGACGCGCATAATATTGGATTGTTTGATAATCAAATAATGATTGATTCGGTGGCGCGTGTTATTCGTCGACGCGGTTGGTTGAATGAGCCTGCTTTGCAGCTCATACTCACTGAAAGACGTAAGTAATATACTGCGTTAATCACTTTTATTTTATTTCCTTTATTTCATAAGATTTTTATATAATTCAACGGTATGAAGCCGAACGATTTATATACATAGTATATAGTGTGACATAATCACACATATCAGCGTAGGTCCTCATGCAATGACTAGCGACGAGATAGAACGGAATACATTGAACGAACACGGCTAGAGCATCGATCGTTATTTCAAGCGACTAGGGGAGCCCAAAAGTATACTCAGGTAATATAAAAACACCTCAGCGAAAGACTCGGTACACAAGTACCGAGGCTTGCGGGCAATAGGCTATTGCCCCGAGATAGAAAAACTCGAGCTATCTCCGCTCCGAAATTCCCTCGCGGACCAAAACAGCAGGTCAGCGACCAGCTGGCCTTGCTGGGTGGCGAGGGGAAGGCAGAGAGCGGGGCAACAGAGTACCGCGTCAGCCAAGGAAGGCGTTAGATTTAAAAATCATGATGAAAAATGTACAGAGGGGACTGAGGCAAGGGGAGGCCTATAAAAGGCCGGTGCGGGGACAGAGAAGCTCTCTTGTCTCTTAGGCAGAATAGCGAAAACTAACAAGGTATGGAAATTGTGAGAGGAATTAGTCAAGTGAAAAGCTCATGAGAGCATAAAAATATCTGCGAAACGGTGAAGATCATTACATGATTACTCATTAGGAAGTTAATAGGGATAATCGAGTGGATTTATAGGTGAATTAATACATGGAATTCAGTAGTCGATAAGTATTATTAATTTAGAATAGTGCATAGGAATAAGAAAACCGGATACATAAGAATAAATTAAACAGTGCGGTCTTTAAACGAGCGGTAATCAAGGGACCGAATTCCTTGTGTGAGTGGAAGTGAGAAAGAGCGAGAGCAGAATAAGAGCGAAAAAGAAAGAATTGTAAACAGAGTTCATACACTCTGTACACTGAGAATCTGAGGTGTGTGTGTGTGAGAAGGGAAACACCGAAGCGTAGCGACGCAACCATAGCCCGAGTACCGAAATTCCGCGAATTTATGTTCAAATAAGTGGAAATCATAATAACTAAAATCGAGGGAACTCCCTGATTTTTGAAATTAAGAAAATAGAATTAGGAATGTAGAAGATAGGATAGTTGTAATCGAATGATAATCGGTAGCATTAAATGGATAGGATAAATAAGTAATAATAAAGTGTGTATGAGCGAAGGTGGAATGAGTGAAAAAGAATTGTAAGTAGAGTTACTACACTCTATAGAAAGAGCGAATGTGCAGCGAGATCGCTAATAAATACAACAAGAGCGAAGGCGATAGGACGATAAATCGAGTGGATCCGCTGTAGCGAAAGAGTGAGCGCGAGGAGGAATAGCGAGTGGTGCGGTATATTCACGCATCGGATATATAGTGATAGCGTGTTACCGGGCCAAAACAAACTTCCGTGAAATACCAGGAATTGGTGCACCCAGAATAATGTAATAAATCGTAGAATAATCTTAGAATTACGAAATTATACTCAATCCATGTGAGTATAACGAAATGAGTGACGTTTTACGAAAGGATTCTGTTTCAAATAAAGACAAAATGTTAACCACCAAGAAGTCTACAATTAATTAGTTATGTGTCGAGCCCAAAACCCCACGAAAAATAAAAATATATGTGAACGTTAAAAAAAATTACCGTTACAATAGCTAGCGACAAACAAAAAATTAAATTAAATGAAATAAAAGTTCTAATAATGGTTTAATTATGCTTGCAGGTGGACAGACTGGCGATGGAAAAACTGCTATACGCGGAGGTGATATTTTGCCTCCTGGTGAACGCTTCGGTATCGATAATGAGCAGAGCCAATATTTTTCACGCTCTAGGATGCAGGGTCGGGAGACAGATTTTTATTTTCATCAGCCACCGGACGGTATCGATCATATGACATGGTTCGAGGGCGGTGTACGAGATGTTCTCACACGTCTTACAGAATCGTGCGAAGGACATGATTATGTGGGTATGACTCTGAGCGTACAGTCTTTCGCTCAAAAACCTGTATGGTTATCATTTCGACCAGCTCGTGACATCGTTCCTGACGATATATGGGTACTAATTAATAGTGTAGCTCAGAGCGCGCGCGAATTTTGAATAGACGCTGGTACATGTGGAATGAGGATACGTATAGTACGAGGCGTCGAAGGACCCGGTATAGGCACCAGGCTTACACACGAGACTGTAGCAAAAAAGTCAAATTTACGCATAAGTAATAGCGATAATTTGTGTCTACAACGATCCCTTGTCACAGCCCGAGCGCATGCCGAACGCGGTCAAATATGTACGGGCGAGCTACACAGACGATGGTGTCAAATTCGAAGCGGGCTTCGAGGAGCGCAATATACAGCAGCGATAGAGCTCACGCGTAATGCAGGGGTAACGACACCGTCTAGAGGGTGCGGTGTGCGCGAAATTCTGCTCTTTCAGGAGTACTTGATTCACGAGCGTAGAGCGATTGTTGTTTATGAATTTCTCACCTTCGGAAAACGCGTTCCGGCTCTATACGATAGGCGAAAATCCGTACTGTTTGCAATAGGTAAAATTAATCATACACTCTTTTTACGGTATTACGAGCGTTCTTATCACTACCAGCCAGTATTAAATTTCGCTGGTGCGCTAGGTAGTCGGGGGTTCGGCACACAGTATAATTCCAACTATATTCGAGTACTCAAGCATCGCTGTAGCTATCAATGTGCTTGATGTAAATTCATTTATTGCAACGGCAATAGAGACTCTCAGCCTGAGTAATGCACAGGCTGTAATCGTTCGTTCTTTGGTGCTTTTTGCCTCGCTCATCACAAGGGTGAGTGTTTCGCGGGTATCACGTATCGTAAATATGGATGGTGCCCCGTCTGTAAAGCATTGAACATCTGTAAAGGATGCTCGCGTATGATTAAAACCACAGATAAAAAGATGCATGTATGTGGTATATCGTTTTGTATTACATGAAAGCAAACCCGACCAACTACGCATGCGTGTTTTATAGCACCTCTTAAGAAACCAGAGGCGCAAAAGGAGAAGAAAAAAGACAAGCCTTCCACGAGATTTTTATTTTATGATTTTGAGACGCAGCAACACGAACAATTGCACGATGATTGATCGACACGAATTCACGAGCCGAATTTATGTGTTACACAACGCGTATGTATGACGTGTCTGGATATCACAGATATAGAGACCGATTGTGCTGACTGTGGTATACGTGAATTCGTGTTTATCGATGATCCTGTTATGGAGCTCGTGAAATTGGCATTATCGCAAAAATTTAAAAAGATCATCTGTATTGCTCATAATGCGAGAGGTTTCGACGCGCAATTTATTCTACGGTATTGAATCGAAGTGCAAAAAACACAGTTGCCCTCTCTGATTATGAATGGTACGAAGATTGTCGCGATGAAGATTGCCGATATCGTTTTTCTCGATAGTCTAAACTATTTACCCATGGCTCTTAGCGCTTTATGGTTTCGCTGATGAGGTGGCCAAAGGTATATTTCCCCATTCATTCAACACACCTGAATATCAGAAATACGCAGGTCCTCTGCCGGCTCTGCATTTTTACTCACGCGATACCATGTTCTCGGCGGATCGCGAGCGATTTCTAAATTGGTATGAGAAAGAATCGAGTCGCGTCGATTATAAATTTGATTTTGCGATGCAATTTGTGCAATATTGTCGTACAGATTTTACGGTTTTGATGCGAGCGTGTCTAGCTATTCGAGAGTTACTTATACGTTGTGGAAGCGTGTGCCCCTTTACAGAAGCATGCACGGTAGCATCAGCATGTATGAGAGTATTTCGAAAGAATTTTTACAGAAAGATCGCATTGCAGTATTACCACTCATGCTGAACGCACGAGAAAGTATCGCCCTCCGACCGGCCTACCAGCTGTCGACGGATACTATGCGGATACGGGGGTCCATCACGTTCTTCAATTTCACGGTTGCTTTTGGTATGGATGTCCGCGATGTTATCGCGTTCATATAGATGCTCGAACTAAATTCGACGATACAATGGATGAGCGATACGAGCGTACCGTTCTTATTTCCGGGCGAATCAGATCGAAAGGATACACTCTAACCAAAATATGGGAATGCGATTTTGACAGATTACTCGAGAATAACGAGGAAATGTCGTTATACGTGAAAAATCACGCCATGGTCAAGCAGGCGCCTCTCGAACCACGCGATGCATTCTTTGGCGGTCGAACGGAAAATTTTTTAAGCTTGTACGAGGTCGCGAATGGAGAGCAGATACGCTATGTGGATGTGTGCTCGCTGTATCCATGGGTGTGTAAGAATGGAAAATGTCTTGTTGGACATCTGAAAGTACGTAGGTGTCGCGTGTCGTGAACTCGTAGGACTTAAAAACGATTCAAGTGTCGTCGAGGGTCTTGTGAAGTGTACCGTGGTAGCACCGCGCGATTTGTATACTCCCGTACTACCTGTTCGCAGGCATGGGAAACTACTGTTCCCCCTGTGTAGAACGTGCTGTACAGATATGGATACATCCGCGGGCTGTACACATGATGATATGACTGGGCGAGCGTTTGACGGCACATGGGTCGTGGACGAACTGAGAAAAGCTGTGTCGCTCGGATATAAGGTGACGCGTATCTATGAAATTTGGCATTACGTTGTTACGCAGTCTGACTCGACAACGCGACGAGGCAGTCATTTTGCCGAGTACATTGATACATTCCTAAAAATAAAACGGGAGGCAAGTGGACCGCCAACAGTGTGTAACGATGACGAGTGTTGCGTCGCGGCATACAAGGTAGACGCCGACACAGCTAGATACAGAATTCTAAAATATAGAATTCGTTTAAGACAGGATGCGACGTATATAATAAATACTTCCTTTTATATAAATTCGCATAACATTTGGTGGCAGCGGTGGGATCTGCCAGAGTTAAGTGATACGTAATTTATTCGGACAAAAAGTATTTTGGACAAAGTTAAGAATACTCTGAAGTGACGACTACGACTCGTGCAAAGGACGCCAGTGTAGTTCGTAAAACCCGACGAATCTAACGCGAAGACGCGAAGTGAACGTCGGTGCGGGGTGACGTATCGGTCAACCGTTTAAAGTCCCGATTGACGGTGTCACGTCAAGTCGCGGAGAACCGCACAAAGTGTGCAAACGAGTACGCGAAGGAGCTACTCGAGAAGAAGCCGTCGTGCAACCATTGGCGACGTGCTAAGGAACCAACGAAGGTACGGATCAACAACGTCAGGAAGGACGACAAGGATCATCGACCGAACGGAGCCGCAAGACAACCAGTCATCAGCACCCGAGAACATCGCAGTGGAAGGGACCGTATTCCAGACCATCTTACTGTAAGTAGCGGTTACGTAATAATTATACATATTGCCAATACTAACTAAAGCCAGTAGGGAAAATATTCGGTAAGTACCAAAATATATATATTTCTTCCGAGATTTTTTTTGGGCAAACATATTTTCTGCTCGCCGCGAAATTGTACAACTAGCAAAATGCCGGGATTCAGGGGAAAAAAACCGAAACGTAGGGGAAATTCGCTGGAAACCATGATACCCGGAGAGGAGATGGACCCTGCAGCGGGTCTAGCTGCTGCGGTCGGGGACATAGTATACGAAGCGCGCAGGGTGCTATCAGAGCTCCCGCAGCCTGGTCGAATCCCCACCGACAGGCAAGCGGCCCTCGCGGGCCGCCTGACAACCGAGTTCGGCGTGAACCCACGATGGGGTGCGTCGTTTCGGGATAATAGTAGCATCGGTAGCGACGATGTGTTTAACAGAGCGACTGGAGAAATAACTCCAGAAAACTTTTTCAGCGATAGGTTCGAGCGGGAAATGGAAAATTTGCGTACGTTAGATCGTGTAGGGTCCCAGGCAGCTACCGGTACGACGACTCGGGCACCACTGCCGGACCGAGTCAGGCTACGATGCGAAGCGGTCGAAAGAAGTCACCGCGAGTACGAGCGGGCTCAGCGAGAGCTCGAGCTGGAGCTCAGGCTCCAAGGCTGCGACTCGCCGTCGGCACGGCGAAACTCCGCAGACACGCTCAACGAGGTAGGTGCGCACGAGTTCGAACTCATCCGGTTCCTACGAGAGCAAAACGCCGAACTATTGCGGAGACTGGAAAATACAGGGTTGGAGGAACGCCCGATACCGCGTCCGCGGTCGAGGCGAATCTGATTTGAGGAATCAGAATATCCCCCTGTGGATCCCGTGTTCCAGAGGAAACAACAGAGGGTGTCAGAAACACCGAGTAGGACGCTCGATCTCGGACTAGCGCTAAAAAATACGAAGCATTTCGACGGAAGCAACGCTGACAAACTAGACGCCTTCTTACGATCATGCAAGACTGTTTTCAAGAGAGTAGCGCCCCGGGATCAAGACATCCTGTTAGAACTGGTGCTCAGCAGCAAGCTCGAGGGTAGGGCGTCCAGAGAAACGAAGCATAAAGTCATCCACTCGGTAGCACAGCTTAAAACCGAGCTGGAGGCCCTGTACGGGTAGCGGAAGTCGTTGCCTCCGCTACAAGTAGAATTCAACTCCCTCCGGCAGAGCCAAGGAGAGGACATCGCGGTATATGCCAGAAGAACCGAGCGTATCACCGTCGATACAATAGAAAAGCTTTGCGAGGAAGCCACCACGATGTTGGAGATGCGCATCGTCGAAAAGATAACACGGAAGAGCGCACAGGCCAACTTCGATAATGGACTGCATGGGCAGGTCCAGATCCTGGTAAGATCACGCAATTACGCCACCGTCCACGAGTCCGTTGCGGGAGCCATCGAGATCACGAATATGGTGCAGCCAAAGGGAGGGGTAGGTGGAGTATTAAGCCACTCCAGAGGGTCCCAAGGCGCATCACCCCGGCAGGGAGAAAATTGTTTCACCTGCGGAAAAACTGGACACATGGCTCGAGACTGCACCCGGGATACGGGACGAGTAAGCCTACCAGTACCCAGTAAAAACAAGTCAATCCACAACGTGGAAATAACCTGCAATTACTGCCAGAAGAAAGGCCACATGTGGAAGGACTGCCGGAAGAGACTGTCGCAGAATAAACGCGAGCCGACGCAGCCGCCCCGACAGGGAAGAAATGCAGGCCACAAAGATGCAAGAAATACTGTAACCGCGGGGCCAGATCCAGCCACTGCAGGCATGAACACGCTGGGCGCACTAAGATTGAATACGCTAACTGTCCAGCAGAGACCTGCATGCAAGCAGAAGAAAATGACGCTGCAGCTTCTACAAGTAACGCTGCCGGCGTCGAGTGCCACCGCCAGCGACTTCGATATCGATGCACCGTTGGCCACGACCGGGGTACTCACCCTCAAACCAGACACCGGAGCGCGGTGCAGCATAATCAAGGATGACTGTCTCAAACCAGAGACCATGGTGAGCGACTGCACTGTAGAACTGCAGGGGGTAGCGGGCAAAAAATTCACCCTTCTCGGGATAGCTAAAATTGTACTCGAGACACCGGTTTTAAATGTAGAGCATTAGTTCTACATCGTTTCGAACAATGTGCCGTTGAAGGTCAACGGATTACTTGGCATGGACTTTATCAAGCAGCATAAAGCGGACATCCTGCATGGCGAGATGCTCAAGTTGTATGGGCACTGCATGCCGCTACGGGACGGCGCGACGAGGATATATTCGTCACCACACAGTAGAACTGCCGCCACGTGCAAATACATAGGCCTACTTACAAAGATAAATCTTCTTTCCGGAAACGGGTCTAACATGGATACCGCCAAGGAAAATAAATTTGACAGACTACCTATAAGGAGCGGGATCGGCCGAGACATCATAGAGAGACCCCGTATCACACCGTCAAGAACCAAAAGAGTGAGTTCAGAAGTTTCTCAATGCGACGGAGAAGTGCGACAGCCGACGGTGACATGCGAGCCGTCGGAGATAGCGAAGACCGTACGTAGCCGCCAGGTCAAGGCACTGCGCGTTAGCTCAGAGAGCACGGGGAAGAAGGCCAAACGCTTTGCGCAGCAACAACGGAAGCCCGACGTGGTGCCCCCAGCAGTGAAAAGCAAGCAGCTCGCGTAGGAATAGTGTGCGAATACAACGGTGTATTCCAATTACGAGGGAACAAGCGACAGCGCACGCACGAGGTGCAGTATCGCGCACCCTTTAAGGTCGGATCGAAGGACCTAGGATCGCAACCCTTGCCTGGGAAGACCGTAAAATCGGGGCATGGGTCCGGTAAAATGCAGAAAACAGGAAAAAGAAATATAGATGCAGACGCTCTGAGTCGCATATACGCGACCACACGAGTCCAAGTGGGACAGGAAAGAAAGTCTCATAAGAAAGAGAAAGATAGCGCAATCGGGTATACGTACAGCCGCACAAAGCGGAGAGTCGAAGATACCCAAGGCAACCACTATAACTCGTCGAATCGAGAGGCTAAACTCGCCCACCAAAGAAAGAAGTAGAGATGCCGACAGACAAAATGCTAGCGGAAGGAATAGTCCAGTCCAGCAGGAGTCAATGTAACGCGCCGCTGATGGTCGTGGCTAAGAAACCCGATGCCGCCGGAGTGAAGAAAATGTGCGTAGTGGTGGACTTTCGGAAGTTCAACGAAGCCACCATCGGAGACTCGTACCCACTGCCCAATATCACCGAAATATTGGACCAGTTGGGACGGGCCCGATATTATACGACTTTGGATCTCTTCTCTGGATTTCACCAAATCCCGATGGCGCAGCAAGACAAAGAAAAAACGGCATTTTCTATTCCGCAGTGTCATTTTGAGTCCATTCAGTTTGAAGAACGCATCACCGACTTTCCAGCGGCTAATGAACTCCGCGTTAGCACGACTACAGGGCGTCAAATGCTATGTGTACCTCGACGACATAGTAAAACACGGAATAAGAGCTACTTGCGATAGTTTGGGCTCTCGCTCAACCCCGGCCATATATTTATGGTACTCGTTTCACAGTAGTGACAGACCACCAACCGCTCACCTGGCTGTTCGGAGGTAAGGGCCCAGGTTCGAGACTAATGCGTTGGCAAATAAAAACTGGCGGAACATGAGTTTAACGTCGAATATAAGGCAGGAAAGCGTAATACAAATGCAGATGCGCTAAGCCGTATATTCTTTACTACGAGGGCTCAAGCAAGAGCAAAGAACGTAGTCTGTGGGTTGAGAGAGGACAGCACCACGGGGCAAGTAGGCACAACGAACTACCGCACAAAGCGGAGGGCCGATGATACCCTGTAAAGCCATGGTAGCTCGTCGGAGCGAGAGATCGAGCTTGCCCACGAGACAGAAAAGGACAGCATGCGCCCGGGTACGGATAGCCGCAAAAAGCAGAGAGCCGAGAATACCCCAGGCCAGCCCAGCAACGAGGCAGAGCGAGAGACAGCGCCTGCCAATGCTACAGACAAGGATAGAGAGATCTGCAGCGTGCATGCAGATTGCTCAACTGGACCCCACAGCCTCGCCGAAAAGCCGTGCGGTCGGGGAAGGGGCAGACCACGCAAGCTACATACGCAAGCCACTGGTAAGACTGTGAGCACCGCTGACAAGGACGGCGCGGACCCAGCACAGCATGGCGGACCCGCGAAGCGCGGAAGGCCGCGAAAAGCAAACGTTGCAAGGCCGCTCGAAACAGAGTGCGACCCAACGGTGGAGCTCCCGGTGGGCACACCGAGCGACGAAACTGCGGACAGAGCACCGCAAAGGCCCGCTGAGGAAGCAAGGCACGGCGGGGCCCGTAGCCCACGAACTTCCTGCAGCGCGGACGAAGACAGCGTTATAAAAAAGTATAGCGACTGCCGCAGTGGCGTAGCCATTCCTTCTGCCGATGACCGCCAGAAAATAATTAGAGAATACCACGACACCCCCATAGGAGGGCATCAGGGTATACGGCGTACGTTACATCGGATTCGGACCAAGTACGACTGGCCCGGCCTGAGAAGGGATTTGGAAAATTACATATCATCCTGCGAATCCTGCCAAAAGAATAAAATCAGGAGAAAGGAACGAGTGCCGATGGTGGTAACGAACACCCTATCAAGGTCATTTGAAAAATTACATAAGAGAGGATCAAGGAGACTGGGACGAGTGGCTGCCGTACGCAACGTTTACGTACAACACCACTCCGCATACGGGGACCGGACTATCACCCCACGTGTTGGTGTACGGACGCGAGGCTGAGTTGCCGACCGCCGTGAAACAGGAGCCCCGTGGCACCTATGCTTATGATGATTACGTCCAAGAACTACGAGAGAGACTACGCGCCGCATGGACTGTAGCGCGCGACAACCTAGAAGGCGCGAAAAAACAGTCAAAGAAAGCTCATGACCACAATGCGCAGGAACAGGAGTACCGCGTCGGCGAACGACTACTCCTCCAAGAAGAGACGGTGCGCAGGGGGCGGTCTGCAATACTGACCCCCAAGTGGACGGGACCCCACGAGGTAGTGGAAAGAAGGTCCCCCGTCAACTACGTCATCCAGAAGGGACGGAAATCTCAGGCGCTACACGCGAACCGCCTGAAACTCTTTATACAACACTAAAACTAAATAAATGAAGGTAGGGAGCTCCATGGAACGCAAGGAGAGGAAATTCAATAAAAATAAACATTTTTTCGAAAATAGAAAATATAATAGCCTCGGGTCTCAAATTTAAATTTTGATACAATGGTCGCAAGAAAATTTGTCCATTCAATTTTTATTAAGAAGTAAAATCGGTCCCACACGCAGGACATGTCCCCTCAGCGAATAAACGGCGCAAACCAATGAAATCCGGGAAAGGCGTCCCACCAGACCCTGAAGGAAAGGCTGAACAATCAAGTACAGGTCATAAAAACCATGCTCAGCCTATTTAATGAAAGCGCGCATCACATACAGGCTAACGAGCGGACTTTGCTGGCCCAGATACAGCGTATCAATCATACACTCAACGACAACCTATGTAACGAGGCGCCAAAACTTGAAAGAGACGCTCAACACGATAAGTATTGCAGTCGACGCATTACTCATCGACGTACAGGAGTTAGTGTGGCTGGTAAACGACATAGCTAGTGATAAGGCCAGAGCATCGTCCCTGCCGCCAAGAACGCTCACGAGACACCTCGTCGACGCACTACCACACCTATCGCAACGAAGGCAACGCGGTAGTGCTTGTGCGAGAGATACCGCTGATCGGGTAGCAATAGTACTGTATACAAAAAGTACCGTATACAAAAATACTATAAAAATTTGCAAGGTACTGGGCAAATCATACATCTGCCCACCCACGTTTCCAACGATTCCAATTACGAACGACGCGCCCTGCGAAGTCCTCATCTACGCAAAAATGGGCACTGATAACGGCAAAAAATGCGGCAAAAGGGTAATCGAACTAAACCATCCGCTTATCGTCCCAATGCAACAGCAAGGGCGATGGTTATACGTCGCGCCAACCCCTGAACTCGTGGGAATAAATTGCGGAAAAATTCCTACTCAACACGAAATACTATACACTTGAGGTATACTGGCTTTGGTAAGCGTATGTATAGTAACCGCCCGAGATTTCAGAATCAAAGCCATCGGGCGAACATCGCAGATCATCTGGGAAAACTACCTTCCGCCGTTCAATTTAAAATTAACGGAGATTGAAGCTCAGGCGCCCCCTACGCAGACCGAGAAGACAATTCCACTACAGAGCGTGCTGCGAGACCCAGAAGAGCTTCAAAAGCTCGGAGCTCGAGCCGACCAAATCATGGACAACCTCAATACTGCCGGAGACGGGATGCAACACATCCACAACCTGAGTTTCTACTCCTTGGGCGCTATAGCACTGATAGCCTTGGTTGGCTACGTTCTGTTTAAATGTTACAGGTACAAAAGAAACAGAACACCACCGAGAACTAGTGAGGCAACAACCCCGGCAGCCGCCGAGGTAACCATCAACCTCGAGCCACTCGGATGACAACAGCCAGAGGAACGACTGCGAACCGAGCTGGCCAGGTTATGTCGTCTCGCTGGACTCGCCACTACTGCTGCTACTACTACTACTACTACAGACCCGTTGCCTTCCGAACAGACTACTGGTACGCCATTATCGCGCCTCGACTCTTAGCTGATTGTGAGTGAAATTCTAAACTCTCACTCGTACAAGAGTGAGAGAGAAATGGATAGCGTACCAGGAGGTTTTACAGCGTTATCTTCACATGGTCGAGTACGATAATACAGTACTGAATATTTTATCAAAACGAAAAATAGCAATACTCGATACTCACGAGAATAAAACCGTCGACGTTTTAATGATCAAAGTTAAATCTCGCCTCAATGACACACTTATTATCGACAGCGTACCAAAAAAATTTTAATCTAAAGCAATATCGTTGCTTCGCATCTTGCATCGCAGAGCCGTTGGTAAAAAAATGACATAGCATCGTAACGGTGTTGTTTCCATAGACGGCAGAAGAATTTCAAATTCCAATATCGTTGATGTTGTTAACGATGATATGCGAGCTAGAAAACGCCAGAAACCCATCGGTCGATATCACTTTGCCAAACTATTGCGAGCGGTACAGATGCCACACGAATTTATCGGCAATCCCGAGTTACTACACGAGCCTACACCTACATTATCCTCGACACCGCAGCGGCGTCTTGTTTTACCACGCGATAGTGATAGTAGCAGCAGCAACAGCAGCAACAGTAGCAACAACAACAACGAAGCCGAGACCGCACACTCAAACAGAGATTTAACGCTCACGGCGGAAAACGACACCATCAAGGGGCAGTAGGGGGATGAAGAAGAGGACGAACAATTGCAAAACATGGCACAAGTAGAGAGCCAACGACACCCCAGTGAATATCGATTCCCCACACAGTTAGAAAAGAAAAAGAAAAAGAACCCATTTAACTGGTCATCGTTAAAATTATAAAAATTCTTCAAAAAATCTATTATGACACCGCTCATCCTGCTTCCTATTCTCGAGCAAAAAATTTGGCCCAGGTGGGTCGAAGAGTAGCGCGAAAAAATGTTTTACCATAGCTCAAGGCACAGGATTCATATAACATGCATCGTCTCGTACAATGACAATTTCCCCGTCGTACGTACAAGGTGAGTAATATAGACGACGTATGGGAGGCTGATTCAGCTAATCTTCGTTCGATAGCCACGTACAACGATGGGTATGCATATCTGCTTGTTGTTATCGACGTGTTGAGCAAAGACGCGTGAGTCGAGGCTTTGCGTGACAAAACAAGCGCAAACGTGGCCCGCGGTCTCACACGCATACTCGCACGCAGTAACAATCGTCGCCCACAGCAATTGCAAACTGATCGAGGCAATGAATTTATCGGCACCCCATTGATTTTCGCGCTGTTCGCAACCCTGATATAAAAGTCTCGATTTCCGAACGTATTAATCGCACAATAAACAATCAAAAGTGGCGTTACTTTACATACACGCGAAATAAGCGTTACATCGATGTTTTACAAAATTTTAAATATGATTATTATTACACTAGACACAGCGGAACGCGTATTCCTCTGAGCGGAGTCACCCTCGAAAATGCCTCTATAGACCGAGAAAATTCAGCACGGCGTTACGAGCGTAACGCGAGAAAAATTCAAAAGCCTAAATACAGCGTCGGTGACTTGGTACGTATCAGTACAACTAAAGCAGCATTCGTGAAAGGATATGAGCGTAGTTGGGGTAACGAGTTATTCAAGATTCAACGAATATCAGTGAATCGAGAACCATTGGTGTATATTGTACACGATCTGAGTAACGAGACTATCAACGGTATTATCTACGAGGCAGAATTATCGCGAGTACGAGTGCTTCTGTCATCTGAGAAGACGAAAGACAAAAAGAGGACAAAGAGGAAGAACGCTCGGAATCACCGTCCCTGATCAATATGAGCTCCAAGGATAGCTTTTTCTTTGTCGTACTACCGAGCAACAGTAGTATGCAGTATTTTCCGGATAATACGACGACGAAATATTTACACCGATATCTGCGAGAGCTATATTACAATACGAACACCCCTCTTACCAGTTGTTTCCATTGATGCTGATGACTGTCAGTATGGTTCGATAAAAATGAAATCGTTTTCAACGCCACGATATATAACTCTCTTGTGCAATAATTTAGATATTATTGAGATCGATAGAAGAGACGAGTTTGGAAATCCTATACCATTCGAACAGGAAACGTTGACTTTAACACTACATTCCAAAAGGTCCAACGATTGATTACGCCTCTATGGATGATATTCACAGTGTGCAGCACAGATCGGGCCGTCGCGGGTACGCAGTATTAGCCATGTTTATATCGGAACACCTAATCAACGAGGACACGGTATCGGCAGCTTTCTCGGGGGCCTGTTTTGACGAGTGTTACCACTTTTAAAGAAGGGCGCTGAAGCAGTTGGAAAAGAGGCATTGCGCGCTGGTGTAAACGTAGCCGGTGATATCCTCGATAGAAATATAGCTGTGAAAGATGCTATTCGCGAGAGAGCGCGAGAATCAGGCAGTAATCTCAAACGCAAAGCCTCTGAAAAAATTGACACTCTCATGCGTGGGTCTGGTTATTAACATCGCAAAATTTCGCGAACTCCTCCATCGAACGAACGTAAACCACGACGTATATCCCGTAAAAATAAAAATAAAAATGTGATAAAGAGAAAAGTAATAAAGAAGAAGAAGAAGAAGAAGAATAAGAATAAGAAGAAGAAGACTCTTCAACGAACGGTTGCAGATATTTTTGGATACTTGAAACAAGATGGTTTTTCTACATGCGCACTCGTGCGAGTGTCTTAAATCGGAACTTGACTTATTTTCACTCCCACCGACGCAAACTACTATCGAAGGCTCCAATTGGGTGTATTACAAGCCAATATCTTCGCTAACAGATGATTCACCTATTGAATTTGTTATTCCTGGACAGGGTGATGAGTATATCGATCTCGCGCATACTATGCTTAGTCTGAGAGTGAAAATAACATTTCCTACTACGGAAATTGCCGCGGGTACAGCGTCGAAAGTAAGTACCGGCCCTGTAAACAATCTCTTGCATTCTATGTTTAATCAGGTGGATGTATACCTGAATCAAAAATTAGTTCCACCTCCAAATAATGCCTACGCTTATCGAGCGTACATGGAAACACTTTTGAATTACGGTCCAGCAGCCAAAAATTCGCATTCTACGAGCGTTCTCTGGTACGATGATACCCCTGGAAAAAATGGATGATATAACATCGGGAAATACGGGTCTTGTGAAGAGAAAACAATTTTTAAATGTCGGAAAAACTGTAGACTTGCTCGTTCATCTGCATTGCGATATATTCAATCAGGAGCGGTTCCTATTAAACGGTGTCGAGATGCGTCTACGGCTGGTGCGGTCTAGAGATTCATTTTGTCGTGTGGGCTATACGAAGAATGGTCAATGCGGCTTAAAGATTCTCGAGGCATCCCTTCTCGTTCGTAGAAAAAAAAATAGCTCCTGGTGTGCTGCTCTCGCATGCTGGAACTCTGGCAAAATCGACTGCTAAATATCCTCTTACAAAAGTAGAGGTAGAAGCCGTTTGAATATACTCCGGTGTTCATGGTGTGACTAACGATAATATCGTGCTAAGTCAATTGCCGAAGCGTATAATTATCGGTTTTGTCTATAACAAAGCGTTTGACGGCGACTTCAGTATGAATCCATTCATTTCCAAAAATTAGAAGATACAGTTTCTTTCGTTGTATGTAGACGGTACTCAAATACCTTCGAAACCGTTACAACCTGATTTCACGAAAAATCATCTGTATGTGGATGCTTTTCAAACGTTGTTTTCGGGAACTGGAATACATTCCTTGAACGACGGTAATTCGATGGATTGCGATAATTATCGCGATGGATACTGTCTGTTTGTTGAATTGACACTTGATCTTTCGGCGAACAGCAATTCGCATTGGAATTTAATAAAGCACAGTAGTGTGAGAATAGAGGTACGATTTGAAGATGCGCTTGCTTCAACGGTAAATTGTGTAGTCTACGCGGAATATGATAATGTCCTTGAAATCGATGCCTCTCGGCAAGTAATGGTGGATTGTGCCGGATAAGCGAAAAATGTGCTAATGTAGGAATAAACTCATTTCGTGTTATGAGACGCAGAAGCGTCTCTGTGAGTAACTTATCAGTCGAACTCGAGCGTCTGTACGGATTAGACGTGAAAATTGTTATCGTCGTAGATATACAGGGAATGCGTGGTAAAGACTCGGAATTTACTCCGAAGGAAATAGCCGTGGTAGCAGTGGATAGACCGTACTCTGCTCATTAGATCGTCGCACTACCGTGTCACTTTGCCGAATTACCGCAGCATTCGAGAAGCCAGAAAAATTTTCTCTCGAAATATTTTCACGGTCTTGAATGGTACGAAGGCGATGTGAGCTGTAAACAAGCATACGCTAACTTGCGTGAAATTTCGCGAAATTCAAGATGTCTCTATACACGCGGTCACGAGAAGGCTATACTTCTTTGCGATATCACGAGTCGTGAAATTTCCAACCTGGAGGATGAGGAGGGCGCCCCATCGTACACATTTATGCCGAAATCTTTGGGAAAATGCTTTAGGCACGCTATGATAAACGATACAGCGTCTTCGCATTGTGCAGTGCGCCAGGCTTTCCAAATAAAAAATTGGCTTCGCGAGTACCCTTTTAGAGGAGAATCATACATGGATGTTTGGTCAGCAGACGAAGAGGAAGAGAATAAGTAAAAGGAGAAATCTTCTTCATGTACTCGTGATACGATCGACGATGCTGTGAGATAAATTTTGCATATATACGTCTTTCAAAGCATATCGGTCATCATTTAATCATTGACCTTGTGTTCAGCATGAACACTGGACAAATCTACGAGAGTCTGCAGTATCTACCACTTTCAACTGTTGGCGTATACCCTGCTGACAGAATTCCTCGTGTATGGTCGTTACCGGCTGGACTCGTAGTTAACACGGATAACTACGACGGACCTGGAGAGCATTGGATCGCCATGTACGTTAACCATCATGGAAAAGGAATGCACTTTGATAGCTACGGGATACCACCGGTTATACCGCAACATCTCGCACTACTACGAAGAAACTGCAAGCTCTATCGGTACGGCCTCAAGCAGATACAGAGTAATACGTCGGATGTGTGTGGACAATTTTGTATCGTATTCCTGCATCTTATGTTGTACGGTTTCACCATGTCGCGATTTAATAATCTCTTTAGCGATAATGTAATAAAAAACGACAAATTAGTACGTGAATATTACAATACGTTTGCCTTTCGACGATCAGATAGTGATATAAATGAATTTAACGGCGCAGGACTCTCCGAACGAAGATTACCGTGTTGTCAGGGATGTTTCATACGACGATAATTATGTGTAAAGTGATTTAAATAAAATATTGATTAATTAAAAACAACTATATTGGCTTACTGGGTTTCTTATTTTATAATTATATATAAATTATAATCGAGGTCTCTTGCAGTACGGTATCATAGTCTGCGTCTTTTACTGCAGAGCAAGCGCTGCGCGAGGAGTACAGTACAAATCGGTACGCAAGTGCAAGACCGCTGTCGTTGCATTCAGAGCTCTGGACACCTAGTTATGATTCAGAGGGGCGTTTCTTATCGTCAAACCCTGTGATCCCCGCCAGCATCATGCGGAGCATTTAGTCTGATGTCAACTTCGTGATCGTACAGTCTAAAACGTGTTCTTCGCAATGTATCCTCATTACCTTGCAAGTGTTCAGGGTGTTGCGTTTTGGTGCACCGTAATATGTAATATACATATAGACTTGGACATGGTGGTTCATCTACGAACGGATGAAATGTGGGACGCGTAAGAGGAGATGGTAAAAATTCTCCATCATACTTTTTACGAATGGGATCGCGAGTCTTTTAGTATCGCCATGGAGGATCTTTATGCGGGGATGAGGTGCGTGGTCGTTCATAATGATCGTGCGGATCACGGTGAGTTGATTTATACAGACGACGACGGATATTCGGAAGTACTCCTAATCGATGAGGGGTACCCAATATTCGTCAATTGGGATCACTTGTATTATCCTAATACCCTCACCGGGATGATACCTGCATTATGCATGGGGTGCCGTCTGCATGGGTTGGATCAGGTTGACGATTCTGGCCTGATACCACTCCAGGAGTTGATGTGTAGTTCCGCCGCATCATTGCACGGGGTTTTGGTGAGAAGCGAGAGCCGCTCGCCCATTGTTCGGTTAACGACGATGGATAATGTGGACATAGTGGAGTATGTATTCGGGGTCCTCGGTGAGGAAATAGCAATCGGATACGATGGCGGCGAGGTAGACGAAGGCTTCGAGGATCCCGAGTGTCATGAGGCGGACGGTGCTTGCGAGCGAAAGTGTGCGCACGCGCGCGCGTGTGTGTGTGTGTGCGCTCGCGTACGCATGGGCGTTCGAAAGTGAGAGAGAGACAGGAGTTAAAATCGCCGTAGAAGGAAGACGGCACAACAACAGCGGTCAACAAGAGCTGAGGTGGTGAGTGCATGCAGTTACTTTGTTAGTATGTGTACACCTTTGCTCCATCCTTCTCTTATCTCTACTCTTCCTTGTTCCCCAGAGTACCCACACCACCTCACCATACCATCTCCACGTTACCGACGCTGGTTAAGCAGAGTGGGTAGCGCGGCGGTGGATAAGTGACGTGGTAGGGGAAGAAGTGGGGATAGGAGTGGGATAGAGCAACGGTGTACACATACTATTAACATGTGCTAAGGTTTTCGTAGCACCAGGATGTCCCAACTTCGTATGTAGAAAATCAATCAGTGCCCTAACCAACACCCGTGGTACAACCACTTGCCATCGCTCAGGCGAGTCATGGTAACGGTAAAGTAGTCCATTTCGGTACCGATACATTGAAGCGAAACGTCCCGATTTCACTCGTGCAATTCGGTCCTTTAATCGCTCATCTTGCACTTGCAATTCGCTTATTCGTTGTAAATCCCCTTTGAGATGATAAAGGATTTCACTAATTCGACCTGTTAATTTACTAATAGGATTTGTTTCGTTATTATTGAAAACAAATAAACTATTGCCGGTATTGGATATAAATAGTCTTAATATAAATAATTTGAATATTCAATTTTTAATGTAGCATATGTCAAGTATATTGTAACATGTATGAGGCGACCTGTACAAGACGTGTGTGAGAAATTGTAATGATATTACACAGAATAAATGTGAAATACAGTTTGCACTGAATTGAGTTGAATGAATTACAATATAACGAATATTGAAGTTGAATTAACAATGTGATGTTGAAAGACTCAGTTGAATGTGACACTGAATAGTGAATTGAGTGCAAATGATTCTCACAATTGAATTGAAGAACATAAATTAAACTGAATGTAATTTGTGGCATCAAATGAATGATAATCACGGTGTATATGAATATTTGCCACGTGGTGATGGTTACGCAATATTTGAAATATTACAAGTTTATCTTGTAATATATGTTTGAATCAATCATGAATTATGTTAACTACGTTAACCGACAGAGTATAACATTTACAAATTATAAACAATGATTTGAACAAAACAATAACTTGAATGTGCAACGTAGAATACAGCATTTTACTGATCCTTGGACTCACAATGGCTGACGCCACGTGGTGAATTACACACTGCAATTAATTGCTTGATTGATGATTTTAATGTCTCTTGTATTTGTCTGTTTCTTTTAAGAGCACAACATGTGAATCGTCCAATACACTCAATGCATACAATTAATGCTACATTGAATTTAGGGTGATTTGGTTTACTGAATACTACACTTTGCGATGCGGATCGAGAGCACGAGTGCTTGGTATGAATGTCCAGTCTAGTGTATCCTCATGTAGATGGAGACATAGCATCGTGGAGATTACGTTGTTGGCGGAAGTAACTGCAGCACTTATGTGGCCACATGTTTATTGATGATTAATCGAGCAAGTGGTGTATGCGCGAGCGTATGATCAGAAAGACATAAAGGTGTCCAGCTGATAGATGATTGGATGGTCAATTCACTACGTGGATTTACTGACCATCTCACTAATGATTATAAAAGATTCCGAGGTCAAATTGACCAATTAGTCCATGAGGTGCTGCCACCTCATGACCACATAGTCCAAACACACTCAAATGATAAAGGATCGAGTGAGATTTCCGTACCACGGGTCGATCAACAATGTCCGGACGCCGAAGGTAAACAATCGATCGAAAGGTACAGGAGAGGCCGACTCTATACCTTCTTCATGATCACAAAGTCCAAACAGGATTCAATACATTAGGTAAAAGGAGGTGATCATTCAGATCGCTCATTCGAACCGCAATGGTCAACGATTTGGATTCTTCTTCCTCAAAACATCCATTGGGGTTCCGGCTAAAGAAATCTGCAACCAGATTATCCCGACCTGCACAATGCGAAACCTCAAAGGTATATTGCTGTTAGAGTAGTGCACCATCTGTTGAGTTGGCGAGTATGAAGTCTGGTGTTATTTAAAAAACTCAACCCCTTATGATCGGTTATAATTTCAAACGGGCGACGATTTAAATATCGATCGCATTTTAGGACCGAATTAGTGGAGAACTGATACAGTACTCCACTAATTATTTTATTAGAGGCATAAGTTTGCAGTTTGTAAGGTTTGTCTAACATGAAATGCCTCAAGGTGACGGCGTTGGCAAAATTCTCTTTGAAGGCGGTCAACGCTTCACTGTGGGACGCAGTCCATTGCCAAGATGTTTTACTGCTTAGCAAGCTTCGAAAGGGTTCTAGATAATTAGAGTATTTTATGCAGAACTTGCGATAATAATTGCACAATCCCAGATATTGTTGCAGTTGCTTCCGATTTTTCGGTTCAGCGAAATGACGTATTAGCTGTAGCTTAGAGGAATCAGGTCGTATCCCGTCAATCGATAATTCACATCCCAAGAATTTGACGGTAGTGCGACAAAAGTAGGATTTGTCTAATCTAAGTGTGAAATTTGCTTCTTGCAATTCAGTAAAAATCAATTCAATATGATTTAGATGCTCATTGAACGACCTTGAAGTGATTAACAAATCGTCTATGTAAAGGGTGGTTAAATTTTAAGGGCCGATGTTGATTTTGAATAAAACACAAATTATTTAGGAAATTATTGTCAATTCTTTTTATTATGATAATATGGTATGGTTCAATTATGTATGGAACAAAATATCGGCGAAATGGCCGCCGCGACCTCGGCGGCACACCTCCATCCGATGGTCCAAATTTTCGATGACGCTTAGGCATGATTGAGGTTCTATGCCGTTAATGTGCCGAATTATCTCATCCTTTAGCTCTTGAATTGTTGCTGGCTTATCGACGTACACCTTTTCTTTCAAATAACCCCAAAGAAAGAAGTCCAACGGTGTCAAATCACATGAACTTGGCGGATAATTGACATCGCCACAACGTGAGATAACACGGCATTGAATTTGTCGCGCAAAAGAGCTATTGTTTCGTTAGCTGTGTGGCAAGTGGCACCGTCCTGTTGAAACCACATATCGCCCACATCCATATCTTCCAATTCGGGCCATAAAAAGTTCGTTATCATTTCACGATAGCGAACACCATTCACAGTAACTGCCTGACCGGCCTCATTTTGGAAAAAATACGGCCCGATGATGCCGCCAGCCCATAAACCGCACCAAACAGTCACTCTTTGTGGGTGCATTGGTTTTTCGACAATCACTCTTGGATTATGATTCGCCCAAATGCGGCAATTCTGCTTATTGACGAATCCACTGAGGTGAAAATGTGCCTCATCACTGAAGATGATTTTTTTCGAAAATTGATCATCCACTGTTGCCATTTCTTGCCACCATTCTGACCATTGACGACGTTTGGAATGGTCAAGAGGCTTTAGTTCTTGAGTCAATTGCACCTTATAAGCGTGTAAATGCAAGTCTTTATGCATAATGTTCATCAACGACGAGCGTGAGAGGTGCAATTGTTGGGCACGACGACGAGTTGAGGTGGACGGCTCTTCAGCCACACTATCGCAAACAGCAGCAATATTTTCTGCAGTACGAGCTGTACGAGCATGCACTGGTGTTTTAATATCTTCTACAGACCCGGTTTGCTCAAATTTTTGCACGATTTTTCCGATTGTACGCACATTTGGACGATTAAATTGAGCGAAAAAATCACGAAGTGCACGATATGCATTTTGATTTGAACGCCTATTTTCATAATAAGCCTGAAAAACTTTAACGCGTTGCTCGATTGTGTATTTTTCCATGGTTCAAATTGAGTTAGTCTGAAATTGAGAAATGTCAAATGAAATGCAGAAAAAAACTTGACGTTTAGGTGTGGTTCACATTCAACATCGGCCCTTACAATTTAACCACCCTTTATAATGTCAAAAATTCATCGTATTTTTTAAGATGGACTTGGCTCACAGCTCGAATAAATCCGTTTCCGGCAGTTTTAAGTCCGAACGGAATACGGCAAAAGTGGTATAACGTCGAACGGTACAAGAAAGCGGTATACGGTCGAAATGATGTTTCTAAGGGGATCTGCCAATATCCGTAAGTTAAATCCGATGTTTACATGAGTTTAACCCCATGATATTTTTGAATTAATTTGTCCATTAATGGAGGCGATTCGTTATCAGATTCAATGAGTTAATTGATAAGGCGCGCGTTAGTAGAAGAGGCCTTCTATAGAAAGACAGAGCATGGCCACCTGGCGCCAGGGCGTGTCTCGACTTGCCCCGCCTCCTCCCCACCACTACCCTTTCATGCTGCTTTCTCATTGGTGGGCCCTTGGGTGTGAAGGGGGCGTGTCTGCCCCCACTACCCCACCCCTGTTCCTGATTGGCCCCCCACAAACCCCCACCACCTTACCCCCATCGCTGATTGGTCCCCAGCAGTTCCCAACCCCCAGACCACCTATCCCAGTGTTCTGATTGGTGCGTCGTCGCAGCGCCATCTGACGGATTTTGACCCATACTTAATTGCCGATGCGCCATCTACTATCGGTAATCGTGTTACCGACAGTCCGTAAAAGGACATCGAATGTTGGTAGTCGGTCGAGTAGAAAATTGATTGCCGAGGCGCCATCTACTATTGGTAATAGTGTTATAATCAGTTGGTGAAAGTAGATAGAATGTTGGCAGCCAGTCGAGTAGAACATGTATCGGCGATTGGTAAAGTAGATGGGTTGTCAACCGTCGGTATGTAACCGACCATCGTTAGAGCAATTTTAGGACTTACGGAAGATTAGTAGATTGGGTCTTACGGTAAATAATATTGTGTACCCATCCACCGGTTAGACATACTCCGTCGTCGATAACCGCGAACCCTCCATAGCTTTTTACACATTTTTGTTAATTAAGAAAATTTGTCAATTAAAACTACTATTTATAACAACGGTAAGTGAAAAAGCTCGTTATTTTTTAGTTCCATAAAAAACTGTTTCATTTTAACATTCTCGTATAACAAACATGCATTATTCTTGTTCACCCGTAATTTTCAATGACATCCGGTGCAGTTACGGCGAGCTGGTGGTGGACCGTCAATATGTGTTTTCGTACCCGATTTGTTGTAATGTACATAGCACGGCATGTACGAGGAGACCTTACGGTCAACCTTCAGATGCTCCGATAGTTTGTCATACAGAAATTCTATTTTTCCTCCCCAATGTTTCGACAGCAGCGGTTTCGGTATGTACGCGAGCTCCGCTTTGGTGAAGTCTCGGGGGTCCTTGCAGAAGACGATCACGAGTATACTGTCAATAGTATTAATTGTGGTTGGAAAGAGAGGCAAAAATACATTCACCACGACGTTTCCTTTTCAACGGACTTTTTTTCACAGCTGTTATGATTAGATATATACATATGGCGTCCCTTTGATGGCCATCATAGTTAAATATGAAAATGTGTATGGTGGGAGTACTTTCGAATAATAATATTATAATAAGACAGGAAATTGAAAGTTTCGAATTTATTCATACTAATTTCGAATGGTTCTGTACACGTTTGTATATACGTGTTTTTATTATTATTTTACAAAATTATACAAATAAATCCGCATATAATATCGTTCTGTACATGCTTGTATATACGTGTTTTTATTATTATTTTACAAAATTATATAAATAAAGCCGCATATTTTGATCGTTCTTACACATATACATATATACAAACTACAATATTATTCATAAAGAATAAAAATAATTTACAAAACTGTATACATAAATGTACGCATTTACACACACACACACACACACACACACACACACACACACACACACACACACACACACACACACACACACACACACACACACACACACACACACACACACACACACACACACACACGCACGCACGCACGCACGCACGCACACACACACACACACACGCACGCACGCACACACGCACACGCACACGCACACGCACACGCACACGCACACGCACGCACACGCACACGCACGCACGCGCGCGCGCGCGCACGAATGCATGCAGGAACGCGCACTCTATTTACATATTCATACATATTTACATATTTACAAAGTTTATATTGCACAGTTGGTACTAGCCATCATCAGCATCGTTATCTTTAAAACCAAACGGTAGTGATAACCGGTGTGTAATATGGCGATGTTTATGACATACGACACGACAGGTTTTGTACATTGTACGGGTGATGACGTTGTGGAGGGGTGTTCTTTGAATTGATTTAAATTTTAAATTAAGTACTGTATTACCAAACGACTGTATTTCTGATTTTATAAGTTCACTTATTGAATTAAACTTAATTGTGTAATATCCGTGATTCGACAATCTACACACACAATGTGACACCCTATGTATAATCTTATTCCGATCATGTGACCAATGTACGTAGGCTAACGGGAGTCCAATGTGAAGAGTAGCGATGGGGAACGGGTAGTCCGTCTCCGACCTTTGTCAAAAATACACGTAAATACAACAATTATAAAGTATGTGCTTCTTCTCTCCGAGTCAATACGGTCCCAAGCCGCGTACAGCCCATCCTAAAATATTACAAGACTATATATAAAACTATAAATACTTGTAACAATTGTTTGTGAGTTTTTATAATTCAAAGTTATCCCCTTCACTTTGCAAACAGTTTCCACCACCGTTTCAGGATCAGGTAGTCGTAACCGTATAACCATAAAATGTTGGACCTCCGGAGACGAACGAGTTGATATAAGCGATCGGAGCCACGGATATCAATACGTTGGTTATGTCACCGAGGAGATTACCTACGGAGGGCTCCGAAGCATCATCACCAGTACTCATGTAAATAACAGAGTCCGTGTCGTAATACAAAACCCGTCTGTCCAAAAGCTCGAGGTAGCTATAAAGTTTCAGACGGGCCAAGGCTATTATAAATGCAGCTATAACCACAATAGTTAAGGGGCTAGGGGTAATAGCCTCCTCGCGAGATACTGTTACGTCCTGACGTAACGTCGCATTTATATATTTTTATTTCGATTACGTTAAAGTTCTTCTGTTTTAGTTTTGCTACAGTAAAAGTAACTTTTCACATTTTTATTTTATTTTCGGACTTCTTAAGAGGAGAGGATAGCGATTTTAGCGACGGAGATCGGAACAGGGTGGGGATGCGGCTCTACCGACCGTCTCCCGGGAAAATTAATCTTGTAAAGATGGAATTTTTCAGCGCTCCCGGTCAAAAGGCAAACTTTCAAAACATGGGATCTACGGCGTAGACCCGGTTATCGACTGCCATTTATGGATCTATGATTCAGCGCGGCCTTACCCTCAATCCTGGACCAGGGGTTCGGCTAGTCGCCGTCGGGGGCGTTGTTGTTCATAGGGGAGCGGTTGGAGGGAACACTATCACGTGACCAAGCGACCACACCCTTTCTTCTCGCTCTGGCCTGCAATCTTCTCTTTCTCTCTCTCTCTCTTTACAAAGATGATGAAATCACGAACAATTATTAACTGAGCAAAACAATTAACAAAAGTGGAGGAACTGTTGATTTAAACGAAAAATTTATGACTATTAAAGTGTTCACACGAATACTGTAGGTAAAATATCAGCAGCAAAAAGAACAATTATGCTTCCATATGGAAACTACCCAGGGCTGTCACTCGAAAACGAGTACAACCCACATTAAATTAATGAGGTTACCAAGTATAGTCGGGTAATAGAAGAAATATCAGTATCAGGATTAATTTCCATTTTTCTCTTGAGATTATATTAATAAGTCTCTCGTAAAATATAGGAATTTATAGTAAAAATACCATCATATATATATATATATTGTAACGGTATTAAACGTTAACATTGCCCTTAATGGGCTTGTTCGGACTCGAGCAGGAAGGAAAGTAATTTTAGGCTTTTGTAATAGGTAGAAGTAGGGTTTATTCAATAAAACAGATAAGAATTATGCGATACATTATAGAAAATTCAATTATTTCGCCCCTTTTTCTCGGTATTGTGGCTACCTCGGGCCTTACAATTTTATTATTCCCGGGCACTCGAGTGCAAATACAATCGTGTACGCAAAAAAAATCTAGAATATTTATGAAGATCCTCGGTAATATGTTTTTAGTTGGTGACAGATTTTAGACGATGGTCGTAGTATGCTCTATAATTTGTGAGAAGACGTTGATAGTTATATGATGCAAATATATTCGTTAATTAATGATATAATTGATGATAATGCAGTTGAGCGTTATTCGATAAATTTGTTTAACCTTCGTGTTCCGTGGGTATGCTATTTAGCACGCGTACCGTCGGTAACTAGCCGGCCGCTGCTGATAGAATCGCGACTAGCCTTGTGTCTACTACTGATTCGCTACAGACCCGTCGGTGGGCGTGGAGTTTCCTGCTGATATAACAAATTTTTTAGAGGTCGACTTGCGCGTCCACCCGACCGCCGCTACGATCCGGCGTCAGTGGCATGCATTCCGAGTGCATGCGCAGTGACTCGGTATTTCAGGGCCGTAGCTTGTATATTTCTCGTTTAATATTTTGCCTCCAATCTATCTTTTAATTCGTTTCCCTACTGAAATTTCTATCATAATTTCCTGGTCTTGACTATGAAGATCTTATATCTTCGTTATTTAAAATATTTCGGAACGTATTTCGTGTCAGAGAGAGAAGACTGTTGAGTTTGCTTGATTAGATAGCTCCGTCCGTGGCTACTAGTGTGAGGAAGAGAGACAGAGATAGACCGCTCTGTTGATGTTTGGGTCTACGGTGCGTCGGCCTTGAACGCAGCACCAACTCAGCTGCTTCCCGTCAAATGTACGTCAGGTACCACAGCTGGGCTCTCTTGGTACCAGTGCGGCTGCACCTAGCGAGGGTTGGTTGCTCTTCCTTCCTGGTAGCTGGACTTCTGCGTTGGCGGGACCTGCGAACAAAACTGTTCCCCGAATGCCGAAATTCTGGTCTTTTTATACCAGAATCCCCTCCAGCTGGCCCATGCTTTTGGTATCACTATAGTTGGTGGCGGTCCTGTAGCCCATGTCCTGTAGCCCACTGGTACGTCATTTAAAAATCGTCGTTGGTTTTTAATATTCCGTTCCTTGTATTTTTCGAACGGAATAACGGGACTTGGTCACCGATCTGCCGGCCTAACTGATGTGAGTGGCGCTCGGTAGCGGTGCTTCGTTGTGCGCGTACCGAGCGTCGTGAGTTGCCGAGTATAGGGCGGTCTTCCTTGGTGTGCGTAACGCGCGGTAGCGATGCCTTAGTGTGTGCACCGCGCGTTATTAGATAGACCGTACGTCGCATTGTCCCCCGATCCGAGGGGAACCTGTGACCCGAGGATCTCCGTGATGATTTGGTCTCTCTCTTCCTCTTGTTGTTGTCCTCTACCGTACTTATTCCATTCTTCCTCTGTCTTTATTCTCTTCCCTATTCTGACTGCTAAATTCTTTCCGATTTCATTATTTTATCAACCCTAAATTTCTTTCTATTTCTTATTTATCGTAGGTTTTATGATTCAGATTTCGCTTTATTCCTTAGTGTCTATATATTTTTATATCTATTTTTCTTATATCTACGGTCGCGTGTGGGTTCTATAACTATAAATGATTTAGAGACTCAGCTATGCGTACATTTTCTGTTTATTTTATGGAAATCGCAAGTTTTCAGATTCTCGGTGTTATTGTTACTATGATCATTATTATTTTATTCTTCCTCGAAATCCTCCCATCCGACGTCGTTATCTGTATCGACGGACATCCCGTCCTGGTTGTTCGTTCGGTCGTCGGAGTGGTATCCGGAGTCCGTTGAGGGCTCCTTAAAATGGGGGTCCAGGAGGCGTCCGCCGTCTGTCCCCCAGTCAAAAGTTGGCGGATTTTCTGCCCGGATGGCCACGCCGAGGCGGATTAATTCTTCACTTAACATAGTGATTTCCCCTCCGTCGTTGCGCCGCCACATCTCGACCCATCTAGCCTCGGCTCCTGTGTGGTGTGGGAGGACCACCATGTTCCACCCCCCCCCCCCCGTAAAATAATTCTTCGATGACTTGGAGGTGAGCATCCGTCCAGCCACCCTGAGGTGGGCCTGTTTGGTGCAGACCCACTGGGATGGCCTGAAATGCCAGGTGGTGGGCGTGGTTCGGTGGCGTAAAACACTCGTCTATGGTGGCGGCCACGTTTACCGCAACATCGCCCAACCACACTAACATATTTCCGTCTTCCTGAGCCTCGGTGGTGATCAGGCCCCAATAATATTTGCCTTGATGGAGGCAGAGTATTGATGCTCCAGGTCCTGCATCCTCCAGTAGTAGAGGCTCAGGTCCCTCCCATGCCTCGAAATGTTCTATCAGGCGCTCCCTGACGCCCTCGAGATCCTCCCTATACACGTAGATCCTCCGTGGATCGGCGACACTTAGAATCTCTATATTTTCGTAGCCTCCCGCTAGGTCTTGGACTGGATAATTACGATACATTTTCGCGTTCTCTTACTCTGTGTTTTCGCTATGGTGTTTGAATTTCAACTGACGACCGTCTGTTACATCGTTGAGAAAGTTCGGTGAACACGTCCTCTATATTTCCGTCCCTCGTCCGGGACACCAACCTTTGATGTTGTCGTCGGTTAGCACTATGCAGCCGTCTCGGTCGATTCGATAGATAACATCCCAGCGTCGAGTCTTAGATGTTCTTGCATTATATCAGGGGTACAAATTGAAAATGCGGGTTTGATAACAGATGGCGTTACTAACGCTATACGCATCAGGCAGTACTGTGACTATGTTCATGTCAAAGCTACGTCTTATAGCTTTAATTTTCAGTATGTGTCAATTTGTCGCAGTGTCAAATTCATAGTTTTTTTGAGCTCTCAATATGTCGAGTTTCGTGCCAACAAAACAGCATTTGCGGGAAGTTTTAATTTACTTCTTTAATTTGAAGAAAAGTGCTGCTGAAGCACATCGATTGGTCTCCGAGGCTTATCCGAGTCATGTTCCATCGGTTTCAACGTGCGAGAGATGGTTTGTGCGGTTTAGAAGTGGTGATTTTGACGTTGAGGACAAAGAGCGGCCGGGCCAAGTGAAAAAGTTTGAGAATGCTGAATTGGAGGCAATACTCAATGAAGACTCGTGTCAAACTCAACAAGAGCTCGCAGATTCATTGGGAGTGACACAACAAGCCATTTCCCATCGTATAAAAGCCCTCGGAATGATCCAAAAGCAAGGACATTGGGTGCCGTATGAGCTGAAGCCGAGAGACGTCGAGCGCCGTTTTTTTGCATGCGAACTGCTGCTCGAACGGCAAAAACGGAAGGGTTTTTTGCATCGCATTGTCACTGGTGATGAAAAGTGGATCCATTACGATAACCCGAAGCGCAAAAAATCATATGGTTACCCCGGCCATGCATCATCATCGACGGCCAAACCAAATATTCACGGCGCCAAGCTCATGCTCTGTATTTGGTGGGACCAGCTGGGTGTGGTGTATTATGAGCTATTGAAATCGAACGAAACCATCACAGGAGCACTATACCGAACTCAATTGATGCGTTTGAGCCGCGCACTCAAAGAAAAACGGCCACAATACGAGCAAAGACACGACAAAGTAATTTTGCAACATGACAACGCTCGGCCACATGTTGCAGCGCCGGTCAAAACATACCTACAAACGCTGAAATGGGAAGTCTTACCCCACCCGCCGTATAGCCCAGATATTGCTCCTTCCGATTACCACCTTTTCCGATCGATGACACATGGCCTAGCTGACCAGCGCTTCCATTCTTACGAAGAAGCCCAATAATGGGTCGATGACTGGATAGCAGCCAAGCCGGCCGAATTTTTTCGCGACGGTATCCGTAAATTGCCAGAAAGATGGGAAAAAGTTGTGGCTAGCGATGGACAATACTTTGAATAATTCATTTGTTACCATTTTTTCAGAATAAACGTTCAAAAATAGAAAAAAATCCCGCATTTTCAATTTGTACTCCTGATAGTATTCCAAAATTAATCTCCAGCTTTTTACTTCTCTCTTTCTCATGCTGATTTTTTTTAGCCTCCAATTTTTTATTGTTTTCTGCGTGGACGGTTCCATTTTCAGCGATTCTCCGGGTCTTGGTGCTCAGTTGCTGGCCAGCGGTTTACTGCTGTTGCCTCTCGACAGTCCAGGTCTTATTCTTAATTTCTTCGTTATCGAAAAAAAATTCTGTAATTTTTAAATTCTTTTAGTTATACGATTCCCTCTATGTACTGCTTGGCTCCTCTAGATCTTCCTTATCGGTCCTAGGTGTTCGATCGATGGTGTATTCCGATGTTGTTATCGTCCGTGAATATTGCCTTTGTTTACCTTTCGACGTTATGTCGAGTAGGCAATATTCCGGCTCATTGCTGCTCGAGTAATTCTTTTTCTTCACAGATGGTTCGTCGATGGTGGTTTCCTCGAGGCTGTTGAGTGGTCTTCTTTTTCCTTTATACTATGTGCCTATGCTAATCCCTATGATTCTTATTTATATTCTCATCATTTAAAAAGACTCTCTTTTTTTCATTTATTTATTTATTTTTCTTTTAATTTGTCGATAAATAATACTATCCTTCTCTCTATCTTTTTCTCGATTGAGTATCTTTTAACACTTAACTTCTATCTCTTATTTCTACTCTATTTTTATTGTTATCTATCTATTTTTTTTATTTTTTTTATCTATTTGTTCGTTTATTTATTTATGATTTGATTTATTTTTATTTTTATTTATTTATTTTATTTTTTTTTTTTCCATGGTCCGATTTAGTTTCCACCCTCCTATTTTTCCTCGTCTTCCTCTTCAACGCGGTGCACTTGGTACTTCGTGAGCAAGCTCGCATGGAACTTTCCACGTACCTTCTTTGTGAGCGGATCCATGAGTTCGTACGTAGCCAGTCCCACGCATCGCTTGATGGTATATGGGCCTTCACGGAGCGGTAGAAATTTTGACGTGATTTGGTTTGCCGGATCTGAGACATTGAGCGCCTTCACTAGTACAACCTCTCCTTCCTCGAAAGTTGTTAATTTGTGTGTACTGTTAAATCGTTCGGCCCTCATTGCTCCTTTCTTAATTATTCTTTCTCTGGCAATCCTTATCTTGGTTTCGTAGGTGAGCGGATCATCTTCCTCACTCGCTGGTATTCCTAACCATTTATTCCATAGCCGGATTGGTTTTTTTTTCCGTTGTAATTCCGTTGGAGTGAATTCCGTGGTGTCGTGATGAGATTCATTTATGCAGTCTTGAACCACCTGCACCCATTTATACCAACCAGCATGATTGTCCCTCAGGAAGGTCCTAAAAAATCGTCCCAACTCTCGATTCACTCGTTCCACAATGTTACCTTGAGGATGGCGTATTGAGGAAAACACTGCCTTTATGTTTTCATCCTCTAATTTTTTTAACCAATTTTTCGCAGTAAATTGTGTACCGTGATCGAATTGAATACGGCTTGGTTTCCCAAACTGCGGAATATAATCGTGGAATATTCGTTTGATCACTGTCGCTGTATTCGCTTTCCGCATCGGAAACAGTACTACGTATTTACTAAATGCATCGATTGTTACTAAGATATGTTTCACTCCTCCAATGGATGTCGGCAGAGGCCCATAAAAATCGATTGAGACTAGGTCCTCCGGCCTCTCAGGGATAATCGTCTGCATTTCTGCATAATTCGTTTGTACCGCAACCTTGCTGCGTTGACAGATATCACAACAGGCGATGAGTGACCTTGTGAGTTTTACCAGATGTGGGTGTGAAAAATCTTCATCGAGGATACGGAAGCATTTTCGGGCTCCGATATGCCCATATAGCTCGTGACATTCCGAAATGACTTGTCGAACCAAACATTTCGGGAGTACGACTTTCCAGATACGAGCTTTCGTGTGTTTTTGTAGAATGCCCTCCCGTAATCGGTATTTCCTCTCTTCTTCGGTGTCGTTTTCTTTTTCTAGCACCTCCATAATTCTACACAGGTCCTCCTGGTCTCTTTGGTGCTTCGCGATCTTCTTCATTTCTTTGATTAAATCCTTTGAGGCCTTCCGTGCCAGAGTTGCAGCAATTACTACTAATCCTTTCGTTGTATCCTCGTTTCCTTCCATACGGCTCAGAGCGTCAGCCACCGCGTTTTTTCTTCCTTCGAGATGCTCTATATTTAGATCGTAATCTTGGATCGCCAGGGCCCACCGCATTAGTCTTTCTGCTGTAAAGCGACATGTTTTAAGAAATGTTAATGCCTTGTGGTCTGTCTTAATATTTATTTTAGCACCTCGAAGATAAGTTCTGAATTTTTCCAGAGCCCAAACAATAGCTAATAATTCCTTTTCAGTAGTCATATAGCCATGTTCGGCTCCTTTCAGAGTACGGCTCGCGAAAGATACAACCTCGCTTTCTCCTTGCTCATTTTCTTGTGATAAAATAGCTCCAAGCGCATACCCACTTGCATCTGTGGTTAGTGTGTATGGCTTCTGTACGTCAGGAAATCGAAGAATCACGGCTTCGCAGAATAAATCTTTGACTCTGCCAAAAGCTTCTTGGTGAATTATGTCCCATTTCCACCTCACCCCTTTCCTTAGTAACTCAAGAAGTGGAGTGGTCTCGTGGGCATGGCGGTTGGTAAACTTCGTGTAGAAATTTATTAAACCCAAAAATCCTCTCAGTTGTTTCAGATTTTTCGGTGCCGGATATTCTTTAATTGCCTTAATCTTCTCAGGATCGGGTTTAAGTCCTCCTGTCGTGAGAATGTGGCCCAGAAAGGACACTTCTTGTCGGAAAAAGTGTGACTTCTTGAATTTGAGGGTCATCCCATGTTCTTTAAATCGTAAAAATAGAATCTCGAGATGCGTGAGATGTTCTTTATGATTTTTCGATAATACCAGGAGATCGTCAACAAAATTAATGACAAAATCTAGCTCGTCCAATACTATGTCTAATGCTCGTATTAAACTCGCTGTACTTGTCTTCAGTCCGAAAGGCGTAACCGTAAACTCATAGCATTTTCCGTTATGCTGGAAAGCAGTATATTTCCGGGAATCCGGGTGTAACGGAATTTGCCAGAAACTGCTCGTGAGATCTAGCGTTGAGATTACCGATTTTCCTCCACATCTCTGGAAAATTTCTTCGATCGGAGGTGCATTATTATGATCGTTTACCAGGTAATTATTAAGTTCCCTGGCATCCAAACACAATCGCACACTTTCGTCATCCTTTGTCACTGGCATTAAGGGGTTAATAAAAATACTTTCCGATTTTTGTATTACCCCGTACTCGAGCATCCGTTCGATTTCTCGTTGGACTCTCTCTCGCTGTGCCAGTGCTACTGGATACGACCGATGGAAATATGGTTTCGGATCCTTGAGCGTCAAATGATGGATATATTTTGACATTCTTCCCGGTCTTCTATCGAATACAACCAGATTCTGTTCGACGATGGCCTTGAAATTGTTTTTAATATTAATTTCGAGACCTTGGCACTCTTCCATCTTCTCCTCGAATTCCCTCTCCGATAATTGAAATTCTTGAGGCATTGTCGTTGTTTCTTCTTGGATGGTGCAGATCGTGTTTCCATCTTCTTTTGGTACCGAGCTCGGATCAGCTAATCTCCATAATCCGTTGATTAATTCTGCGACCACCAGGTCTTTAACCGCCACACATTTATTTCGGGCATCGACGGAAATCTGAAGATTCATCATTCCGTCAATACCGATCAGGATCGGTCGCAGCAGTTTTGGAACAATTAGTAATTGGATCTCTCCTCTCGATCCATACGTATTTGCTCCTACCAGAATCTGTTTCTTCACTTTTTCCGCCTCTCCGCCAAATGCTCCTACGACCTTTGTCGAAGTGACAGGCAGTGTGGGGCATTTCTCCAGTTTCTCTTTATTTTGATAAAAAAAATCTTCCGAAATGCAGCTTACCTCACTGCCACTGTCGATCAGACTCTTCACGGTCACCCCCTCGACCTCCACAGGAATCTCAGGACACCGAGGATGTACATCGTTGTACCATTTTTCCTCCTTCCTTGGTTCCTCTCTTAAAAATTCCCGTGGATCTTCGGTGACGGTGAAAAGCGGGTAGTCTCTCGCATATTGGTCAGTGCCGCTCCATTTTTCCGCCGCTCCTTCAGACCTATTCCGCCGATCATCGGCCTTACTGGGGGTTGTAATGCCCTGTTCTTGGCTCGAAAGTTTTGGCTTTTCGGTCTTCCCCGGAATGGCTTGATTTTTGGATGGCTCTCCTGCAAATTTCCCCGTGTCTGCCTTCGACTTTCCTTCTCCTGCTTTTTTCTTTATTACTCTTCGTTCCTTCCTTTTCTTATTCTTCTTCTCCACGACCTCGCTTCGCTCCTCCTCTTTTTGTTTTAGTTCTTCATTTATTTTCGTTGCGCCTCGTCTTCTGCTTTCTTCCCTCTTAATCCTTTCCACGGGCGCAACGTCTAGGCGTTTCCCGGATTATTTACCTGGGAACCGCTCTGTTGGGCTCGTACTGCTGGTGTTATCGTGTGCTCGATAAATGGTCCAGGAGGATGCCCCTGGATCACATTCATCTGTCTAGCTGGCTCCTGCTCCCTCCTAGGGGTTGGTGGAGGTGTCGGCTGCCATGCCGCCGGTTGAGAACTCCCCTGAGCACGTGGTGGAGGCGGAGGCGTTTGGTACCGCGGCGGTTGCTCTGGCGGCGCCGGCTGCCATGCCTGCGGTCGCACAGTTCCATTATATGGATGGCTCTGCCACCGTGGCCGGTTCTCCATGTCTCGTGGCGCCTGCCACTCATTCCGAGGTGGTCCACGCCATCCTTGATCTCTGGTTCCTCCACGTCCTTAAAATTCTCTCCTTTGGCCGCCTCTTTTGCTGTTTAGAGGTCCTGCCATGTCAATACTCTCCAGTAATTCTAAGAATTCCGTGACCGAGCTGATCTGGCGGATCCTGACAGCACACCGAACCTCTTCATCGAAATACCGGGCCAGGCGACGGATGATGGCCTCGTCGGACATTTTTTCACCGAGGTCACGAGCATTTCCGAAAATGAGAGTGGCATACTCGGCTCTCGTACGGTTCTGGCCTTCAGTATCGTACGTTCCGAACTCGAGATTGCTTCGGACCTTGTCCTGCATTTCTCGTGTCCAATACCGCGCCGTAAATGCCTCCGAAAATTCCGAGAAACTATGGATCGTACTTTCCACTAGATGCCACCAATTTTTCGCTTGGCCCTCTAGTGCGTCCTTAATAACAAAACGCACGTCCGATCCTTCAGTGCCGGCTGCTTCGCAGTACTCCTGTAGTTCCTTGAGGAATTTCATCGGTCGTTGTTTGCCATCAGCTGCAAATTTTGGTGGTTTCTGTGATACGGCCTGGAAACGTGTGAGGTTTCCTGCCTGCAACATTGAAAACCCACAGGCCGAGCTATTCATGCCGGTGGTCACGCGTTGTTCCAATTCTTTTATTCTTGCAGCGTGATTTTCGTTGACCGCCTGATTTTTTTTTATTCGCTCCTTGGCCTCCTTCATTTCCCTCTCAAGCCTTTCCCGAATCATTTGCTCGTTAACAATGATATCCCGCTGGTAATCGTTAACTACTTCTTGGCCCTTAAGGATTTCTTGCCGGACTGCCTCGATTTTAGTATCTGTCCTTTCCTCTGCTTTGGTGATACTGGTTTCGACGTGTTCCCGCATATTCTCCTGGAGTGCCGCTGTTCTCGTGGTACATGAATTATTGGTTTGTTTTAATTCAGTCCGGATTTCCTCGAATTTTCCATCCATAGTCTGTAGGAAGGCCATTATCTGACTCATTCCAACTGGATCAGGTACAACAGGGAGAGTATTTCCTAATACTGGAGTCGATTGACCCTCCCCTTGTATACTTGACTCGTTTAAATCCATTGTTTGCGTTATACTACGGATCTCAGATAAACGCGCAATTTCTTCACGGTCTCGTCTACGTTGTTGTCTTAATAGCCCGTCTGCCGTAGTGGATTCCCACGCGAGAGACCGGTCCAACAGAGATGTACTGAGTTCTTGACTCGCGTCTAATAATGCCTGCTGGACTAAACGATTTGCAAATGTCGACTCGAAACGCATAATTCTTCTACTTGGCACCCACTACCAGCCTTTTTTTCCTATGCTCGAGTCCCTGTTCGGGCGCCAAATGTAACGGTATTAAACGTTAACATTGCCCTTAATGGGCTTGTTCGGACTCGAGCAGGAAGGAAAGTAATTTTAGGCTTTTGTAATAGGTAGAAGTAGGGTTTATTCAATAAAACAGATAAGAATTATGCGATACATTATAGAAAATTCAATTATTTCGCCCCTTTTTCTCGGTATTGTGGCTACCTCGGGCCTTACAATTTTATTATTCCCGGGCACTCGAGTGCAAATACAATCGTGTACGCAAAAAAAATCTAGAATATTTATGAAGATCCTCGGTAATATGTTTTTAGTTGGTGACAGATTTTAGACGATGGTCGTAGTATGCTCTATAATTTGTGAGAAGACGTTGATAGTTATATGATGCAAATATATTCGTTAATTAATGATATAATTGATGATAATGCAGTTGAGCGTTATTCGATAAATTTGTTTAACCTTCGTGTTCCGTGGGTATGCTATTTAGCACGCGTACCGTCGGTAACTAGCCGGCCGCTGCTGATAGAATCGCGACTAGCCTTGTGTCTACTACTGACTCGCTACAGACCCGTCGGTGGGCGTGGAGTTTCCTGCTGATATAACAAATTTTTTAGAGGTCGACTTGCGCGTCCACCCGACCGCCGCTACGATCCGGCGTCAGTGGCATGCATTCCGAGTGCATGCGCAGTGACTCGGTATTTCAGGGCCGTAGCTTGTATATTTCTCGTTTAATATTTTGCCTCCAATCTATCTTTTAATTCGTTTCCCTACTGAAATTTCTATCATAATTTCCTGGTCTTGACTATGAAGATCTTATATCTTCGTTATTTAAAATATTTCGGAACGTATTTCGTGTCAGAGAGAGAAGACTGTTGAGTTTGCTTGATTAGATAGCTCCGTCCGTGGCTACTAGTGTGAGGAAGAGAGACAGAGATAGACCGCTCTGTTGATGTTTGGGTCTACGGTGCGTCGGCCTTGAACGCAGCACCAACTCAGCTGCTTCCCGTCAAATGTACGTCAGGTACCACAGCTCGGCTCTCTTGGTACCAGTGCGGCTGCACCTAGCGAGGGTTGGTTGCTCTTCCTTCCTGGTAGCTGGACTTCTGCGTTGGCGGGACCTGCGAACAAAACTGTTCCCCGAATGCCGAAATTCTGGTCTTTTTATACCAGAATCCCCTCCAGCTGGCCCATGCTTTTGGTATCACTATAGTTGGTGGCGGTCCTGTAGCCCATGTCCTGTAGCCCACTGGTACGTCATTTAAAAATCGTCGTTGGTTTTTAATATTCCGTTCCTTGTATTTTTCGAACGGAATAACGGGACTTGGTCACCGATCTGCCGGCCTAACTGGTGTGAGTGGCGCTCGGTAGCGGTGCTTCGTTGTGCGCGTACCGAGCGTCGTGAGTTGCCGAGTATAGGGCGGTCTTCCTTGGTGTGCGTAACGCGCGGTAGCGATGCCTTAGTGTGTGCACCGCGCGTTATTAGATAGACCGTACGTCGCAATATATATATATATATAGCATATGTTATGCATATATAGAAAGGATAAAGGAAATATTAGGATTAATTTATGGTAAAATAACGAAAAATAGACAAAAAAACGAGAAAAAGATGAGACTAAAATTGAGTTGGAACGAAGCTTCTCCTGCAGGAAAGCGAGTCTGGCCAACTCTCCACACAACGATAAACCCCTTGCGCGAGGTCTTGACAGCGATCTAGCTGATTTGCGTACGGACGAAATATACGAGTAACCGAGTCGGGCGAGTCGCTCTCAAGAAAGGTACTCTCTCGCTCTCTCCCGTTTCCATGCATAAAAATACTTGTTTTACCAGCAAGTTATATATATGAAATATGTTACACATATATAGAAAGGATGAAATTAAACGTTAAGATTGTTTTACAGCTAAATACCAAAAGTAAGACAAAAAGAGAAAGAGAGAAAACTGTAACATGTTTTAATAAAGCTTCCTCTGCAGGAAAGCGAGGCTGGCCGACTCTCCGCGCCACGATAAACGCCTTGGCGCGAGGGCTGAACGGCGACCTAGCCAACTTGCGTACGAACGAAATGTACGCGTAACCGAGTTAGGGAAGTCGCTCTCAAGTAAAATCATTCTCTCTCTCTCTCGCTCTCGTTTCTATAACACGAGAATAATTGTCTAACTAACAAGTTATTTAAGAAAACATATTAACTACAAGTAGAGTAATTACTAATTAAACGAATAACCAATAATGATTAGAATAATCCATAATTCAACAAAAATATTTATATTAATAAGAGATTAATGCAAAAATCAGCTTGCATACGACGAGTTAACTACAGAATCTGTAGCAAAATTATAACTAGTGGTTTGATGTGAAGGTTTTAATTAAGTTCGGTACAAACGCTGAAATTCTGAGCCATTACCATAGACACATCTACATAGAAGCGCGCATAAGGATATTACCTACACTAAGAAACTCTATCGAGAGGCCAAGGAGCGGGGTGGTAAGAATCGCCTCATTTTCAGGGATAAAACGCCTCGAGCGCGTTCCCTCACCTAATCGCGTGATCCTCTGTGTATCACATCGCGCGGACAAATCAGAGCGCGCCATACCAATGCACTTGCACAGATCTATGGCTCTGCATGTCGGGAAGCTACTCTGCGGGATGAGGGGAATGAATACGTGTATGGTTGAGATAGACCACGGGGAAATTCTCATAATCAGGATAGGGTTTTATCCCTTCTTTTTTTTTTACGCGCTTGACGACAAGAATTTTCGACGCTCAGGTGTCCTATAAAAGGCCGCGAAAATCGGCCGGCGACACAGTTTTACCGGGAGTACAGGAGACAGTTTCACGGGGAGTAAAGGACTAATCACTAGCCATGCAGTCAATAAGTCGCCCGGCAGTGAGTTAATATTCCGCAGGAGTTAGACTTACAGTTTCACGGGGAGTACATGAGACAGTTTCACGGGGAGTACAAGAGACAGTTTCACGGGTAGTAAAGGAGACATTTTCATGGGGAGCTGAGGGCTAATTACCCGCCAGGCAGTCAATAAGTAGCCGGCAGTGAGTCAATAGCCCGTAGGAGTTAGACAGTTTTATGGGGACCAAGTAGTACACTTCAATAATTTTTCACCGCGGCTAAATTTTACAAAGTATAGTTTCAAGTAGTACAGAGTACGAGTACAGTACTTATAATTATTAACGCGTGCGAAATCGGGAATATTGAACGTGTAACATTCGACTACTCATGTAGTTTTATTTCAATAAATAATTATTAATACGCACCAACGCCTACGCTCGATTTTTGAGTTTGTCCGACTACACCTGTCTACGTCCAACCAACGTTCAACAGCAAGAACAGCAAACAAACAACCGTAAGTACAATTTTCAATTACCAATTAAAGTGAAATCTTGATCTGCGTGAAATTGTCATTCAAGTCCCACCCCCTTATTCGTGAAGTGATTATCCCCAACCAAGAACAGAACGCACTCCAGCCCTATCCCGAGTAATTTTCCGCGAGGTTAGACTCAAAAACGGGCTTGCGTCTTCGGTATTTTCTCGTCGGGTGTGGTAAAGGGAGGATTTATTCTCCTTGACCAGAGCACGGAAAATATACACCGAAACGTTAATCTATGTTAAATTCGTGGGTTTCGTAAGATAGGCTGCGATTTTGACGTAACAATACCCAGTTCAAATATAACAAATCGTCGTTAACCGGTAGCAGGCGTTGAATTTGTTTTTAATTGTAGTACAAATACAACAATAGCTTCTCGCGAGTTTGAATTATTTCCGTGCGCGTCAGGTTATCCCGCTGACCGAACTTACCCCAGAACGAATTTAAGCAAAGCTTAGCAACTGAGCGTAAGCCCTGATTACGCGTAATGTTGTTAGCGTTCAACCGGATACCATTCACGCGTTCGTAATAATTTATATATTCCTCGCGAGACGCTTCATCGATACAGTGCTCGGGATAACCGCTCGCCTCCTGTTTAATCTTCAAAAATGTATTTACATAAGAGGCAAACAGTCCACCGTCCCGTGTAACGGGATTGTACATTGTTGTTTTGTACGCCCAAATCATCAAAATTTTAAAGATTTTATAACCCATATATATTGCCTTCCGCACCTCATTCGTCCGCACCTCACCCTGAAGCCATAGAATCTGTACACTTACGGCACAGACCAAATAGCAGTTTCTCGTGCATTCCAACAGGTAGCACGGGGTGAAAGAGGTGGTGCGGAGGCAATACGGTACACTCGACCAAGCCGTTGACCGTTTTACCGAGAGCATCGAGCGAACCCCCTAACAAATCGTCGCACTCTGTACCGATATATATTTTCGGGTGCCCCATAGGGTAGCGACCTGTTTTACATATATAAGGATGGAGCGAGCAGATATCGATGTACGATATCTTCTCCCTTGGTGCGACATCGTGGGAGGTGACGATATTACCTGTGCGACCACCATAAAACGCTACACGAGGGTTTAAACTCTCTGTGGTGCGCCGTGGATGATTTTTAAAAAATTCGTTTACGCGTGGCTCGACTTTGCGGAGTATATTAAAGTAACACTCCCCTATCTCCACCAACTCGTAACCATGGGAACGAATTTTTTATCTCATTGCCACAATACGCTTATATCGAGTGTCCATACTCTCGTTACCAGGCCCTTCGGGTAGTTTATATTCACGGGTAGGAGCCGCGTGAATAAGCGCATGACCGAACTTATGCTCGACCCATAATAGCCATTCGATGGCCTGCTGTGAGTGATTTTCCGCACGCATATAACCACCGGCAGCTATAAGACCAATTGTATCGGGTCTTAGAAATTAAGACGGTACACGACCGACCAAGCCGATGCTATCGTAGTGGCCTCGGTGAATGGGCATGTATTACCTACCGATAAAAATATTTTATGAAATTCGAAGCAAGCTCGACGGAGTATGTCAACATCCATCTTGCAATACTTAAAAATTTATTTTTTTAAATAAAATGTTACGGCTTTATCGAGTTGCTCAGCGTACCATTCGTAAAATTCTTCGCGGTCTAGTTTACTCATTGTGTCGGGCGAGTGATACGCAGCTGTGGGGAGAACACCGTTATTTCCTAGGGCATCTTCAGTGTTGAAGATGTGCGGGAAATAACCTTTGGTCAGTCGCTCGCTAAACCCAAAGGCCTTGGGTAGTCTACTGAGTCGCATATGAAAATAATTTATGCTGTCTATAAAAGTCGTGCGGCCCACCCGCATTGAAACTATTGAATTACCAGTCAAGATTATACTGGGAGTGAGCATATCCGTGGAACGTTCTACGATACTTCGCAATATGAATTGGCTGTCAAACGCCTTGGCATTGTGTGTAATACACACTATATTAAGAAATTTCGTAGAAGGTCGCACGGCCAAATCTACAAATTCATCTACGGGATTATTTTTGAATAAAATATATCGCACACCACACTACGAGCAACGGCTCAAGGGTAGATGCTCTCCCGCTGAGAAACAAAGCTCACACAACTGTTGCGCTACACAATGAGTGACTACGTATTCTAACGAGTTGTCTCCCGTATTTGCAGTAATATACGGCTTATCCTAGCGCGTTTTGAAATAGTAAAATATAAATAGCGTTTCAGGGTGTCCTGCGACCGGTTCCAATTCTTTCCGTGGTTTGACAATTTGCATATAACAACGATCATTGCAGCCATGCGAACTACGGCACAAGCGACAAAAAGAAACACCGCATTCGTGAATCTTGTGATTATTACTCATAACTTTATCTTGCATTTATGTTGCACTGCCCATTCGCCAAATTATGTGGTTTCACCATAACGGTTGCCCAGCACATGATTCAATAACAGCACGGGAAGTATTGAACCAAGATTTCAATGGCCGATGGATCGGCAGAGGTGGCCCGATCAATTGGCCTGCTAGGTCGCCTGATTTGACATCGCCGGATTTTTTTCTGTTGGGTCATCTAAAAGATAAGGTTTTTCGAAAAGCACCAAGCACTCGTGAAAGCATGATACAGCGCATAAGAAACGCTTGCGCTGAAATTCCCGCAGATATGCTCCTCTCCTGTGTACAATCATTCGAGGAAAGAATAAATAAGTGTCTAGAAGTTCAAGGTCACAATTTCGAACATTTAATCTAATTTATTGAGCAGTGAGAGGCAAGTGGACTCACCTAAAACAAGTACCCCAATGGCGAAAGGCAAGGGGACCCAACTAAAAGAAGCACCCCGATGGTGAGAGGCAAAGGGACTCACCTAAAACAAGCACCCCGATGGGAACAAAAACTACTACGTACACGTCGTTGTTCCTGGGTAACGCTAAAAGTAGTTGATAACTTATTGATAAACGAATACATGCTTTCGATTGCAGCGCCATGTGTGAGAAAATTTCATATCAACAGAAAAGTCAAATCAATGGATTTTGTCATGGAAAACCAGGAAAAAAATAGGGTTTTCCAATCACGATATTGAAGCAACATCCATTTTCACGACAAAAGGATAGGGATAGGGGGCAGGGTGGATCGAATTTCGTATCCCTGAATAGCTTTTTGAAAAATTAAACATGTGTTTTTTCTTTTTTCGATCCGATGTGTAATATCTCGAGATATTTGCAAAAATCAGGTCCCTTGCGATTACAGCGCCATCTATCACGAATCGGGAAAAAATGTTTCAGATAAAAGTTACTTATTTTTTTATGGGGAATCGGAATCTGCAGTAAAATATAGGAGTTCCCACTTACGATTTCAAAGTTGCCCCCACCCCACCCCAGAAGGTAAGGGTGAGGGGTCGACTTTGGTATCATTGAATGACCCCCTTCTGGGCGAACAAATTTTATTCAGAACTTTTTTTGATCCGATGCGTAGTTTTCGAAATAATTCAATCTCTTCAGATAAATCGGCCACCCTGTATATGCAACATATATTTCACAACATCGTCGATCGTGTCACGACTACATGATGAAGGATTCTCTTCTTTCTTATTCTCTTCCTCTTCGTCTGCTGACCACCCATCCATGTATGATTTTCCGTTAAATGAGTGCTCGCGAAGCCAATCTTTTATTTGGAACGCCTGGTGCATTGCACAATGCGAAGACGCTGTATCGTTTATTATAGCGTGTCTGAAGCATTTTCGCTAAGATTTCGGCATAAATGTGTACGACGGGGTGCCCTCCTCATCCTCCATGTTGGAGATTTCACGACTCGTAATATCGCAAAGAAGTATAGCCTTCTCGTGACCGCGTGTATAGATACGTTTTGATTTTCGCGAAATTACACGCAAGTTAGCGTATGCTTGTTTACAGCTCACATCGCCCTCGTACCATACAAGACCGGGAAAATATTTCGAGAGAAAATTATTCTGGCTTCTAGAATGCTGTGGTAATTCGGCAAAGTGACACGGCGATGCGACAATCCAATGAGCAGAGTACGGTCTATCCACTGCTACCACGGCAATATCTTTTGTAATAAATTCCGAGGCTTTACCACGCATTCCCTGTATATCCACGACGATATCCCTTTTCACGTCTAATGCGTACAGATGCTCGGGTTCGACTGATTAGTTACTCACAGACGCTTCTACGTCTCTTAACACGAAATAATTTTATGCCGACATCAGCACATTCTTCGCTTATCCGGTAAAATCCACCATTACTTGCCGAGAGGCATCGATTTCAAAGACATTGTCATATTCCGCGTAGACTACACAATTTATCGTTGAGGCAAGCGCATCCTCAAATCGTACTCTATTCTCACACTACCGTGCTTTATTAAATTCCAATGGCGAATTGCTGTTCGCCGAAAGATCGGGTGTCAAATCAAAAGCAAGCAGACAGTATCCATCGCGATAATTATCGCGATCGATCGAATTACCGTCGTTCAAGAAATGTATTCCAGTTTCCGAAAACAACGTTTGAAAAGCATCCACATGTAGATGCTTTTTCGTGAAATCAGGTTGTAACGGTTTCGAAGGTATTTCAGCACCAATGTATTTCACCATCTACATACAATGAGAGATAATTTATCTTCTAATTTTGGAATTTGAATGGATTCATACTGAAGTCGCCGTTAAACGCTTTGTTATCGACAAAACCAATAATTATACGCTTCGGCAATTAACCTAGCACGATATTATCGATAGGCTCTCCATGAACACCGGAGTGTATTGAAACGGCTTTTACCTCGATTCTGGTAAGAGGATATTTAGCCGTAGATTTTGCCAGAGTTCTAGCATGCGAGAGCAGCACACCTGGAGCTATTTTTGTTCTACGAACGAGAAGCGATGCCTCGAGAATCTTCAAGCTGCATTGACCATTCTTTGTATCGCCAAGACCGCACCAGCCGTAGTCACATCTCGACACCGTTTAATAGGAATCGCTCCTGATTGAATATATCGCAATGCAGATGACCGAGTAAGTCTACAGTTTTTCCGACATTTAAAAATTGTGTTCCCTTCACAAGACCCGTATTTCCCGAAGTTATATCATCCATTTTCCCAGGGGTATCATCGTACCAGAGAACGCTCGTGAGATGCGAATTTTTGGCTGCTGGACCGTAATTCAAAAGTGTTTCTATGTACGCTCGATAAACGTAGGCATTATTTGGAGGTGAAACTAATTTTTGATTCATATATACGAGACATAGAATGCAAGAGATTGTTTATAGGGCCGGTACTTACTTTCGACGCTGTACCCGCGGCAATTTCCGTAGTAGGAGATGTTATTTTCACTCTCAGACTAAGTATAGTATGCGCAAGATTAATACTATACTTATCACCCTATCCAGGAATAACAAATTCAATTGGTGAATCATCTGTTAGCGAAGAAATTGGCTTATAATACATCCAATTGGAGCCTTCGATAGTAGTTTGCGTCGGTGGGAGTGGAAATAATTCAAGTTCCGATTTAAGACACTCGCACGAGTGCGCATGTAAAAAAGCCATCTTGTCTCAGCTATCCAAAAATATCTGCAACCGTTCGTTGACGAGTCTTCTTCTTCTTATTGTTCTTATTATTTTCCTTCTTCTCCTTTATTATTTTTCTCTATATAACACTATTATTTTCTCGGGAGATACGTCGCGGTTTACGTTCGTTCGATGAATGTGGAGTTCGCGAAGTTTTGCGCTTTTTATAACCAGACCCCCGCATGAGAGTGTCAATTTTTTCAGAGACTTTGCGTTCGAGATTACTGCCTGATTCTCGCGCTCTCTCGAGAGTAGCGACTTTCACGGTTATATTTCCATCGAGGATATCACCGGCTAGGTTTACACCAGCGCGCAATACCTCTTTTCCTACTGCTTTAGCGCCCTTCTTTAAAAGTGGTAACACTTGACGAAACAGGCCCCCGAGAAAGCTGGCGATACCGTGTCCTCGTTGATTAGGTGTTCCGATATAAACATGGCTAATACCGCCGTACCCGCGACGGCCCGACCCTTGCTGCACACTGTCAATATCATACATAGTGGTGTAATCAATCGTGGGACCTTTTGAAATATAGTGTCACAGTCAACGTTCACTGTTAGAATTGTATAGGGTCCCAAATTCGTCTCTTATGTCGATCTCTATAGTGTGTAAATTGTTGCGCAAGAGATGTATATATCGTGGCGTTGAAAACGATTAAATTTTATCGAATCATACTGACAGTCATCAGTATCAATGGGAACAATTCGTAAGAGGGGTGTTTGTACATCGCCTGTAATATAGCTCTCGCAGATATCTGTGTATAGAAACATGCTGCGCGGTATAGCACTGGTGAGAGATGCAGGCCTCGATCCTGTGTATTCGCAATGCGGCTCTATCATACAGACCTACAGGCCTTTTCCGAGAATCCTAGTAACCTTGCGATAGCGGGCGATACGCGAAAGTCGTGGTATCGTGGATCGTCGCATATGCGCGCCACTTCGACCTGCCCGCGCGGAATCAATTTGAAGTGCAAATGACCGGCCACGTGAGGTAATATATTTATACTCTCCAAAAGAGCGTCTATAGAGCGATATTCACCAGGTGGAACTTGGTCTCTATCAGCGCGTCTCCGTATTAAAAGATTTAAATCCGATAAATCATAATCACCATCCTCAAAAGTTACGAGATTTCCTACAGTAGGAACATGTAAAAGAGTCATTGGAAAAACAATTTCCACAAGAGAAACAGACTATTCTCCGTGCAAACGTATCTGACGCGGTAGTTTTGTATCAAATTTCGTCGTCGTATCATTCGGAAGAATACTGCATACTACTGTTGATCGGTAGTACGACAAAGAAAGAGCTATCCTTGGAGCTCATATTCATCAGGAACGGTGATTCCGAGCGTTATTCCTCTTTGTCCTCTTCTTCTCTTTCGTCTTCTCAGACGACGGAGATACTCGTACTCGCTATAATTCTGCGTCGTAGAAAATACCGTCGATAGCCTCGTTATTCCGATCGTGTAAAATATACACGAATGGTGTTCGATTCACTGATATTCGTTGAATCTTGAATAATTCGTTACTCCAACCACGCTCATATCCTTTCACGAATGCTGCTTTAGCTGTACTGATACGTACCAAGTCACCGACGCTGTATTTAGGCTTTTTAATTTTTCTCGCGTTACGGTCGTAACGCCGCGCTAAATTTTCTCGGGCTATAGAGGCATTTTCGAGGGTTAGCTCGCTCGGAGGAATACGCGTTCCGCTGTGTCTAGTTTGATTATAAGCATATAAAAATTTTTGTAAAACATCGATGTAACGCTTATTTCGCGTGTATGTAAAGTAACGCCACATTCGCTCTTTCAATCGAGGCTTTCATATCAGGGTTACGAGCAGCGCGAAAATCGATATTCCTTTTCTTGAGAATTTGCTGAAACAGGGCGCCGATATCTTCTTTGTCTCGATCAGTTTGCAATTGCTGCGGGTAACGATTGTAACTGCGTCCGAATATGCGTGTGAGACCACGGGCCACGTTTGCGCTCGTTTCGTCACGCAAAGCCTCGACCCACGCGCATTTGCTCAACACGTCGATAACAACGAGCAGATATGCGTACCCATCGCTGTACGTGGCTATCGAGCGAAGATCAGCTAAATCAGCCTCCTATACAACGTTTATATTACTCACGTTGTACGTACGACGGGGAAATCGTCGTCGCACGAAACGATACATGTTATATGAATCCTGTGTCTCGAGCCATGGTGAAACATTTTTTCGCGCTACTCGTCGATCCACCAGGGCCACATTTTTTGCTCGCGAATAAGAGGCAGGATAAGCGGTGTCATAATAGATTTTTTGAAGAATTTTTATTATTTTAACGATGACCAGTCAAATGGATTCTTTTTCTTTTGCTTTTCTAACTGTGTGAGGGATCGATATTCTACTTGTGTGATGTTTTGCAATTGTTCGTCCTCTTCTTCATTTCCCTCCTACCCCTCGATGATGTCGTTTTCCGCCATGAGCATTAAATATCTGTTTTAGTGTGCGGTCTCGGCCTCGTTGTTGTTGTTATTGCTACTGCTACTATCGTTATCGCGTGGTAAAATAAGCCGCCGCTGCGGTGTCGAGGATGATGTAGGTGTGGGCTCGTGTAGTAACTCGGGATTGCCGATAAACTTGCGAGGCATCTGTATCGCTCGCAGGAGTTTGGCAAAGTGAGATCGTCCGATGGGTTTCTCGGGTTTTCTAGCTCGAATAGCATCGTTAACAAGATCTACGATATTGGAATTTGAAATTCTTCTGCCGTCTATGGAAACAACGCCGTTACGGTCCCATTTCATTTTTTTTACCAACGGTGCTGCGATGCAACGATATTTTATTGATGCTTTAGATTAAAATTTTTTTGGTACGCTATCAATAATAAGTATGTCATTGAGTCGAGATTTAACTTGTCCCTTAAAACGTCGTCGATTTTATTCTCGTGACTATCGAGTATTGCTATTTTTCGTTTTGATGAAACATTTGGTACTGCATTATCGTACTCGACCATATGAAAATAACGCTGTAAAACCTGCTGTAAACGCTATCCATTTCTTTCTCTCGCTCTTGTACGCGTGAGAGTTTAGAATTTCACTCAGCTCAGAGTCGAGGCGCGATAATGGCGTACCGGTAGTCTGTACGGAGGGCAACGGGTCTGTAGTAGTAGTAGTAGTAGTAATAGTAGTAGTAGTAGTAGTAGCAGTAGTAGTGGCGAGTCCAGCGAGACGACGAATGTTATCATGAGGAATAAGTACCATCTTTCTGGCATATTCCATGGCTCATGTAGACCAAGACAGACACAAGAAGCAGCTTGAGAAATCCGACACAGTGCCTGACGATGATCTTCCTCTTACCGCTCCAATTTCCCCTTTTGGCGGCTAGTCGTCGTAGAATTGTCGCATGCCTCCGGAGATGATTCTTTTGCACGTTGTTCAGACTCACGTTTACCTGTAAAACGTTTAGAGCACAATCGCATGTACAATCGCATTGCACGTCGTTGCTCTTGCTTCAGATAACATAGCGATTGCAATGCAATTATTTGATTTTTATCGAGAGGTCCGTGCAACGCCATTACAAGCGCATTACTGGTACATCGCGCGTCGCGTCACGAACTTTTATTGTTTTTTGAGGCACGTGAACGTAATGGTATTGGTCATCGAGAAATATACAAGCGCGAAATCGACAATTATCAGGCGTCGAATGTTTCAAGTCGAATAATAGATAGCCGCGCGGTGCAGGTGTTGCAACGAAATATATCAGGGGTACAAATTGAAAATGCGGGTTTGATAACAGATGGCGTTACTAACGCTATACGCATCAGGCAGTACTGTGACTATGTTCATGTCAAAGCTACGTCTTATAGCTTTAATTTTCAGTATGTGTCAATTTGTCGCAGTGTCAAATTCATAGTTTTTTTGAGCTCTCAATATGTCGAGTTTCGTGCCAACAAAACAGCATTTGCGGGAAGTTTTAATTTACTTCTTTAATTTGAAGAAAAGTGCTGCTGAAGCACATCGATTGGTCTCCGAGGCTTATCCGAGTCATGTTCCATCGGTTTCAATGTGCGAGAGATGGTTTGTGCGGTTTAGAAGTGGTGATTTTGACGTTGAGGACAAAGAGCGGCCGGGCCAAGTGAAAAAGTTTGAGAATGCTGAATTGGAGGCAATACTCAATGAAGACTCGTGTCAAACTCAACAAGAGCTCGCAGATTCATTGGGAGTGACACAACAAGCCATTTCCCATCGTATAAAAGCCCTCGGAATGATCCAAAAGCAAGGACATTGGGTGCCGTATGAGCTGAAGCCGAGAGACGTCGAGCGCCGTTTTTTTGCATGCGAACTGCTGCTCGAACGGCAAAAACGGAAGGGTTTTTTGCATCGCATTGTCACTGGTGATGAAAAGTGGATCCATTACGATAACCCGAAGCGCAAAAAATCATATGGTTACCCCGGCCATGCATCATCATCGACGGCCAAACCAAATATTCACGGCGCCAAGCTCATGCTCTGTATTTGGTGGGACCAGCTGGGTGTGGTGTATTATGAGCTATTGAAATCGAACGAAACCATCACAGGAGCACTATACCGAACTCAATTGATGCGTTTGAGCCGCGCACTCAAAGAAAAACGGCCACAATACGAGCAAAGACACGACAAAGTAATTTTGCAACATGACAACGCTCGGCCACATGTTGCAGCGCCGGTCAAAACATACCTACAAACGCTGAAATGGGAAGTCTTACCCCACCCGCCGTATAGCCCAGATATTGCTCCTTCCGATTACCACCTTTTCCGATCGATGACACATGGCCTAGCTGACCAGCGCTTCCATTCTTACGAAGAAGCCCAAAAATGGGTCGATGACTGGATAGCAGCCAAGCCGGCCGAATTTTTTCGCGACGGTATCCGTAAATTGCCAGAAAGATGGGAAAAAGTTGTGGCTAGCGATGGACAATACTTTGAATAATTCATTTGTTACCATTTTTTCAGAATAAACGTTCAAAAATAGAAAAAAATCCCGCATTTTCAATTTGTACTCCTGATACCTCCTGCAAAAATCGCGGATTTTCAGGACATACCTTACGGGCTAGATGCTGAATTTGAGCGCGATCTCACGGATTTTTGAAGACAATGATATAATTAGCGTTTTAGAAGATATCGCGCTGCCCGTGACCCTGATGGAAGAAATTTTGCGTGATGAAAATGACACTAAGATTTTTATGATGGCTACCCTCGGTGAAAAGATCGACCACAGTACTGTTGGATGCCTCGCGCATTAGATCGTCAATGACCACAAGTTTAGGTCTTGTATCATTCGAGTAGTCTGCTGCTTGCGGTAAACCCTTGCGAAATTCGATTTTATCACCGTGTTCTGAATACCCGGACTGCCACTCCGAGTAATAAAAAAGTATACACTCGAACGAGACATCGGTCATTTCGCGCATGTATTTTAAGAATTTTTTGACTAAATATGTTTTAACACAACCCGTAGAACCGCTTATCACGGGTGTCCATGGATGTTTCCATCGTGTATCCATATCAATGCGTGTCTATCAAAATCAATCAGCTAACTCTTAAATAAGCTTATACAGCGACGGCTGCGGCAGCGGCGGCGGCGACCCCGCGGCATCAGCTATTTTCGCGGTCTTGACGAGCTGATAAGGCGCGGCGCGCCTCTACTAGCTGATGAGGCGAGGGCCCGCGGAATAAGCGGATGTTTACAACGTATGTAAATTAAATAACGATAGTTTTTATATTTCTCACAAATAAAGCAATATTTTTATTTCACTATGCATACATCTCTATGTGTAAATTTTACGAATTATCAAATTCTAAACAGCAATATTATATCCACGGAGGTAGCACGAGAAAGTCAGAACATACGGAAATACTCGATAAGAATGGTGAGACAAAAGGAATCAACGATGAGAAAGTCAGAACAAAAGGGAGCGGTAGAAAGACAGCAGCTACTGCTACGAATAGCAGCACGAAAAGAACGAGTAGATAACGGTTGTATACATAATAAATCCATTGTTTTTTCAATGTATTGTACATGGTAAATATGATACATGAAATGAGACAAAAAGATTATTTTAAAATATCGTGGATTCAACCGTAAAACTATATACTTTTTTGCGTTATACTAATTAGCGTATTTCAGAATAGCCGTACGGTACAGTAGAGTACATCCCGTGCCGCTTTAGCTTCGTGTTAACAGGTTCGCATGATTTCGTTTCTTTACGCGTTACTACATGATGAAATTCCGTGCGTCGAATAGCGTCGAACTTTAAAGTAATAGGTACGCTCCTTGCTCCTGGCACGAAAGATCGTAATGCGTTATAATTAACGTGTCGGCTATTCGCAAAGCTTAGTGTAATACGTTTTACTTCACATTTTTCAATAATCCTACCGTTGGGTTTACGAAGAAGGTATGCGTAAAATTTTCGTCCCCCCGAAACGAACGAAGTTATATAACTACCAGGTCCGTATTCGCTTAATTCATCCGTAAGATCTCCTAGAAATTGACCGATTGGCGGCTCATACTCGTTACCACCGGGGCGACTCACGTAAATATAGGAGTCCGTATCGCAGTACAATATTCGTCACCCGAGCCCCTCAAGATAACAGTATAGTTTTAGACGTGCCTGCGCCGTCCTGTATGCTGCAATCACGGTATTTGATGTCGGGGATGGTTGGATAGTATCGCGGTTGCTCACATAGTTTACATACATAATCTTGTGATTAACCGGTAGCATTCCCGTCACCTTAAACTCCGGACTCGTTAGTAAATTCATTAGCTCCGCGCGCGTGAAAACTATAACGGTTTTCGTGAGATTCTCACGTTGACCAAATTTTCCCCAGAATGAATTAAGAGCCAATTTTGCGAGTGAACGTGAGCACCGGAGTTGGCTGCAAAGCACTTCGCTCGAGATATACACCCTCAGACTCGTTGTACAATGATATAAAACCTTCTATTGCTTCCTCGTCATTGTTACACTCTGTTGGCGGTCCACTCGCCTCCTGTTTTATTTTTAGGAATGTATCGATGTTCTCGGCAAAATGACCGCCTCGTCGCATTATCGAGTCATACTAGGTGACAACGTATTGCCAAATTTCATAGATACACGTCACCTTATATCCGAGCAACACAGGTTTTCTCGGTTCGTACACGATCCATGTGCCGTCAAACGCTCGCTGAGTCGTGTCATCGTGTGTACGACCCTCAGATGTGTCCATATATGTATAGCACGTTCTAAACAGGGGGAACAGTAGTTTCCCATGCATGCGAACAGGCAGTACGGGGATATACAAATCGCGCGGTGCCACCACGGTACACTTCACGAGACCCTCGACGACACTTAAATCATTTTCAAGTCCTACGAGTTCTCGACACTCGTCACCTACGTACAATTTCGGATGCCCAACGGGATATTTTCCATTCATACACACCCATGGATACAGCGAGCAAACATCCACATAGCGTATCTGCTCCCATTCGCGACGTCGTACAAGCTTACAAAATTTTCCGTTCGACCGCTAAAGAATGCATCGCGTGGTTCGAGATACGGCTGCTTGACCATGGCGTTATTTTTTACGTATAACGACATTTCCTCGTTATTCTCGAATAATCTGTCAAAATCGCATTCCCATATTTCGGTTAGAGTGTACCCTTTCGATCTGATTCGCCCGGAAATAAGAACGGTACGCTCGTATCGCTCATCCATTGTATCACCGAATTTAGTGCGAGCATCTCTATTCACGCGATCACATCGCGGACAACCATGACAAAAGCAGCCGTGAAATTAAAGAACGTGATGGACCCCCGCATCCACGTAGTATCCGTCGACAGCCGGTAGGCCAATCGGAGGGCGATACTCTCGACGCTTGAGCCATACGAGCCATACGACGGCCTTGCGCGACTGCTTATCGCCCCAGCGATACCCCTCTGGTGGTAATACCGCAATGCGATCTTTCTGTAGAATATTGTTTGGAAATACTCTCATACATGATGATGCTATCGTGCATGCTTCTGTAAAGTGGCACACGCTCCCGCAACGTATAAGTAACTCTCGAAAAAACAAACACGCTCGTCTCAAAACCGTAACATCTGTACGACAATATTGCACAAATTGCGTCGCAAAATCAAATTTATAATCGACGCGACTCGATTCTTCCTCACACAATTTTAAAAATCGCTCGCGATCCGCTGAGAACATGGTATCGGATGAGTAAAAATGCAGAGCCGGCAGAGGACCTGAGTAATTCTGATATTCCGGTGTGTTGAATAAATGGGGAAAGCTTTTGCCATCTCATCAGCGAAACCAAAGGTCTTAGGTAAAGCGCTAAGAGTCATGGGTAAATAGTTTAGACTGTCGAGAAAAACGACATCGCCAATTTTCATCGAGACAATCTTCGTACCATTCATAATCACAGAGGGCAACTGTGTTTTTTGCACGTTCATTAAATACCGTAGAATAAATTGTGCGTTGAAACCTCTAGCATAATAGGCAATGCAGATTTTTAAATTTTTGCGATAATGCCAATTTCACGAGCTCCCCAACAGGATCGTCGATAAACACGAATTCACTTTTACCACAGTCAGCACAATCGATCTCTATATCTGTGATTTCCAGACATGTCATACATACGCATTGTGTAACACATAAATTCGGCTCGTGAATTCGTGTCGATTTATCATCGTGCAATTGTTTGTGTTGCTGCGTCTCAAAATCATAAAATAAAAATCTCGTGGAAGGCTTGTCTTTTTTTTTCTCCTTTTGCGCCTCTGGTTTCTTAAGAGGTGCTATAAAACACGCACGCGTAGTCGGTCGCGTTTGCTTGCATGTAATACAAAACGATATACCACATACATGCATCTTTTTATCTTTGGTTTTAATCATACGCGAGCATCCTCTACAGATTTTCAATGCGTTACTAACGCTGTACCGTGTATATTTACGAGATGTGATACCAGCGGAGCCCTCACCCTTGTGATGAGTGAGGCAAAAAGCACCAAAGAGCGAACGATTATAGTCTGTGCAATACTCAGGCTGAGAGTCTCTATTGCCGTTGCAATAAGTGGATTTACATCGAGCACCTTGATAGCTACAGCGATGCTCGAGTACTCGATTATAAAGGGTGGTTAAATTTTAAGGGCCGATGTTGAATGTGAACCACACCTAAACGTCAAGTTTTTTTCTGCATTTCATTTGACATTTCTCAATTTCAGACTAACTCAATTTGAACCATGGAAAGATACACAATCGAGCAGCGCGTTAAAGTTATTCAGGCTTATTATGAAAATGGGCGTTCAAATCAAAATGCATATCGTGCACTTCGTGATTTTTTCGGTCAATTTAATCGTCCAAATGTGCGTACAATCGGAAAAATCGTGCAAAAATTTGAGCAAACCGTGTCTGTAGGAGATATTAAAACACCAGTGCATGCTCGTACAGTTGTACTGCAGAAAATATTACTGCTGTTCACGATAGTGTGGCTGAAGAGCCGTCCACCTCAACTCGTCGTCGTGCCCAACAATTGCACCTCTCACGCTCGTCGTTGATGAACATTATGCATAAAGACTTGCATTTACACGCTCATAAGGTGCAATTGACTCAAGAACTAAAGCCTCTTGACCATTCCAAACGTCGTCAATGGTCAGAATGGTGGCAAGAAATGGCAACAGTGGATGATCAATTTTCGAAAAAAATCATCTTCAGTGATGAGGCACATTTTCACCTCAGTGGATTCGTCAATAAGCAGAATTGCCGCATTTGGGCGAATCATAATCCAAGAGTGATTGTCGAAAAACCAATGCACCCACAAAGAGTGACTGTTTGGTGCGGTTTATGGGCTGGCGGCATCATCGGGCCGTATTTTTTCCAAAATGAGGCCGGTCAGGTCGTTACTGTGAATGGTGTTCGCTATCGTGAGATGATAACGAACTTTTTATGGCCCGAATTGGAAGATATGGATGTGGGCGATATGTGGTTTCAACAGGACGGTTCCACTTGCCACACAGCTAACGAAACAATGGCTCTTTTGCGCGACAAATTCAATGGCCGTGTTATCTCACGTGGTGGCGATGTCAATTGGCCGCCAAGATCATGTGATTTGACACCGTTGGACTTCTTTCTTTGGGGTTATTTGAAAGAAAAGGTGTACGTCGATAAGCCAGCAACAATTCAAGAGCTAAAGGATGAGATAATTCGGCACATTAATGGCATAGAACCTCAATTATGCCTAAGCCTCATCGAAAATTTGGACCATCGGATGGAAGTGTGCCGCCGAGGTCGCGGCGGCCATTTGGCCGATATTTTGTTCCATACATAATTGAACCATACCATATTATCATAATAAAAAAAATTGACAATAATTTCCTAAATAATTTGTGTTTTATTCAAAATCAACATCGGCCCTTAAAATTTAACCACCCTTTACTTGGAATTACACTGTGTGCAGAACTCTTGACTACCTAGCGCACCAGCGAGATTTAATGTTCGCTGGTAGTGATGAGAACGCTTGTAATAGAGAATAAAGAGTGTACGATTAATTTTACCTATTGCAGAGAATACGGATTTTCGCCCATCGTACAGAACCGGAATGCGTTTTCAGAAGGTGAGAAATTCATAAACAACAATCGCTAACCTCGTGAACCAAGTATTCCTGAAAGAGCTGAATTTCGCGCACACCACACTCTGTAGACGGTGTCGTTACCCCTGCATTACACGTGAGCTCTATCGCTGCTGTATATTGCGCTCCTCGTAGCCCGTTCCGAATTTGATGTCATCGTCTCTGTAGCTCGTTCGTACGTATTAAACCGCGTTCGGCATGCGCTCGGGCTGTGACAAGGGATCGTTGTAGACACAAATTATCGCTATTACTTATGCGTAAAATTGACATTTTGCTATAGTCTCGTGGGTTAGCTTGGTGCCCACACCGGCGCCTTCGACGCCTCGTACTATACATGTCGTCATTTTACATGTACCACCCTTTATTCGAAATTCGCGCGCGCTCTGAGCTACACTATTAATTAGTCACCATGTATCGTCTGGAACGATGTCACGAGTTGGTCGAAATGATAACCATACAGGTCCTTGCGCGAAAGACAGCACGCTCAGAGTCATACCCACCTAATCATGTCCTTCGCACGATTCTGAACGACGCATGAGAACATCTCAAACACCGCCCTCGAACCAAGTCAGATGATCAATACCGTCCGGTGGCTGACGAAAATAAAAATCTGTCTCTCGACCCCGCATTTTAAAGCGTGGAAAATAACAGCTCTGCTCATTGTCTATACCGAAGCGTTCACCAGCAGGCAAAATATCACCTCCCCGTAAAGCAGTCCTTCCAGCGCCAGTCTGTCCACCTGCAAGCATAATGAAACCATTTATTAGAATTTTGATTAAATTAAATTAAATTAAATTTTTTATTTGTCGCTAGCTATATATTATGTATATAAATTGTGTAGCGTAAGAATTACGAACTTATATTTGCTTCTAGTCCTCGAATCTTTTGGCAGCACCCGGGAACCGCCGACGTATTTCGTAAACCAACTCGTTTGTCGGCGGTCTCGACACAGTGAATCGTGCTAAGCGAAAAACATTTGGGTCCGACTCGTACCCTGTTATTTCCTTTTACTAGTATTATCCGCGTAATTTTTTAATTCTTGTCAGCGTAATTGTGTTATTAAAAGCTTACCTGAATCTACCAGGTCCTCCTCCTTCTCCTCCTCCTTCTCCTCCTCCTCCTCGTCCTGCTCCTCCTCCTCTTCTTCTTCTTCTTCTTCTTCTTCTTCTTCCTCGTTGTCTGTATTGCTGTTGGTATCATCATTTGAACTGTACTGTCGCGATGGACCTGCGACGGCTTCATCTGGTTCTATCGCGGGGCCGGCCGTGAAAAGACCGTTTGCTAGTGTTCAGTTTTCACACCTACCAAGTACACACTCAACTCATGCACACGCTACAGTCACAATCATCTGAAGCCTCGCGTCATATGGTATAGCTCGCAGGTATGCTATATCGATTTATCGACCGCGCACTCATGCATATTGTCCATCTGCTCACATCCTCGATCGAAGCTCACTCAAGCGGCAAACGCTGTTAGCGTGGCCCCATCGGCAAGACCACTCACAAGTCTCGCCTTCCATCGCTGACAGCAAATCACCAGCAAGCTGTGACGCACGTCCGTCTTCTTGATACTCTGCCGCGTGGTCGACGGATGTGGCCATTGTTCTCACTCGAGTCGCTCGCAGTACACGTTCCCGCATAAAACTCACAGAGACATTCACTCGTTCTAATCACTTTAGTGCGCATTCATTACTATAGTGTAGTACATTCTTGGTCAAATCACCCGTGTTTCAACTCAGTGTTAGTGAAAATCACAGCAGATCACCAGAACCATAGAACCATTCACATAAACGTCAACGGCGTGGTTCGCTCGTTGGCTGCATAGACGCCATTCTGCTTCGCACCGATCATCGGCGTCCGGACTCTCATCAGCCTGCCGTGTGGCATTACTCGAGCTTTACAATCAGACCTTATCACCAGGATCAACCACACGGAATCACCAAGGCAACTCAGAGGCCTGAGAACCCACTCACCAACAGTACATCAACACGCAGGCCAGACTAATCACAGTAATATATTTGTCATAATCAACAGGTATTTTTCATGCAACCAAATGTTACATAATTTCAATAAATATTGAATTTATTATTGTTAATTACTGAGTGCATTTAATTATTTATACTTGTCACCAGGATCCTTAATCTTACTATTTGCATCTGTCACTCGACATGCTACGTGCGAATGTATCGACTTGCTACCTGTCGATAGATTAGATATAATGTACTCATACTCATTAACATACATTTTTTGGTCCTTCGAGCCGGATCCTGGTCAAGTATATAAATTTATGCCTTGATACTCACATAAATCACCAATCAACACATGTAATACACTACAGATTGCGCAACTCAGCATGCATCGATACAAGACAATGCTCAATAATAATAAAATACTCACCCAAGTGCGCTAATCATTTATTGTAAACCATTCAACAGGCTCAACCAGTTCAAATCATAGCTGACGATAAGAAAGCGCTGTCAGACCAAAGCAAATCCTCGCAGGAAGGCGACTTACATGATGGTAATGTGGAAGCAACCGATGAAGCAACAGTCGTTATCGAGACACTCAATGTACCACCCACGGTACAGAGACCACGCACCAGATCGCCATCACCAAGCACTAATCAAGCTAACCTCATGGATTATAAGGTCGCATCACAACATGCGAGTATAGCAATGATCAATCAGCTCCACGATCACCTGCAAAACTCACCAGGCTGCGTTTTCGAAGAACTCAACGGCCACTTAGAGATTTTAAATCGCACTTTGAGGCTGATGAAATAATCAAAGACAGATTTAACAACAAGGAAAGACTTATCCTGTCTTATGTTGAGAAACTCCTTAGCAACACTCGACCAGTGGCGAAATCTGCAGCCGCACTCAACACATTAATCAGCTCAACGAAAGAGATAATCAACGCACTCAACGTTCTCGGAGTTGATACAGAATCTTGGAATTATGTATTAATTTTCGTAGTTGCTCAACGCCTTGACACGTCCATGCGTGAAGCATGGGAATACAAAAGGAGTGCATACAAGCAGCCAACCTCGTTTGAAGATTTGATGGGATTCATCAAATCCAGAGCGAGAGCTTTAGAAGTCATCCCAATCAATCCAGATCAATCGGCTGACAGAGCCAGCAACTCCTCAAGACACTCAACAAAATCTACACTTCTGCCAGCAAGAACGGCTCACCATGCGTCCACTCAACCGAGGACACACCAATATCCATGCGATCACTGTGGTGGTTCGCATTACATTGTGAGCTGCGCCAAGTTCAGAGATCTACAACCTGCAGGACGCCACAAAGTTGTGACTGAACATCGACTGTGTTTCAATTGCTTTGGTCATCACAACCTCCCCTCGTGCCAATCAACCATCAACTGCAAGACGTGCGGTGCCAAACACCACACGATGATTCATTTGCCATCCACCGCAAGAATTACACCAAAGTCAAATCAACCAAGCACATCAGCTATACCTGCCACAGCTCATCCAAACACCAGTTCACGTCAATGAGAAATTGACGTGCCATTTTGCCAACACATCAACTCACACGGTAGAACAGCAGTTCTACTAGCAACGTGTCAAGCATTACTCATCACATCTTTCGGCACTCACCAAGTCAGATTACTCATTGATCCAGGATCAGAGCTCACCTTTGTCTCAGAACACCTTGTATCGGATCATGGGCTTACTCGTCAACACTTATCAATTCCAGTCATTGGCATTGGAAACACGGGATCAACACAAACAAGAGGTACCACCACATTAACATTACGATCAATTCATTCATACTCGGGCTTACTCGTCAACACTCATCAATTCCAGTCATTGGCATTGGAAACACGAGATCAACACAAACAAGAGGTACCACCACATTAACATTACGATCAATTCATTCATCACGTGGTGTTACCATCGCAGCTCACATACTCAATAAGTTGACGAGTACATTGCCATCAGTACACACACAACCACAGGAGTGGCCACACATCACTGCAATTGGCAGACCCTGACTTCTTAACACCACGGCCAGTAGATATCAACATCGGGGCTGATTCATACGGGCTCATCATCAAGCCTGGCATCAAGAAACACTCGGACGTCTTACCGATTGCACAATCAACGATATTTGGGTGGATTATTCTTGGTCCAGTCCCAGAGAATTATTCAACACCAAGCAACTTATACCACATAGCAGTAGAATCATCAAACAAGGAAATTCAAGATCTTCTCACGCAGTTCTGGGTTCAAGAAGAAACACCATCGACAACAGATCACAAGCTCACCCCAGACGAAGAAGCGTGTGAAAAGCATTTTCAAACGACTCACACTCGAGACGAAGAAGGACGATATATCGTGCGAATCCCGCTCAAATCATCACCATCGAGTCTAGGAGACTCAAATCTCACTGCTCAACGATGTCTACAACGACTCATGAAGAAACTCTCAACAAATAATTCATACACCAATTTATACAACTCATTCATGAAAGAGTATGAAGAGTGTGGTCACATGATACGTGTACCATCCTACCACCAGTCAACTCAAATGATCGAATCTGTTCATGACTATTGTGAAACCGAGACGACCTTGGCACATGATGCTGTAGCATCAGGAGGGTTGAGGGTCTCGGGAGATCGATTGTCAGAACAAACTTACGCTCATCCTCCATATTATCTTTCTCATCATGGTGTACTGAAAGAAGATCGAATCACAACAAAGTTGAGAGTTGTCTTCAACGGATCCAGCCCAACGATGTCGCAAGTATCACTCAACGACATCCAGCATGTTGGAGCAAAATGTCAACGTGACACCTCAGACGTGCTCATATGGATCCGACAGCACAAACTCATCTTTTCAACAGACATCACAAATATGTACAGACAAATCAAAGTCCATCCGGACGATTGGGATTTGCAATGAATCATATGGCGAGATGACCAACTCAATATGGTGCCATATCACCTAACAACAGTGACGTATGGAACTCGCTCAGCACCATTCTTAGCAATCAGATCATTGCTTCAACTAGTTGAAGACGAAGGTCATCGCTTCCCGTTCGCAATTGAACCACTCATGAAAGGCAGATATGTTGACGACATATTTTGAGGAGCTAATCAGCTTGACACACTCATCGAAATATCAAATCAAGTCACCCAGCTCTGCATGGCGGGCGGGTTACCTCTAGCAAAATGGCACAGCAACACCGAGCAATTCATCCAGCATATCGGCCACCACTCACCATCAAACTCACACTCATTCGAAGATAGCAGTACCAAGTTACTCGGCCTGTCATGGATACCTCGTGAAGACGTATTCAAGTTCCACGCAAAGCCTCCATGCTCAAGTTCCAAGCTCACAAAGAGAATCATCTTGTCTGAAACAGCACAACTCTACGATCCACTCGGGTTTCTCTCACCATTCATCATCAAAGCCAAATCATTATTACAAGAATTATAGCTGGAGAAACTCAGCTGGGACGATCAAGTTTCAGATCAGATACACACCAAGTGGACGTTGCTCAGACAAGAGCTCACTCAAGTCGATGAAATCTCAATTCCACGATGGATTCAACTCACAAGCTCAACACTTGTGGAGTTGCACGGATTCTCCGATGCATCTCAAATAGCAATGGCGGCTGCTATCTATATCAAAACAATAACTCCAGGGGAAGAAACCAAGGTTACACTCATCTGCGCGAAATCAAAAGTAACACCACTCAAGCGACTCTCCATCCCTTGACTCGAGCTCACAGCAGCACTGATCTTAGCGAAGCTCATGAAGTATGTGCAAACAACCTTGGAACTCACCAACACTCAAACGTTTCTGTGGACTGATTCCTCAGTAACGCTCACCTGGATTAACTCACACCCATCACGGTGGAAGAACTTTGTCAGGAACCGAGTGTCAGCAATTCAAGAACTAACTCCAAACAGCGTATGGAAATTTGTTCCTGGCAAAGACAATCCAGCCGATTGTGCTTCAAGGGGCATCAGCATCTCCCAGCTCCAGAAGCACCTCCTGTGGTGGACAGGACCACAGTGGCTCACAGGCGATCAATGTTCATGGCCAACTCAACACTATCAACAAGACTCACAGACTCATCAGGAAGAGCGACCGGGGCTCGCACTCACAGTGGCAACAAATGAAGCCGTATATCATTGGGAGATGATATACAGACACTCTTCTCTCACTAGACTACTCAGAGTAACCGCAATATGCTTTCGAGTAAGTCAACTCATGAAGAAATTGCCAAACTCAACGCTCTTTAACCCTCTCTCGCCACAAGATATTGAGAGAGCAAGAGTATTTTGGATCAAAGCAACTCAAGCAGCATATTTTCCAACAGAGCTCAAATTGATCACCATAGCTCAACTACCAACAGCTCATCCCTTCAATCGCCTGACTGCCTATATCGACACTCAAGGCATCATTCGGGTTGGAGGAAGATTGACCAACTCACAACTGGAACTTGAGGCAATTCACCCAGCAATACTCCCACGACATTCTCACTTCACCACACTCATCATAGCAGATGCACATCACAAAACCATGCATGGAGGCACTCAACTCACCCTGAACTACGCAAGGTAATCGTACTGGATTATTGGTGGTAGAGCCTGTACGGTCGCATATACTCAGCTGCATGAAATGTGCTCGACAACGTGGCGTCAGAGCACAACAACTCATGGGTCAATTACCAACCAAGAGAGTCACCCCAGCACGACCATTCTTCTACTCAGGTGTGGACTACGCTGGTCCGCTGACCATCAAAACCTGGAAAGGTAGAGGCGCCAAACAACATAAAGGATGGCTGTGCATTTTCGTGTGCTTCGTCACCTCGGCCTTGCATCTGGAGGCCGTGAGTGACTACTCAACTGACTCATTCATCGCTGCATTCAGACGGTTCACTGGACGCAGAGGCATCTGCAACACTCTCTATAGTGATGGCGGCACAAACTTCATAAGAGCAGATGCCATACTCACCAAACTCTTCACTCAAGGTACAACAGAATCACTCTCACTGCATTGCTCACTCACCAGCGATGGAACTACGTGGAAGTTCAACCCACCAGCAGCTCCACATATGGGAGGAAAATGGGAAGCAGCAGTCAAATCAGTAAAATATCACCTGAACCGAACAGTAGGAGACATCGCACTCACGTTCGAGGAATTAACCACGTCGCTCATCCAGATCGAAGCAACGCTCAACTCACGACCATTGGAACCACTCACAGAAGACCCTGAAGATACTTCAGCACTCACACCAGCTCACTTTCTCATAGGAGAACCGCTCACAGCCATACCAGAGCCATCACTCACAGATCTGAACGTTACTAGACTATCACGATGGCAACTAATACAACAAAGGCTTCAATATTTCTGGTCCAAATGGTCAACTCAATATCTCCAGCGCCAACTGTCTACATCGAAATGGCATCATCCATCGAACACTATCAAGGTCGGTTCATTAGTACTGATCACTGATGAGAGGTCTCCACCATCAAAATGGCCTCTCGCCAGAGTCACTCAACTCCATCCAGGAAAGGATGGACTGACCAGGGTAGTGTCACTCAAAACTGCAACAACAACACTCGTTCGACCAATCACCAAGCTCGCCATCTTACTAGCTCAAACTGAATGAAGAACAGATGACACTTAATCATCAACACCGTTGCTGATGGCGGGCGGAATGTTCAGTTTTCACGCTTACCAAGTACACACTCAACTCATGCACACGCTACAGTCACAATCATCTGACGCCTCGCGTCATATGGTATAGCTCGCAGGTATGCTATATCGATTTATCGACCGCGCACTCATGCATATTGTCCATCTGCTCACATCCTCGATCGAAGCTCACTCAAGCGGCAAACGCTGTTAGCGTGGCCCCATCGGCAAGACCACTCACAAGTCTCGCCTTCCATCGCTGACAGCAAATCACCAGCAAGCTGTGACGCACGTCCGTCTTCTTGATACTCTGCCGCGTGGTCGACGGATGTGGCCATTGTTCTCACTCGAGTCGCTCGCAGTACACGTTCCCGCATAAAACTCACAGAGACATTCACTCGTTCTAATCACTTTAGTGCGCATTCATTACTATAGTGTAGTACATTCTTGGTCAAATCACCCGTGTTTCAACTCAGTGTTAGTGAAAATCACAGCAGACCACCAGAACCATAGAACCATTCACATAAACGTCAACGGGGTGGTTCGCTCGTTGGCTGCATAGACGCCATTCTGCTTCGCACCGATCATCGGCGTCCGGACTCTTATCAGCCTGCCGTGTGGCATTACTCGAGCTCTACAATTAGACCTTATCACCAGGATCAACCACACGGAATCACCAAGGCAACTCAGAGGCCTGAGAACCCACTCACCAACAGTACATCAACACGCAGGCCAGACTAATCACAGTAATATATTTGTCATAATCAACAGGTATTTTTCATGCAACCAAATGTTACATAATTTCAATAAACATTGAATTTATTATTGTTAATTACTGAGTGCATTTAATTATTTATACTTGTCACCAGGATCCTTAATCTTACTATTCGCATCTGTCACTCGACATGCTACGTGCGAATGTATCGACTTGCTACCTGTCGATAGATTAGATATAATGTACTCATACTCATTAACATACAGCTAGTTTATAGCCCTGGAATGGCTGGGTAAAATTGATCCAACCATTCTCTGCGGAGCTGTCACTAAGTTATCCCTGCTATGATCATCTGAATCGGTTCTTCCCTCCTCATCGAAATCATAGGTGTCGGATCCCATTTCTTCGTCTTCATACCGTCAAACTATATAAAAATCTTATGAAATAAAGGAAATAAAATGAAAGTAATTAACGCTGTATATTACTTACGTCTTTCATTAAGTATAGGCTGCAAAGCAGGCTCATTCAGCCAACCGTGTCGACGAATAACACACACCACCGAATCAATAATTATTTGATTATCAAACAATCCAATATTATGCGCGTTAACTAAATTGCGCTGATGACACTCGCACAGCATACCGCGAATTTTACGAACAACCGCCTGTGTCGGAAGTTACCAGAGGGTGATCTGTAAATTTCTTCTCCCCACCGTGAACGCAACGACGGTCTACGTTTCAATATAAACTCTATCAATTTTCTTATCAATGAGCTCTTCACCACTCTGACCATGATTGTGCTGTTAGAGTAGTAGTAGTAGTAACCACAGTGAATCAGACAATTAACTGGAGATTTTTCAAAGCGGCTCACTTTCATATATATTTCTTTATCACGTTCTTTCTCTCATTCTCTCTCTGCATATACTGCAGCGATGTAATGAATATGACTAACCAAGAATATGACCACACGCGATCGCTTACAAAAGCAAGACCTAGGGAAATATTTAGCGATAGCGATGTACTAAGTTATCGAGTTCCGCTGATGAATGTCATATTGTTTTCATTTAATTTCAAGGCACTCGGCCATGAAGAAAATCATCAAATTTCGTCGACGAATATTATTTAGTTTTCATGACACATCTTATCTACCAGGTGTATGCACAATTTTTTTCCGGTTTAACTAAGAGATGGCACCAGCGAAAAGTACGCAGCGTATTAATTTGACACATACGTCATTTTGTTCGTCTGACATTAACCTACAAACACACACAAGTTGAGTCCGCCAAAAACTAGCGTCTTTATTTTATCGTTCAGTGATCATGTCGAGTTTTGTGCCTGAAAAAGAACATTTGCGGCACGCATTGCTTTTCTTATTTAATCAAAAGAAAAAGGCTGCTGAAAGTCAACGTTTGCTGGTAGAAACATATGGTGAACACGCTCCATCGATTAGAACATGTGAGACATGGTTTCGACAATTTAAAAGTGGTGATTTCAATGTGAAAGACAGTGAGCGCTCTGGTAGACCACAAAAATGCGAAGACGAGCAATTGTAGGAGTTATTGGTAATGGGGAAGATCAATAAACTAGGTAAATGGGTCCCACACGATTTGAATGAACGTCAAATAGAAAATCGCAAAGTCACTCGCCGTCTCACACAGCAAAAGCAGTGAAAGACACCTTGAAATCGCTTGGATGGGACATCCTTCCGCACCCGCCGTATTCGCCAGACCTGGCGCCATCTGACTATCACCTCTTCGCATCAATGGGGCACGCGCTCCCAGAGCAGCACTTCAGCAATATCGAGGAAGTTGGAAAATGGCTCGATGAATGGTTTGCCGCAAAAGACAAGCAGTTTTTCTGGCATGGTATTCATAAGTTACCTGAAAGATGGGCGAAATGTGTAGAAGCCGATGGCCAATATTTTGAATAAAACAAAAATTAATTTCCTTTGAAAATTACGTGTTTTTTTTACCAAAAAACCGGAAAAAACTCATGCATACACCTGGTATATGTCGAGGTATGCGTGTGCACATAGGTGTGCGAGAGTATGCAAGAGTTTGAAGATATATGTGTTGCTGCTGTTACTGGACTGTTGAGGAGAATGCGACAAATATCAAAGGATATTGGTGAGCAATTTTCAGTCGTATGATTTGCAGTATCAAAAGAAGAGGCGATGCAACTAGATGGTGGGGGAAATCTGTTCAAAACGGAGTATGCACACCACCGACGATTCATTCGAAAAGTTACAATCTACACGAAAGCAATAAAAATGGCAAATAACGGTGCTACGTCTCACGCGATATCGTCATATATAGCCAACCCCGTTATGTACGGTTTAAATAAATCATTTAGTACGATAATCGTCGCCGGGCTCTAGTTGAACTTTACGTGTACTCTTATACCAGTAGTGAATATATTGTCGAATACTTTCACCGGAATTACACTTAGTGTGGACGAGTGGCGAGTGTTTAAAAGTGATTTTTCTCGCGTACACCACTATTTCGAAGCTCATGGGGCTGATGCCGAGAAAATATGTAATACCCGCATAGAGCACACAACGCATTACACACTTTAAACCTCGTGCTACCAGCACAGAGCTGTCTCATTTGGTAAAATAAGCGGTAGCGCCAATGAGGAATACGAGGATCAAGAGGAATCTGGAGAAGCGAAACGGAAACGCTTCCGAAAATACTCTCCAAACATTGTTCTTCAGCGGCCTACATTTGATATGCTCGTCGAAATGAGTAGAAGAATTGATATTCATATGCAGATTCTAGGGAGCAAAAGTCAAACGATTCAGCGGTGTATGAACGAGGTGGTGTCATATGTCCGTGAAAAGATAGTTGTCAGTGAAACGCCTCGTGCAGCAGCGTATGAGATCATCGGTTCCAAGGAATTCTTTGAAGAAGCGCTCGAGCACATCACGATCTTGCTAGCGCCGGAGGATACGGTGTTTATGAAAATTATTTTGTCCGAAATAATTGTGCTGTTTTGTGGTCATATCGCTGATTATGTATCGGGTGTTGCGTTGCGAACGCAATAATTCTCCGTATGTGCAGCTATTTGTTATAAAGACACTGTTGTAAATAATTGTATATAGTGTACATTTCGCTCAAAATATTATAAAGTACCAGGTTTGTAAATATGAAACCGGAATTTGCCCATAGATGGCCCTAGCTGTCAATATAGTTACCGTCAAACCGCGTCATTGGCGCCATTTCCTTGTTGACATCTCTGACAAAGATTTTCAACTCACAACAATACAAGTTTCATATAACAGCATAGTTTGTAATAGCGTCGAACATGTCGAATTTTGTGCCTGGAAACTACGATTTGCGGACAGCATTGATTTTCTGTTATCAATTGAAGAAAACTGCTGCACAATCGCGTCGAATGCTTGTCGAAGCTTACGGGGAGCATGCTCTTGGTAAATGACAGTGCTTTGGGTGGTTTAAAAAACACTAAAGTGGCGATTTATACGTGAGAAACGAAGGACGTTGAAGACCACCGAAAAAGTTTGAAGACAGCGAATTGCAAGCATTGTTGGATGAGGATGACGCTCAAACGCAACAACAACTCGCGGATCAATTAAATGTGACACAAGAAGCCGTCTCCATACGTTTGAAAGCCATGGGAAAGATCCAGAAGATGGGAAAATGGGTTCCACATGAACTGAATGAAAGAGAGCAGGAAAACCGAAAAACCACTTGCGAAATGCTGCTCGCCAGGTACAAGAGAAAGTCATTTCTCCATCGAATTGTGACTGGCGATGAAACGTGGATATATTTTGGGACTCCTAAGCGTAAAAGATCATGGGTAACTCCAGGCGAACCATCGACATCGACTGCAAGGCCAAATCGCTATGGACGGAAGACAATGCTCTGTCTTTGGTGGGATCAGAAGGGTGTGATCTATTATGAGCTGCTAAAACTTGGCGAAACCGTTAATACTAAACGCTACCAACAACAAATGATCGATTTGAATCAAGCGTTGCGTGAAAAACGACCAGAATATCAAAAAAGGCAACACGAAGTGATTTTGCTTCATGATAATGCACCATCACACACAGCAAAACTGGTCGAGGAAACGATTGAGGCGTTTAGTTAGGAAATACTTTTGCATGCGGCTTACTCACCAGACTTGGCTCCATCTGATTACTACTTATTTGAATCGATGGGACACGCACTTGCTGAGCAGCGCTTTACTTCTTACGAAAATGTATCATACGAAAATGGCTCAATGAGTGGTTTGCCTCAGAAGAGCAACAGTTTCTTTGGCGTAGCGTCCACAAATGTCAGATAGGTGTGAAAAATGTATAGCTAGCGATGGGCAATACTTCGAATAAAATATTTTTTATCATTTTCATATAATAAACGTGTATTCTCTATACAAAAATTCCGGTTTCGTATTTACAGACCTGGTATACACCGAGGTCAGTCACGGAGAGAGACAGACAGATAGATAGAGAGAGAGAGAGAGAGAGAGAGAGAGAGAGAGAGAGAGAGAGAGAGAGAGAGAGAGAGAGAGAGAGAGAGAGAGAGAGAGAGAGAGAGAGAGAGAGAGAGAAGACGGAGCGCACGTTTTTGTTTCATTAACACAATAGATCATGGAACGTACCAATGTCGATTAGTAGCAAAGCAGCAGAGCTTGGTAAGTAAAAATATTAAATAATTACAAAATTGTAATTTAAAATCATGTAATATTTATTTTTAATTATAAAAAATAATTGCAGAGCGAGCAGCCCCTGCATATGAACCGTCACCGAGGGTTCCTTATTCGTGTTATGGACAGCGAGAGGAATATACATACACTGTACAGATAGATCTAACTTTGGGAAAGAAAAGTGTCACCCGCCATCCTCATCCACAGTTGTCGTCGGTGGCAGAAGGTCATCAACGCTGCCAACTTTGTATAATGAGTCGTGGCATATCAGGTAAGACAGTATCGATTATTCTGTACACGTTGTTTTTTATTGCCCAGGGCGTTCAATTAAATACTTGCTTCATTCTTTTTTCAGAAGTACACTGTGATGACAACACCCACAGCGAAAAATAATTAAAAAGCAATATTACGAGTGATAATACAAATTAATTCCGTATAGCGATAAAAATAAAATTAACGGTGAAGGAATCTCCGAGCGTGGATTACCGTGTTTGCAGGGCTGTTGCATACGACGGTGATTATGTAAAGTGCTTTCCATAAAATATTGATTAATTTAAAAAAATACCTGAACTTACTGTGTCTCTTATTTTTATAGCATAACAATTAGAGAATTATAATTGAAGTCTTTCTCTCTCTCTCTCTCTCTGTGAGGGATCATATTCTATATCTTTTACTGCAGAGCAAGCGCTTTGCGAGGAGCACAGCGCAGGGCTATGCATGCTCGAAAACCGCTTTCGTTGCATTCAAAGTGATGGATAGCTATTTATGATTCACAGGAGGCTGTTATCTTTAGGTATCTTTTTAGGTGCCCGTGATACTCTCTAGCAGCATCTCGAGCATTTAGTCTGTCTTTGGCATCCTACTTGCAAACAATAAAAAGCAATATGAATGGAAGACCCATTGAACTCGGCGAACTGTATATCGGAATGTCCTGTATTGTGCCTCGTTTCAATAGCGTTGTCTGCGGCGAAGTGATTCACCCGGACTTTGATGGGTACTGCGAGGTATTGTTAGTCGATTTCGGCGAGACCATTTACATCGACTGGTCTCACCTATTTCATCCGGAGCCTCTAGCAAGTATGCTGCCGGCTCTTGTCATGGAGTTTTCAATATACGGATTCTAACGCGTGGATGTTGCAGGTATTGAGCATCTCGTCCAAGCAGCGTGCGGTAGAGATGCCTTGATCGCTGTCATGATGCGACCTCTTGCCGGCGATAATATTCGGCGCGTTCGATTATCGAACGGTTAACGCGCAGACGTGACAGCGGTTATTCTAGAGGCCCTCGGTGATGAGATAGATATCGGCTACGATATCGATGCCATGGACGAGGGCTTTGACGAGGACATCGTAATAAATTAAACACACGACGCTGCGTGAGTGCGTGCTTATGCGTGTGCGTGTGTGAGAGAGTACATTCGAGAGACAGGAGTTTAAAATCGCTTTGGCAGGAGGGTAGGTGCCTACAACAGCTGCGGTGGTGAGCACATCATTTTATTCATTTTTCCAAGTATGTGTACACCTTTGCTCCATCCTGCTCTCATCTCTACTCTTCCTTGTTCACCAGAGCACCCGCACCACCTCAGTTTACCATCTCCACGTTACCGACACTGTTCAAGCAGAGTGGGTAGTGCGACGGTGGAAAAGTGAGGTGGTGGGGGTAGCCGCGTGGTGGGGAAGGAGTCGGGATAGGAGAGGGATGGAGCAAAGGTGTACACATACTACTGCTATATTAACAATCTCAGATGGCCCCTGCATTACGAAAGACGTTTGTGCATCAAAAAGTAGGGGTACACCTGTACTGAGTGACTCCCAATCGTATACCACGATAGCAATTCTCAAAGGCATGAGGTATCTTTGAAAATTTGTTATTTCCGGAATACCGCCGCTTTCTAAAGTAAATTTTACTCACCATGGCGATTTTTGACGGCCATAATCAAGTCATTTAGCGGCCTGTGTGAGAGTCCGTCGTGACACGCAAGATGCTCAACCACATATTGTTGCACGAAACCGGCCACTCACGTAAGCCGCGGTAATTGCTTCTACAAAACCATGCAGCAACACTTCACTAAACTCCGCGAGGAGACGCTGGAACGTAAGGTTCGCGATATTTACGAACCAGCGCTCTGTAAAGCGCCGCACCAATCGCGGTTCGCGACATTTACGCGGTCCGTTGCGCGCACTACGGACAGAAGAACACGTCTACGTGAATCCATTTTTTAAGAAACGCGAAATAACGATGCTACACTGTCAGAATGAGAGTTGTAGAACGTTTGAACGTTGAATAATACGAGAATACGGTTTCACGCAATTTTATACTTTAATTCGAATACCCCTACTACCCTCTATATATTTTGACTTTACTATAAACGCAGAAATCGAGGAAAAATTTGAAAGATAGCAACCTTGAGTCCCTGTACAGTGACAGAGTGTCTTCACAGGGGTTGGGGGCTACACACAGCCGTGCACTATTTCTTAAAGATAATTTATTTCGTACTACCTCTTTGGAAAGGCTGTAAACATGAACCCATGCACGCCTACCGTTTTCTCTAATAAGTTGCATTGTCTAAACAGACATTCTTACAACGATAACTCTGCTTCAGTGTCAACTAGCGTAGACGCCTACTATTTCTTAAAGATGATTTAATTCGTACCATCACTTTGGCTAGAGTGTAAACATGGAGCGCTACACTCCTGCCGTTTTTCTAAGAAAGCTGCATTGTCTAAAATACACATTCTTAATTTACATTTATATATGCACTTTTGGTATCTATTTACAATACGGTAATACGAAACGTCTGCCGTTTTTATATCAGACTGCATTGACAAAATAGACAGTCTCCATTTATATATACATCTGTAACACGTGTATACAAGACAATAAACTCTAATTCTATGACAGTTTTTCCATCAGGGGTTGTGTATTGACAAAAAAAATATACAACATTTACTTATACGCTTGTGAACGTGGACTAGCTTATTTTACATAATTATATTCAGGATACATTCTTATAATAAATTCATTTTCAAAAATATATTACGAGAAATTTTTCGTTCTCGCTACTCTTTTTACATATAATTATATTCATATTTACTAATTCAAAATAGTATATTCGGCAAAAGTTTCTGTGTCATTGTCAATCAACCCTTACACTGCTACGACAATGATATTTATCAGACTTTGGTGGAAAACTGAAAACCCTCGAGCGACGTAATAAATTATGTTCTAATGTACAGACGCTAGCTATTGAATTTGTATATGGTCAATACAATGCGGCGCCTGTTTATACCTATTTACAGCCGGCCGTACTGACTGCGCTGACCCTCGAGTCATAGATACTCTCTCGTACAGGTAGACACACAATATGAAAATTCCTATATATAATATATTCTTATACGTATAACGTTCAAGTGTTTTCCAACAACCGTAGACTCATTAAAATGCAAAATTCTTTCGACCATCGCTGAAACGTAACTACATCAGGTCAGGGGTTGCTATAATGTTTCAAATTTTACGTCATGAAATATCTATTTGTAATTCGATAAACAATTTTTTACACTACAATAATTTGTAGTATACAGAAGTATACCTCCTCTATATGCTCTACTAAGGTTACGTTGGTGGGGGTAAACGGTTTCCCGCACCATTCCAACATATGAGGTGATTTACACCTGTCTATAAAAACAATTGTAGAGAGGATCAGGTGGCATTCCGATCCGTGACAAGCTACAAAATACAGTTACCGTCGCTAGATTCCCTGATCATTTATTCATTTTTCCGTGTCGCTCTGTTGTATTTATATCAACCATGGCACATTTTGAAGCACCGTTGTTGCTTGCTACACAATTTGAACTACTCGGAAACAAAGAGAATGACCGTGGGTCTTCAGGTACGCGCAGATGGTGACGTAATGTTACGTCGGGCCCAAGATTTAGGGTCTGGCGAACACGGTCGGTCTCGCTTATGCGTCAAGGCTTGGCAGCCCTTTACAGCGGGGACGGAGACCTCGCCTTTTTCAATTAGAAATAGGAGAATTTTACCTGGTGAGCTTCGGATATAGTTGGGCTCGAAGATATATAGTTGTCACGTGTCCTCTTTGTAGTAGTTCTTTTCCCTTGTCGCGTTCTCGATCTCCGTTGCAGGTGGTTCTCTTTGGCTCGCACTTCTTTGTCGATGATGGAAGGAGAAATGTTTTGCTGCCCGTAATTGATTAGTTGGTTGTAATGTTTATTTCAAAGCGTATCATACGCAATTCACGAAACACAAGTTAAACATATACAAGGTTTAAACGATGTCGTAAGAAAAGGCAACTTGGCCTATACAGTTCTGGAAAATGGCTCGTTCGCGACACACGTTAGTTTATATATATATATATTGGCAGGCAATCACACCGTACGCAATCCACAAGACGCAAGTTACAATGTTCAAAAAGATATCGTGGAAGAGGCACCTTGGCCGTTGTGATTAAAGTATGTTACGCGACGTGACCGCGGGCAATAGTGATGGAAAACTGAGCACCCGTGCAGTGAAAACTCTTCCTTATATATCCTAGAGTGTAATAGAAGTATTGATTAGGAAAACCCCGTGAACTAGGATGGAACTCTATCCTGGGTTACGAACCCCTTTCTTCAAAGGTTGGTTCTCCCCATCATGTTAGTATGACTCACAATCGGTTTATCTACCTTCGCGAAAAGCAATTCCCTTTTCCGAGAGACGTGAGTCATTGGTCTAGTTTTATGACTAACTATTCTCCCCTCTGTATTTGCCATGACTCAACTTGTTTTACCTTCGTTAACGAGTTTTCCCTTTGAGCCTATTCCTTATCATATCTCTATTCACCATTAGTGCCGAGAGTCACGATTAGGGAGTTTCGCGGAAGACCAGGTGCAGAGGCAATCATAGAGCTTATCTATTATGACTAATACCAGCCAGGCGCCACCCGCCGTAAAGAGGGGTTGGACTTGCCTCCTTGCTGTCAAACACAAGGATGACTCAAATAGAAAGGATAGCTGCCCTGGCTACTTCGCTCGCTCATCGTGACCAGCTTATACCTGCAGAGCAAAAGAGAAGGATCTCACGAGACGTAACAGTAACACCGATCGTTAAGCTGCAGCATAATAACTCGTCGGGTGGCATTGCCTTTGAATCTACAAAGTGGAGTAAACTACAAGATGCTTTGACCGAGATAGCATCATATTTCGGGGCCTGTACGAATTATGGATGGAAAGCTGATCAACGCATCCGTAAAACACTCAACATCGATGACTGCGAGATTCACTTTGCGTCCTCGTTAGGCTCAAAATTCATTGCTTTCGACCAAGCCAAGGACGATGTGGTCGCCAAGGACGTCAACCGTAACGATGAAAATACACAGGTAGAACCACCACCACAGATGAAGAAGAAGAAAAACATGTACTCACCGAGTATAATTATGCAAAAAAAGTCTTTTGATAGACTATGCATCGTAACATCGTGTGTCGATGAGCGTTTCAGGCGGCTCCAGCGCTACGTCGTTTATGTAAAAAACTGTATCGATGTTCTATGTGCTGAATTAGTTATACATATTCTCGTTAAAGGACTAGCCGAGAATGTGGACCAAGTGCGTATTAAAACGCTTTTAACATAGAATAGCTCTAATCTGTGTGAGGCTGTACGTCATCGAATCGATCCCTCATTCCTTAAACATTTCGATATATCGTTCCTGGAGTTGAAGGTATTTTGTGTTCCGTTCATAACACAGGAGGTGAAAAAATTAATCACAGACTGAATGATCGGAGCACGATTACCGTCGGTTACCTAAGAATTAATTTTTTATAATTCACACAATAACACATGATTATGATGATAATAATAATTAATTTTACTAGTTGTAGATGTTAAGATAATTATTGCGTTACTTTTCTTAAATACACACGTGACTCGTCGTCGATAACCCGCCGTCATGTCTCGTCTCAGTATAAATTGAAATTATTAATATTTTTATGTATAATACTCGTTACAATAAAAAAACATGTATGCTATTTAAACGTGTTTTCTACTCAGCATCATCAGCATTAATAGTTGCTTTGAGAAATGTATTTAAAATGTACGTTAAATAGTGAAAAACAAAAAAATCACAATCTTCTGAATACACATGCGCTTTAAAAGCTAAATTGTGCGCATGTGCCGTGGCGACACACGCTCGTTCATAAGCTTATAAGCAAGCAAGCGTGTATCTGTATAAGCTGAAACGCGCCCGTGCACACGTCTGATAAGCTAATAACGCCGTGTGGGTATGCGCCGCCACCGCCACCACCATCGCCACCCGGCTGGGTAACACGCTCATTGTGCACTTGGTGTAAGCGATTTTGCATCTCGTTGCTCTACGATATTCACCGTCATCATCATCATCTTTATCATCATCATCATTATCAATAGTATCGTGGATTTGTCACGCTTCATAAGTAAAAATAATGGATGTTCGCTGGAAAGATCCGTTGACGTCGTTGATTTGTGGCCCCACTGGATGTGGGAAAACAGTTTTCGTAAGAAAATTTCTAAAGTTTATCAATTTAATGAGTAACGTTGAATTTGACCGAATTATGTTTCATTATGGAGATGCTCTCGATTCTGATATCACTGCTCTGAATAACACATGTGAACAACAACCATCGTCGTCATCGTTAATTACTAAGACCGGAAGTAATAAAAAATCCAAAACCCCAAAAATTGAATTTAACGAGGGTCCACCGCAATAGGAGGATTATTCAAGCGATAATAACTTGAAAAAATTGTTTATTATCGATGATTTAATGCGCGAATCCTCAAATAATACAATTGTCGACCTTTTCGCAAAAGGTGGCCATCATAAAAATATTAGTGTGATTTTTATCACACAAAATATTTTCCATCAGGGACATGGACAACGTAATATATCATTAAACGCCAATTATATGGCGATATTTAAAAATCCACGTGATCCAGCACAAATTACACATCTCGCGAGACAAGTATAGCCCGAGAATCCACGATTTCTAACCGAGTCATATCACGATGCTACCACACAGCCACACTTTTATCGACTCTTGGATCTTGAACAATCGACACCCGATTATTGTCGATGTCGTACAATAATATTTCCCGATGATCCACGAATGCTGGTCTACATGCCGAAAAACACTCATCAACGTATTTAATTGGAAGCACAAGTAGACACCACATCAGTCTGTAATGGATATGAGTCGTGTACGCATCATATACAAAGACTCGGGCATTCAACGAATACATCTACTGTGAACCTGTAACAATGAGGGATAACACCAGCGCGAAGACAAAGAAGAAGAAAAATACACATTACATTCCATTCGAGGAAACCGTACATAACGGGGTTCGCTATATATGGCGATATCGCGTGAGACGTAGCACCGTTATTTGCCAGTTTTATTGCTTTCGTGTTGACTGTAACTTTTCGAATGAATCGTCGGTGGTGTTCATATTCCGTTTAATACAGATTTCCCCCACCATCTAAGTGCATTGCCTCTGCTTTTGATCTTGCAAATCATACGACTGAAAATTGCTCACCAATATCCTTTGATATTTGTCGCATTCTCCTCAACAGCCTAGTAACAGCAACAACAAATATATCCCAAAACTCTTGCATACTCTCGCACACCTATGTGCACACGCACACCTCGACATACAGATAAGATGTGTCATGAAAACTAAATAATATTCGTCGACGAAATTTGATGATTTTCCTCATGTCCGAGTGCCTTGAAATTAGATGAAAACAATATGACATTTATCAGCGAAACTCGATAACTTAGTACATCACCATCTGTATGTTTATTGAGTGTGAGTAAATTATAAATGTTTGATAATGTTCCAACAAAAGTATTAAAAACCTTTAAGATAGACACTAACTGATGCGGCAAGGCACTATGAGATGAATTAACAAGTGCGCAGAGTAAGCGCCTATTGAGACTGAGTACAACATAATAAATAACAATGAATATAGTGCTCTGCACAGTGAAACTGTACTAATTGAATATTACTACGCTGTCGACGGATAGTAGGTCGATGCATTCGCACTTAGGAAGTCGAGTGACAGTTGCGAATGTTAATATTAAGGATCCTGGTGACAAGTATGCTAAATTAAATGCACTCAATCTTTAACAAGAATAAATCAATATTTATTGAATCATCTAACAATATTTAAATAATAACTTGTGAGTAAAAAGAGTAATATACAATTGATTAGATCTGGCCTGTGTGTTGATGTACTGTTGGTGATTGGGTCTCAGGCCTGTGAGTTGCCTTGGTGATTCCGTGTGGTTGATCCTGATGATAAGGTCTGACTGTAGAGCTCGAAAAATGCCACACGGCAGTCTGATGAGGGTCCTGACGCCGATGATCAGTGCTGAGCAGAATGGCGTCTGTGCAGCCAACGCGCGAACCACGCCGTTGACGTTTATGTGATTGGCTCTGTGGTTCTGATGATCTGCTATGAGTTTCACTAACACTGAGTTTAAACACGGGTGATTTGAGCAAGAATGTATTACACTACAGAAATGAATCCGCACTATGGTGATTAGAACAAGAGAATATCTCCGTGAGCTTTACGCGGGAACGTGTATAGCGAGCGACTCGAGTGAGAACAATGGCCACATCCGTCGACCACGCGGCAGAGTATCAAGAAGACGGACGTGCGTCACAGCTTGCTTGTGATTTGCTGTCAGCGATGGAAGGCGAGACTTATGAGTGGTCTTGCCGATGGGGCCACGCTAACAGCGTTGGCCGCTTGAGTGAGCTTCGATCGAGGATGTGAGCAGATGGACAATATGCATGAGTGCGCGGTCGATAAATCGATATAGCATACCTGCGAGCTATACCATATGACGCGAGGCGTCAGATGATTGTGACTGTAGCGTGTGCATGAGTTGAGTGTGTCTGGTAAGCGTGAAAACTGAACACCATCGCTAAATATTTCCCTAGGTCTTGCTTTTGTAAAGTGATCGTGTGCGGCCATCTTCTTGGTTAGTCGTTTTCATTAAATCGCTGCAGTATATGCAGAGAGAGAAAGAGAGAAAGAGCGTATTAAAGGAATATATATGAAAGCGTGCAGCTTTGAAAATCCTCTAGTTAATTGTCTGATTTACTGTGGTGTCTACTACTACTACTTTAACAGCACAATCATGGTCAGAGTGGTAAAGCGTTCATTGATAAAAAAATTGATAGAGTTTATATTGAAGCGTAGACCGTCGTTGCACTCGAGGTAGGGGAGAAGAAATATACAGATCACCCTATGGGAACTTTTGACACAAGCGGTTGTTCGTAAAATTCGCGGTATGCTCTGCGAGTGTCATCAGCGCGATTTAGTTGACGCGCATAATATTGGATTTTTTAATAACCAAATAATTATTGATTCGGTGGTGCGTGTTATTCGTCGACGCGGTTGGCTGAATGAGCTTGCTTTGCAGCCCATACTCAGTGAAATACATAACTTATATACTGCGTTAATTACTTTTATTGTGTTTCCTTTATTTCATAAGATTTTTATATAGTTTGACGGTATGAAGACGAAGAAATGGGATCCGACACCTATGATTTCGATGAGGAGGGTAGAACCGATTCAGATGATCATAGCAGGGACAACGATGGTGACAGCTCTGCAGGGAATCGTTGGATGAATTTTACCCAGCCTTTCTGCGGTTATAAACCAACAAACGGTCTTTTTATGGTCGGCCCTGCGAGAGAACCAGATAGAGCCGTCGCAGGTCCATCGCGACAATACAGTTCAAACGATGATATCAATAGCAATACAGACAACGAATAAAAAGAAGAAGAAGAAGAAGAAGAAGAAGAACGGGAGGAGGAGGAGGATGACCCGGTAGATTGAGGTAAGCTTTCAATAATACAATTACGCTGACAAAAATAAAAAAATTACGGGGATAATAATAGTAAAATTAAAAACAGGGTACGAGTCGGACCCAAACGTTTTTCGCTTTGTACGATTCACTGGGCCAAGACCGCCGACAATCGAGTTGGTTTACGAAATGCGTTAGCGGACTAGAAGCAAATATGTTTGTAATTCTTAAGTTACAGGATTTATATATTTACATGGTATATAGCTAGCGACAAAACAAATTTAATTAAATGAAATAAAAATTCTAATAAATGGTTTAATTATGCTTGCAGGTGGACAGACCCGCGATGGAAGGGCTGCTATACGGGGAGGTGATATTTTGCCTCCTGGTGAACGCTTCGATATCGACGATGAGCAGAGCCGATATTTTCCACGCTTTAGGATGCAGGGTCGGGAGACAGATATTAATTTTCGTCAGCCACCGGACGGTCTCGATCATCTAACATGGTTCGAGGGCGGAGTACGAAATGTTCTCACACGTCTTATAGAATCGTGCGAAGGACATGATTATGTGGGTATGACTCCGAGCGTACCGTCTTTCGCGCAAGGACCTGTATGGTTATCATTTCGACCAGCTCGTGACATCGTTCCTAATGATATATGGCGACTAACTAATAGCGTAGCTCAGAGCGCGCGCGCGAATTTCGAATAGACGCTGGTACATGTAGAATGATGACATGTATAGTACGAGGCGTCGAAGGCGCCGGGGTGGGCACCAGCCTTGCACACGAGTCTATAGCAAAAAAATCAATTTTACGCATAAGTCATAGCGATAATTTGCGTCTACAACGATCCCTTGTCACAGCCCGAGCTCATGCCGAACTCATTTAAATACATACTGACGAGCTACACAGATGGTAGTGTCAAATTCGGAACTGCCTTCGATGTGCGCAATATATAGCAGCGATAGAGCTCACGCGTAGTGCAGGAGTAACGACAACATCTAGTGGGTGCGGTGTGTGCGAGATTCAGCTCTTTCAGGAATACTTGGTTCACGAGGGTATAGCGATTGTTGTTTATGAATTTCTCACCTTCGGAAAACGCGTTCCGGCTCTGTACGATGGGCTAAAATCCATACTCTCTGCAATAGGTAAAATTAATCATACACGCTTTATTCTCTATTACGAGCGTTCTCTTCACTACCAGCTAATATTAAATCTCGCTGGTGCGCTAAGTAGTCGGGGATTCTGCACACAGTGTAATTCCAAGTATAATCGAGTACTCGAGCATCGCTGTAGCTATCAATGTGCTCGATGTAAATCCACTTATTGCAACTGCAATAGAGACTCTCAGCCTGAGTATTGCACAGACTGTAATCGTTCGTTCTTTGGTGCTTTTTGCCTCGCTCATCACAAGGTTGAGGGCTCCGCGGGTATCACGTCTCGTAAATATAGACGGTACAGCGTCTGTAAAGCATTTAAAATCTTTAGAGGCTGCTCGCGTATGATTAAAACCACAGATAACAAGGTGCATGTATGTGGTATATCGTTTTGTATTATATGAAAGCATACCCGATCGACTACGCATGCGTGTTTTATAGCACCTGTTAAGAAAGCAGAGGCGCAAAAGGAGGAGAAAAAAGACAAGCCTTCCACGAGATTTTTATTTTATGATTTTGAGACGCAGCAAACGAAAAATTGCACGATGATAAATCGACACGAATTTACGAGCCGAATTTATGTGTAATTCGTGTTTACCGATGATCCTGTTGGGGAGCTCATGAAATTGGCATTATCGCAAAAATTTAAAAAGACCATCTGTATTGCTCATAATACAAGAGGTTTCGACGCGTAATTTATTCTACGGTATTGAATCGAAGTGCAAAACACACAGTTGCCCTCTCTGATTATGAATAGTACGAAGATTGTCTCGATGAAAATTGGCGATGTCGTTTTTCTCGATTGTCTAAACTATTTACCCATGGCTCTTAGCGCTTTACCTAAGGCCTTTGGTTTCGCTGATGAGGTGGCAGAAGGTACATTTCCCCATTTGTTCAACCGCAATATCAGAATTACTCTGGGTACTGCTGGGACGATAAGCAGTCGCGCAAGGCCATCGTATGGCTCGTATGGCTCGAGCGTAAGCGCAACTGCATTATCGCTCAAGCTGGACGCACGAGAGAGTATCGCCCTCCGACCGGCCTATCAGCTGTCGACGGATACTACGCGGATACGGGGGCCATCACGTTTTTCAATTTCATGGTTGCTTTGGGCATGGATGTCCGCGATGTTATCGCGTGAATGGAGATGCTCGAACTAAATTCGGCGATGCAATAGATTAGCGATACCGGGCGTACCGTTCTTATTTCCGGGTGAATCAGATCGAAAGGGTACACTCTAACCGAAATATGGGAATGCGATTTTGACAGATTACTCGAGAATAACGAAGAAATGTCGTTATACGTGAAAAATCACGCCATGGTCAAGCAGGCGCCTATCGAACCACGCGATGCATTCTTTGGCGGTCGAACGGAAAATTTTGTAAGCTTGTACGCAGTCGCGAATATGGAGCAGATATGCTATGTGGATGTATGCTCGCTGTATCCATGGGTGTGTAACAATGGAAAATATCCAGTTGGACATCCGAAATTGTACGTAGGTGACGAGTGGCGAGAACTCGTAGGACTTGAAAACGATCTAAGTGTCGTCGAGGGCCGCGTGAAGTGTACCGTGGTAGCACCGCGCGATTTGTATATTCCCGTACTGCCTGTTCGCATGCATGGTAAACTACTGTTCCCCCTTCGTAGAACGTGCTGTACGGATATAAACACATCCGCGGGCTGCACACACGATGACACGTCTGAGCGAGCGTTTGACGGCACACGGGTCGTGGACGAACAGAAAAAAGCTGTGTCGCCCGGATATACGGCGACGCGTATCTATGAAATTTGGCAATACGTTGTTACGCAGTATGACTCGACAACGCGATGAGGCGGTCATTTTGCCGAGTCCATCGATACATTCTTAAAAATAAAACAGGAGGCGGGTGGACCGCTAACAGAGTATAACGATGACGAGGAAGCAATAGCGCATTTTATAGCGTTGTGCAAGGAGGCTGAGGGTGTATATCTCGAGTGAAGTGCTTTGCAGTCAAATCCCGGTTTACGTTCGCTCGCAAAATTGGCTCTTAATTCATTCTGGGGAAAGTTTGCTCAACGTGAGAATCTCACGAAAACCGTTATGGTTTTCACGCGCGCGGAGCTAATGAATTTACCAACGAGCCCTGAGATTGAGGTAACGGGAATGCTACCGGTTAATCACAAGATCATGTATGTACCATGGTAAACTATGTGAGCAGCCGCGATGCTATCCAACCATCCCAGACATCAAACGCAGTGATTGCACCATACACGACGGCACAGGTACGCCCAAAACTATACAGTTATCTTGAGGGGCTCGGGCCACAAATATTGTACTGTGATACGGACTCCTGTATTTACGTGAGTCGCCCCGGTGGCAACCAATATGAGCCGCCAATCGGTCAATTTCTAGGAGATCTCATGGATGACTTAAGCGAATACGGGCGTGGTAGGTATAGAAGTTCGTTCGTATCGGGAGGACCAAAATTTTACGCGTACCTTGTTCGTAAACCCGACGGTACGATTATTGAAAAATGTACAGTAACCGTATCACGCTTAACTTTGCGAATAGCCGTCGCGTAATTTATAACGCATTACGATCTTTCGGGACAGGAACTAGGAGCGTACCTATTATTTTTTAATTCGACGCTATTCGACGCACGGGCTTTCATCATGTAGTAACGGGTAAAGAAACGAAATCATGCGAACCTGTTATCACGAAGCGAAAGCGGCACGTGATGTACTCTACTGTACCGTACGGCTATTGTGAAATACGCTTATTAGTATAACGCAAAAAAGTATATAGTTTTACGGTTGATTTCGCGATATTTCAAAATAATCTTTTTGTCTGATTTACTGCGCATAATACATAAAAAAAATTGATTTGTTATGTATAAAACCGTTGTCTGCTCGTTCTTTTTGTGCTGCTATTCGTAGCAGTAGCTGCTCTCTCTACCGTTCCCTTTTGTTCTGACTTTCTCGTGCTACCTCCGTGGATATATTATTGCTGTTTAGAATTATATGATTCGTAAAATTTGCACATAGACATGTATGCATAGTGAAATTAAAATATTGCTTTATTTGTGAAAAATATAAAAACTATCGTTATTTAATTTACATATAGTGTAAACATCAGCTTATACCGCGGGCCCGCGCCTTATCAGCTAGTACAGGCGCGCCGCGCCTTATGAGCTCGTCAAGGCCGCGGAAATAGCTGATGCCGCTGGGGTCGCCGCCGTCGCCGCCGTCGCGGTATACGCTTATTTAAGCGTCAGCTGATTGATTTTTATGGACACTCATTGATATGGATACACGTTGGAAACATCCATGGACATCAGTGATAAGCAGTCCTACGGATCGTGGTAAAACATATCTTGTAAAAAAATTCTTTAAATACATGCGCGAAATGACGGATGTCCCGTTCGAGCGTATACTTTTTTATTACTCAGAGTGGCAGTCCGGGTATTCAGAGTACGGTGATAAAATCGAATTTCGCGAGGGTTTACCGCAAGCGGTAGACTACTCGAATGACGCAAGACCTAAACTTGTGGTCATTGACGATCTAATGCGCGAGGCATCGAACAATACTGTGGTCGATCTTTTCACCAAGGGTAGCCATCATAAAAATCTTAGTGTCATTTTCATCACGCAAAATCTCTTCCATCAGGGTCACGGGCAGCGCGATATCTCCTTAAACGCTAATTATATCGTTGTCTTCAAAAATCCGCGAGATCGCGCGCAAATTCAGCACCTAGCCCGCCAGGTATGTCCCGAGAATCCGCGATTTTTGCAGGAAGTATATTTCGATGCAACAGCCGCACCGCACGGCTATCTATTATTTGACTTGAAACAATCGACGCCTGATAATTGTCGATTTCGCGCCTGTATATTTCCCGATGACCAATACCATTACGTTTACGTGCCTCAAAAAGCAATAAAAGTTCGCGATGCGTCGCGCGATGTACCAGTAATGCGCTTGTAATGGCGTTGCGCGGACCTCTCGATAAAAAGCAGATAATTATATTGCAAGCGTTGTGTTATCTGAAGCAAGAGCAACGACGTGCAATTTTGCGCAAAGCAGATGTAGCGCTTGTACGCTGTATATGCGAGTGTGCTCTAAACGTTTTACAGGGAAACGTGAGTCTGAACAACGTGCAAAAGAATCATCTTCGGAGGCACGCGACAATTCTTCGGCGACTAGCCGCCAAAAGGGGAAATTGGAGCGGTAAGAGGAAGATCATCGTCGAGCACTGTGTCGGATTTCTCAAGTTGCTTCTTGCGCCTGTCTTGGCCTACGCGAGACATGGAATATGCCAGAAAGATGGTACTTATTCCTCATGATAACATACATCGTCTCGCTGGACTTGCCACTACTGCCGCTACTACTACTACTACTACTAGTGCAGACCCGTTGCCTTCCGTACAGACTACCGGTACGCCATTATCGCGCCTCGACTCTGAGCTGAGTGAAATTCTAAACTCTCACTCGTACAAGAGCGAGAGAGAGAAGTGGATAGCGTACCAACAGGTTTTACAGCGTTATCTTCACATGGTCGAGTACGATAATGCCGTACCGAATATTTCATCAAAACGAAAAGTAGCAATACTCGATAGCCACGAGAATAAATCCGACGACGATTTAATGAACAAAGTTAAATCGCGGCTCAATGACACACTTATTATCGATAGCGTACCAAAAAAAATTTAATCTAAAGCAATATCGTTGCTTCGCAATTTGCATCGCAGCGCCGTTGGTAAAAAAATGACATGGGATCGTAACGGCGTTGTTTCCATAGACGGCAGAAGAATTTTAAATTCCAATATCGTTGATCTTGTTAACGATGCTATGCGAGCTAGAAAACGCGAGAAACCCATCGGACGATCTCACTTTGCCAAACTCCTGCGAGCGATACAGATGCCGCGTGAATTTATCGGTAACCCCGCGTTACTACACGAGCCTACACCTACATCATCCTCGACACCACAGCGGCGTCTTATTTTACCGCGCGAAAACGATAGTAGCAGCAGCAGCAGCAGCAACGGTAGCAACAACAACAACAACGACGACGAGGCCGAGACCGCACACTCAAACAGAGATTTAATGCTCACGGCTGAAAACGACATCATCGAGGGGGAGGAGGGGAATGAAGAAGACGACGAACAATTGCAAAACTTTGCTCAAGTAGAATATCGACCACCCACACAGTTAGAAAAGAAAAAGAAAAAGCATCCATTTAACTGGTCATCGCTAAAATTATGAAAATTCTTCAAAAAATCTATTATGACACCGCTCATCCTGCTTCCTATTCTCGAGCAAAAAATTTGGCCCAGGTGGATCGTAGAGTAGCGCGAAAAAATGTTTTACCATGGCTCGAGACACAGGATTCATATAACATGCATCGCCTCGTACGACGACGATTTCCCCGTCGTACGTACAGTGTGAGTAATATAGACGATGTATGGGAGGCCGATTTAGCTGATCTTCGCTCGATAGCCACGTACAACGATGGGTACGCGTATCTGCTTGTTGTTATTGATGTGTTGAGCAAATACGCGTGGGTCGAGGCTTTGCGTGACAAAACGAGCGCAAACGTGGCCCGCGGTCTCACACGCATACTCGCGCGCAGTAACAATCGTCGCCCGCAACAATTGCAAACTGATCGAGGCAAAGAATTCATCGGCGCACCGTTTCAGCAAATTCTCAAGAAAAAGAATATCGATTTTCGCGCTGCTCGTAACCCTGATATAAAAGCCTCGATTGCCGAACGCTTTAATCGAACAATAAAAGAGCGAATGTGGCGCTACTTTACATACACGCGAAATAAGCGTTACATCGATGTTTTACAAAATTTTTTATATGCTTATAATCATACTAGACACAGCGGAACGCGTATTCCTCCGAGCGAAGTAACCCTCGAAAATGCCTCTATAGCCCGAGACAATTTAGCACGGCGTTACGAGCGTAACGCGAAAAAAATTAAAAAGCCTAAATACAGCGTCGGTGACTTGGTACGTATCAGTACAGCTAAAGCAGCTTTCGTGAAAGGATATCAGCGTGGTTGGAGTAACGAATTATTCAAAATTCAACGAATATCGTTGAATCGAGAGCCATTCGTGTATATTTTACACGATCTGAATAACGAGACTATCGACGGTATTTTCTACGAAGCAGAATTATCACGAGTACGAGTGCCTCCGTCATCTGAGAAGACGAAAGAGAAGAAGAGGACAAAGAAGAAGAAAAAGAAGAAGAACGCTCGGGATCATCGTCCGTGATAAATATGAGCTCCAAGCATAGCTCTTTCTTTGTCGTACTACCGAGCAACAGTAGTATGCAGTATTTTCCGGATAATACGACGACGAAATTTATTACAAAACTACCGCGTCAGATACGCCTGCACGGAGAATGGGCTGTTTCTCTTGTGGAAATTGCTTATCCGATGACTCTTTTACATGTTCCTACTGTAGAAAATCTCGTAACTTTTGAGGATGGTGATTATGATTTATCGGGTTTAAATCTTTTAACACGGAGGAGCGTTAATAGAGACCAAGTAGCACCTGGTGTATATCGCTCTATAGACGCTCTTTTGGAGAGTATAAATCAGCTACCTCACGTGGCCGATCATTTGCGCTTTAAATCGCTTCCGAGCGGGCAGGTCGAAGTGGCACGCGTATGCGACGATCTACGCTACCACGACTTTCGCGTATCGCCCGCTATCGCAAGGCTACTAGGATTCTCGGAAGAGGCTTGTAGCCCCGTAATGATAGAACCGCATTGCGAATACACAGGGTCGAGGCCTGCATCTCTCACCGGTGCTATACCGGGCAGCATGTTTTTATACACAGATATCTGCGAGAGCTATATTACAGGCGATGTACAAACACCCCTCTTACGAGTTGTTCCCATTGATACTGATGACTGTCCGCATGGTTCGATAAAAATTAAATCGTTTTCAACGCCACGATATATACCTCTCTTGCGCAATAATTTACACACTATCGAGATCGATATAAGAGACGAATTTGGGGATCCTATACCATTCGAGCGGGGAACGTTGACTGTGACACTACATTTCAAAAGGTCCCACGATTGATTACACCACTATGGATGATATTGACAGTGTGCAGCACGGATGGGGTCGTCGCGGGTACGGTGGTATTAGCCATGTTTATATCGGAACACCTAATCAGCGAGGACACGGTATCGGTAGCTTTCTCGGGGGCCTGTTTCGTCGAGTGTTACCACTTGTAAAGAAGGGCGCTAAAGCAGTTGGAAAAGAGGCGTTGCGCGCTGGTGTAAACGTAGCCGGTGATATCCTCGATAGAAATATAGCTGTGAAAGATGCTATTCGCGAGAGAGCGCGAGAATCAGGCAGTAATCTCAAACGCAAAGCCTCTGAAAAAATTGACACTCTCATGCGGGGGTCTGGTTATAAAAAGCGCAAAATTTCACGTACTCCTCATATATCGAACGAACGTAAACCACGACGTATCTCTCGTAAAAATAAAAGTGTAATAAAGAGAAAAACAATAAAAAAGAAGAAGAATAATAAGAACAATAAGAATAAGAAGAAGACTCGTCAACGAACGGTTGCAGATATTTTTGGATAGCTGAAACAAGATGGCTTTTCTACATGCGCACTCGTGCGAGTGTCTTAAATCGGAACTTGAATTATTTTCACTCCCACCGACGCAAACTACTATCGAAGGCTCCAATTGGGTGTATTACAAACCAATATCTTCGCTAACAGATGATTCACCGATTGAATTTGTTATTCCCGGACAGGGTGATGAGTATATCGATCTCGCGCATACTATGCTTAGTCTGAGAGTGAAAATAACATCTCCTACCATTACGGAAATTGCCGTGGGCACATCGTCGAAAGTAAGTGCCGGCCCTGTAAACAATCTCTTACATTCTATGTTTAATCAGGTGGATGTATACCTGAATCAAAAATTAGTTTTACCTCCAAATAACGCCTACGCTTATCGAGCGTACATAGAAACACTTTTGAATTACGGTCCAGCAGCAAAAAATTCGCATCTCACGAGCGTTCTCTGGTACGACGATACACCTGGAAAAATGGATGATATAACATCGGAAAATACGGGGCTTGTGAAGAGAAAACAATTTTTAAATGTCGAAAAAACTGTAGACTTGCTCGGTCATCTGCATTGCGATATATTCAATCAGGAGCGGTTCCTATTAAACGGTGTCGAGATGCGCCTACGGCTGGTTCGGTCTAGAGATTCATTTTGTCTTGTGGGGGATACAAAGAATGGTCAATGCGGCTTAAAGATTCTCGAGGCATCGCTTCTCGTTCGTAGAACAAAAATAGCTCCTGGTGTGCTGCTCTCACATGCTAGAACTCTGGCAAAATCTACGGCTAAATATCCTCTTACGAGAGTCGAGGTAAAAGCCTTTTCAATACACTCGGGTGTTCATGGAGAGACTATCGATAATATCGTGTTAGGTAAGTTGCCGAAGCGTATAATTATCGGTTTTGTCGATAACAAAGCGTTTAACGGTGACTTCAGTATGAATCCGTTCAATTTCCAAAATTACAAGATAAATTATCTCTCGTTGTATGTAGATGGTGCTCAAATACCTTCGAAACCGTTACAACCTGATTTCACGAAAAATCATCTATATGTGGATGCTTTTCAAACGTTGTTTTCGGGAACTGGAATACATTTCTTGAACGATGGTAATTCGATCGATCGCAATAATTATCGCGATGGATACTGTCTGTTTGCTTTTGATTTGACACCCGATCTTTCGGCGAACAGCAATACACATTGGAATTTAATAAAGCACGGTAGTGTGAGAATAGAGGTACGATTTGAGGATGCGCTTGCTTCAACGATAAATTGTGTAGTCTACGCGGAATATGATAATGTCCTTGAAATTGATGCCTCTCGGCAGGTAATGGTGGATTTTACTGGATAAGCGAAAAATGTGCTGATGTCGGCATAAAATTATTTCGTGTTAAGACACGTAGAAGCGTGTCCGCGAGTAACTAATCAGTCGAACTCGGTCATCTGTACGGATTAGACGTGAAAATGGATATCGTCGTGGATATACAGGGAATGCGTGGTAAAGACTCGGAATTTATTCCGAAAAAAATTGCTGTGGCAGCAGTGGATAGACCGTACTCTGCTCATTGGATCGTTGCACCGCCGTGTCACTTTGCCGAATTACCACAGCAATCGAGAAGCCAGAATAATTTTCTCTCGAAATATTTTCACGGTATGGAGTGGTACGAGGGCGATGTGAGCTGTAAACAGGTATACGCTAACTTGCGTGAAATTTCGCGAAAATCAAGACGCATCTATACGCGTGGTCACGAGAAGGCTATACTTCTTTGCGATATCACGAGTCGTGAAATTTCCAACCTGGAGGATGAGGAGGGCGCCCCATCGTACACATTTATGCCGAAATCTTTGCGAAAATGCTTCAGACACGCTATGATAAATGATACAGCGTCTTCGCATTGTGCAATGCGCCAGGCTTTCCAAATAAAAAATTGGCTTCGCGAGCATCCATTTAAAGGAGAATCATACATGGATGTTTGGTCAGCAGACGAAGAGGAAGAGAATAAAAAAGAGGAGAAATCTTCATCATGTGGTCGTGACACGATCGACGACGCTGTGAAATAAATTTTGCATATATATACGTCTTTCAAAGCGTATCGGTCATCATTTAATCATTGACTATGTGTTCAGCATGAACACTAGACAAATCTACGAGAGCTGCAGTATCTACCACTTTCAACCGTTGGCGTATACCCGGCTGACAGAATTCCTCGTGTATGGTCGTTACCAGCCGGCCTCGTAGTTAACACGGATAACCACGACGGACCTGGAGAGCATTGGATCGCCATGTACGTTAACCATCGTGGAAAAGGAATATACTTTGATAGCTACGGGCTACCACCGGTTATACCGCAACATCTCGCCCGACTACGAAGAAACTGCAAGTTCTATCGGTACGGCCTCAAGCAGCTACAGAGTAATACGTCGGATGTGTGTGGACAATTTTGCATCGTATTCCAACACCTTATGTCGTGCGGCTTCACCATGTCGCGATTTAATAATCTCTTTAGCGATAATGTAACGAAAAACGACAGATTAGTGCGTGAATATTACAATGCTTTTGCCTCTCGACGATCAGACAGTGATAAAAATAAATTTAACGTTAGAGGAGTCTCCGAGCGAAGATTACCGTGTTTGCAGGGATGTTGCATACGACGGTAAATATCTGTAAAGTGATTTAAATAAAATATTGATTAATTAAAAACAAATACATCGGTTTACTGTGTCTCTTCTTTTATAATTATATATACATTATAATCGAGGTCTCTCGCGGCACGGTATCATATTCTGTGTCTTTTACTGCAGAGCATTCGCTTCACGAGAAACACAGCGCAAAGCGGTACGCACGTGCAAAACTGCTGACATTGGATTCAAAGCGCTGCACACCTAGTTATGACTCAGAGGGGGTTTGTTATCTTCAAACACTGTGATCACCGCCAGCCTCATCCGGAGCATCCAGTCTGTCTTTAGCAGTGCGCGACGAAAGTCTGAATTTCTATTCACTAAAATGTACCAACTAAATCTAGGCCACGATCTAGCGGCGGCTTTTGTGTGTCGGGTGGTATGCGACACCGACGATAATACGATGTGTCTGCGGTCGGAGGTGATGTGCGCGGAATTGTGCGGACTGGAGGCCTATTTGTATAAGTTATATATCGAGGAGCAATCTGAGCGGAGACGATTTTTAATAAGTGATTTGTGCGCTGGAGTGTCCTGTGTGGTTGTATGGAATGAAAGGACTATGCGCGGGTCGATCATCGACACGTATGATGACGGGTACTGTGAGGTACTGCTGGTCGATTTCGAGGAATCGATATACATCGATTGGCAGCACCTATTTTACCCAGAGCCGTCGATTAGTGCGTTACCGGTGCTGCTTGCAAAGTGTGTAGTATTCGGTCTCGATGATTTAATTGACGAGGCCGGAAATCTAGATCCGATCGAAGCAGCGCGTGGTAATGATACGCTGATCGGGATACGGATGCCCACGCCCGACGGTGCCCAAGGTCCATGGGTGCGAGTAATCCGTATTACCCGTACGCATAGCTGTGGTTTTTGAGTGAGTGAGAGAGAGAGAGAGAATATTGGTGTGTGTGTGTGTGTGTGTGTGTGTGTGTGTGTGTGTGTGTGTGTGTGTGTGTGTCGTCACTCTGGAGAGTCGTCACAGCTGCAGCCAGCACAAGGGTGAGTCAAATATTTTATTCCAAGTATGTGTACACCTATGCTCCATCCTACTCTTATCTCTACTCTTCCTTGTTCACCAAGGTACCCACACCACCTCACTTTACCATCTCCATGTTACCGACACTGGTCAAGCAGAGTGGGTAGCGCGGTGGTGGAAAAGTGAGGTGGTGGGGGTAGCCGCGTGGTGGGGGAAGGAGTGGGGATAGGAGTGGGATGGAGCAAAGGTGTACACATACTACTGTCGAGCCATTTTCCAACTTCCTTGAAATTGCTGAAGTGCTGCTCTGGGAGCGCGTGCCCCATTGATGCGAAGAGGTGATAGTCAGATGGCGCCAGGTCTGGCGAATACGGCGGGTGCGGAAGGATGTCCTATCCAAGCGATTTCAAGGTGTCTTTCACTGCTTTTGCTGTGTGAGACGGCGAGTGACTTTGCGATTTTCTATTTGACGTTCATTCAAATCGTGTGGGACCCATTTACCGAGTTTTTTTTATCTTCTCCATTACTCGTAAACGTCTGCTGATTGTTTCTTGTGACACATGTAATGCTTCTGCTAATTGCCGTTGAGTTTGAGCTGGGTCATCATCCAATAACTCCTGCAATTGCTCGTCTTCGCATTTTTGTGGTCTACCAGAGCGCTCACTGTCTTTCACATTGAAATCACCACTTTTAAATTGTCGAAACCATGTCTCACATGTTCTAATCGATGGAGCGTGTTCACCATATGTTTCTACCAGCAAACGTTGACTTTCAGCAGCCTTTTTCTTTTGATTAAATAAGAAAAGCAATGCGTGCCGCAAATGTTCTTTTTCAGGCACAAAACTCGACATGATCACTGAACGATAAAACAAAGACGCTAGTTTTTGGCGGACTCAACTTGTCTGTGTTTGTAGGTTAATGTCAGACGAACAAAATGACGTATGGGTCAAATTAATACGCTGCGTACTTTTCGCTGGCGCCATCTCTTAGTTAAACCGGAAAAAACTTATGCATACACCTGGTATGTACCGAGAATCCGCGATTTTTGCACGATGTATATTTCGATGCAACAGCTGCACTGCACGGCTATTTATTATTCGACTTGAAACAATTGACGCCTGATAATTGTCGATTTTGCGCCTGTATATTTCCCGATGATCAATACCATTACGTTTACGTACCTCAAAAAGCAATAAAGGTTCGCGATGCGACGTACGATGTACCAGTAATGCGCTTGTAATGGTGTTGCGCGGACTTCTTGACGAAAAGCAAATAATTATATTGCAAGCGCTGTGTTATCTGAAGCAAGAGCAATGACGTGCAAGGAACCCATCGGTCGATTTCACTTTGCCAAACTCCTGCGAGCGATACAGATGCCACGCGAATTTATCGGCAATCCCGAGTTACTATACCAGCCTACACCTACATCATCCTTGACACCGCAGCGGCGTCGTGTTTTACAACGCGATTGTGATAGTAGCAGCAGCAACAACGAGATTGAGACCGCAGAATTAAACAGAGATTTAATGTTCACGGCGGAAAACGACAACATCGACGGCAAGGATGGGGAGGAAGAAGAGAACGAACAATTGCAAAAAGTTGCACAAGTAGAGAGCCAACAACACCCCCGTGAATATCGATCCCCCACACAGTTAGAAAAGAAAAAGAGAAAGAATCCATTTAACTGGTCATCGTTAAAATTATGAAAATTCTTCAAAAAATCTATTATGACACCGCTCATCCTGCCTCCTATTCTTAAGCAAAAAATTTGGCTCAGGTGGATCGAAGAGTATCACGAAAAAGTGTTTTACCATGGCTCGAGACACAAGATTCATATAACATGCATCGTCTCGTGCGACGATGATTTCCCCGTCATACGTACAATGTATACAGAGCCGTATACAGAGCCGAGCTTGGAAATCCTATACCACTCGAACAGGGAACGTTAACTGTGACACATTTCCAAAGATCCCACGTTTGATTACGCCGCTATGGATGATATTACAACGGTATTAGCCATGTTTATATCGGAACACCTAATCAACGAGGACAGGGTATCAGCAGCTTTCTCGGGGGCCTGTTTCGTCGAGTGTTACCACTTTTAAAGAAGGGCGCTAAAGCAGTTGGAAAAGAGGCATTGCGCGCTGGTGTAAACGTAGCCGGTGATATCCTCGATAGAAATATAGCTGTGAAAGATGCTATTCGCGAGAGAGCACGAGAATCTGGCAGGAATCTCAAACGCAAAGCCTCTGAAAAAATTGACACTTTCATGCAGGGATCTGGTTATAAAAAGCGCAAAATTTCGCGAACTCCTCATTCATCGAACGAACGTAAACCACGACGTATCTCCCGTAAAAATAAAAGTGTAATAAAGAGAAAAGTAATAAAGAAGAAGAAGAAAAAGAAGAAGAAGAACAATAAGAACAATAAGAAGAAGAAGAAGACTCATCAACGAACGGTTGCAAATATTTTTGGATAGCTGAAACAAGATGGCTTTGCTACATTCGCACTCGTGCGAGTGTCTTAAATCGAAACTTGAATTATTTCAACTCCCACTGATGTAAACTACTATCGAAGGCTCCAGTTGGTTGTAGTATAAGCCAATTTCTTCGCTAACAGATGATTCATCTATTGATTTTGTTATTCCTGGACAGGGTGATGAGTATATCGATCTTGCGCATACTATGCTTAGTCTGAGAGTTAAAATAACATCTCCTTCTACGGAAATTGCCACGAGTACAGCGTCGAAAGTAAGAACCAGCTCTGTAAACAATCTCTTGCATTCTATGTTTAAACAGGTGGATGTATACCTGAATCAAAAATTAGTTTCACCTCCAAATAATGCCTACGCTTATCGAGCGTACATAGAAACACTTTTGAATTACGGATCAGCACCCAAAAATCCGCATCTCACGAGCGTTCTCTGATACGACCTGGACAAATGGATGATATATTATAACATTGGGAAATACGGGTTTTGTAAAGAGAAAACAATTTTTAAATGTCGGAAAAACTGTAGCCTTGCTCGACCATCTGCACTGCGATATATTCAATCAGGAGCGGTTCCTATTAAACGGTGTCGAGATGCGACTACGGCTGGTGCGGTCTAGAGATTCATTTTGTCTTGTGGGCGATACAAAGAATGGTCAATGCGGCTTAAAGATTCTCGAGGCATTGCTTCTCGTTCGTAGAACAAAAATAGCTCCTGGTGTGCTGCTCTCGTTCGCTAGAACTCTGGTAAAATCTACGGCTAAATATCCCCTTACGAGAGTCCAGGTAAAAGCTGTTTCAATACATTCCGGTGTTCATGAAGAGACTATCGATAATATCGTGCTAGGTCAATTGCCGAAGCGTATAATTATCGGTTTAGTCGATAACAAAGCGTTTACCGGCGACTTTAGTATGAATCTATTCAATTTCCAAAATTACACGATAAATTATCTCTCGTTGTATGTAGACGGTGTTCAAGTACCTTCGAAACCGTTACAACCTGATTTCACGAAAACTCATCTGTATGCGGATGCTTTTCAAACGTTGTTTTCGGGAACTGGAATACATTTCTTGAACGACGGTAATTCAATCGATTGCGATGATTATCGCGATGGATACTGTCTGTTTGCTTTTGATGTGACACCTGATTTTTCGGCGAACAGCAATTCACATTGGAATTTAATGAAGCACGGCAATGTAAGAATAGAGTTACGATTTGAGGATGCGCTTGCTTTAACGGTAAATTGTGTAGTCTACGCGGAATATGATAATGCCCTTTAAATCGATGCCGCCGGCAAGTAATGGTGGATTTTACCGGACATGCTAAAAATGTGCTGATGTAGGAATAAAATTATTTCGTGTTAAGAGACGTAGAAGCGTCTCTCTGAGCAACTAATCAGTCGAACTCGAGAATCTGTACGGATAGACGTGAAAATGGATATCGTCGTGGATATACAGGGAATGCGTGGTAAAGACTCGGAATTTATTCCGAAGGAAATTGCCATGGTAGCAGTGGATAGACTATACTCTGCTCATTAGATCGTCGCACCACCGTTTCACTTTGCCGAATTACCGCAGCATTCAAGTAGCCAGAATAATTTTCTCTCGAATTATTTTCACGGTCTTGAATGGCACGAGGGCGATGTGAGCTGTAAACAAGCATACGCTAACTTGCGAGAAATTTCGCGAAAATCAAGACGTATCCATACACGAGGTCACGAGAAGGCTATACTTCTTTGCGATATCACGAGTCGTGAAATCTCTAACCTGGAGGATGAGGACCGTGCCCCATCGTACACATTTATGCCGACATCTTTGCAAAAATGCTTGACGCACGCTATGAGAAACTATACAGCGTCTTCACATTGCCCAAAGCGCTAGGCTTTCCAAATAAAAAATTGGATTCGCGAGCACCCGTTTGAAGGAGAATCATACATGGATATTTGGTCGGCAGACGAAGAGGAAGAGAATAAGAAAGAGGAGAAATCTTCATTATGTAGTTGTGACACGATCGACGATGCTGTGAAATAAATTTTGCATATATATACGTCTTTGAAAGCGTATAGGTCATCATTTAATCATTGACTATATGTTCAGCATGAACACTAGACAAATCTACGAGAGTCTGCAGTATCACTTTCAACCGTTGGCGTATACCCAGCTGACAGAATTCCTCGTATATGGTCGTTACCGGCTGGACTCGTAGTAAACACGGATAACCACGACGGACCTGGAGAGCATTGGATCGCTATGTACGTTAACCATCATGGAAAAGGAATGTACTTTGATCGCTACGGGCTACCACCGGTTATACCCCAATATCTCGCACGATTACGAAGAAACTGCAAGTTCTATCGGTACGCCCTCAAGCAGCTACAGAGTAATACGTCGGATGTGTGTGGACAATTTTGTATCATATTCCTGCATTTTATGTCGTGCGGTTTCACCATGTCGCGATTTAATAATCTCTTTAGCGATAATGTAATAAAAAACGACAGATTAGTACGTAAATATTACAATACTTTTTCGTCTCGACGATCAGACAGTGATTAAAATAAATTTAACGGCGGAGGAGTCTCCGAGCGAAGATTACCGTGTTTGCAGGGATGTTGCATGCGACGGTAAATATGTGTAAAGTGATTTAAATAAAATATTCATTAATTAAAAACAAATACATCGGCTTACTGTGTCTCTTATTTTATAATTATATATAAATTATAATTGAGGTCTATCGCAGTACGATATCATATTCTGCGTCTTTTACTGCAGAGCAAGCGCTACGCGAGGAGCACAGCACAAAGCAGACGTGCAAAACCGCTGTCGTTGCATTCAAAGCTCTGGACACCTAGTTATGATTCAGAGGGAGGTTTGTTATCTTCAAAGCCTATGATCCCCGCCAGCATCATCCGGAGCATTCAGTCTGTATTAATCGAAAAATTCACAAAATGTATCCGCGGTACGACAACTTTGCGCTAGCCGTGGCTTTTGTGTGTTGGGTGTGAATTAATGTGTGCTGCGTGGCAAAAACTAGAGGACGATTTGGATAAATTATATATTGTTGAACTTGCTGAGAGGAGTGCATTTAAATTTAAGGACTTGTGTGCGGGAGCCTCATGTGTCGTTGTGCGGCATCAAAGGGCTATGCGCGTGGAGATCATCGACATGGATGATGACGGCTGCTGCGAAGTGCTGCTTATCGATATCGATGAATCGATATACGTCGATTGGCAGCAGCTATTTTACCCCGAGCCACCGATTAGCACACTACCTGTGTTGCTTGTGAAGTGTACGGTATTCGGCCTCGAATATTTAATTAACACGGACGGATATCATGACCTGAACGAAGAAACTGTTGTGTCGCGGAATATTCCTCTAACGTATTCTCGGGAATATTCCTTAGCGGACACAGAGATGGAATTCTAGCTGTCATACAAGACGGGATGCGAAGTAGACGCCGACGCAGCATGAAGCGACTCGCGAGGCGATCTACGATAGGCTAAAGCTAAAGCTGCCAACTAAGGGATTTTAGCAAACGCAGTTGCTAACTGCTTCAGTAAAGACAGAATTAATTTAGACTCAAGAGAGAACGGTTGGTTCCTCGTGAAATTCTCGAAACAACGCATTATTGTACTTTCTTACTTTACTTCTAAATAGACAACGGAAAGTCACCGTTGCCTATAATAAATACTTCCTTTTACATAAATTCGTGTTTTCATCGATAACTCGAGATCCATCTCCTTATCGGCAAACGATCCCGAAAAATAATAACTTTTTAATATTATACCGAATACCGAATAATCTAATTACCCGGTACCGGCATAACATTTGGTGGCAGCGGTGGGATCTGCCGAAGTTAAGTGATTCGCGATTTATTAGGACAAAAGTGTTTTGGACAAAGTTGAGAATACTCTGAAGTGACGACTACGACGCGTGCAAGGACACCAGTGTAGTTCGTGAAAACCCGACTAATCTAACGCGAAGCGTGAAGTGAACGTCGGTGCGGGGTGACGTATTGGTCAACCGTTTAAAGTCCCGATTGACGGTGTCACGTCAAGTCGCGGAAAACCGCACAAAGTGTGCAACCGAGTACGCATAGCAGCTACTCGAAAAGAAGCCGTCGCGCAATCGTTGGCGACGCACCAAGGACGAACCCAGGAACCAACGGAGATACGGGTCAACGGTACCAGGGAGGACAACTGGACCAACCTTCGAGGAAAGCTAAGAGACAACGGGTCTACAGCACCGAAGGAACAGCACCCGAGGACATCGCAATGGAAAGGACCGTCTACCAGATCATCTTTCTGTAAGTGGCGGTTACTTTATACTCATACATAGCCAATAAACTGAAGCCAGTCAGGAAAAATATTTTGGAAAATTTGGAGAAAATATCTCTAGAAATTTTGTGAGCATATTTTAGAGTTTGTCCACCGCGAAACTAGCAACATGCCGATATTTAGGGGAGCGAAACCGAAACGTAGAGTCAATTCATATGGAACTGCGACTCCCGGCGAAGGGGCAGACTCCACAGCTGGATTAGCTGCCGCCGTAGGGGAAATAGTATACGAAGCGCGCAGGGCGTTAACAGAGCTCGCGCCGTCGGGACGAATCCCCACCGATAGGCAAGAGGCGGTCGCGGGCCGACTGGACGCCGAGTTCGGCGTAAACCCTCTCAGGGGCACGGTATTTCGCGACAACAGTAGTATAGGTAGCGACGACGTGTTCAATATGGCTACTGGCGAACGAACGCCTGAACACCTTGATGAGGACATAGATGATCGGGAACTCGGAAGCTTGCAAACGATAGATCGCGTAGGTTTCCCGTCAGCTACCGGTACGACGGCACGATCGGTGACTTTGAGAGTACAAGATCGTTTAGAGGCGATCGACCGGAGCCACCGTGATTTGGTAAGAGCTCGACGGCACACAGTGGACGCAGAGCCCGAAATCGTGGCAGTAAATACAAATAACCTCCGATCGGAATGAAAATTGGTATGCAGGGGTTTTTAAGGTCGCTGATTACGAATCTGAAAGCTAAATTATTGTAAACAAAATGGCCGATCCAATATGGCGGACATAGATGTTAAAAAGGTGTCCGATCTTGACAAAAATTGGTATATGCGGGTTTTTAGGGTCGCTTATTACGAATCCGAAAGCCAAATTATTGTTAACAAAATGGCCGATCCAATATGGCGGACATGAATGTTAAAAAGGTGTCCGATCTTGACAAAAACTCCTACATGTGGGTTTTGAGGGTCGCTCATTACGAATCCGAATGCCAAATTATTGTAAACAAAATGGCTGATCCAATATGGCGGACAAGTATGTTGAAAAAAATTAAAAATTTTCAAAAAAACTCCCTCCTGCCGTACCACTCAAAAAAGGATGAAATAATTTACTTATTTAGTATGACGTTTTCGTATACAATGATATATAACTTGCATTAGTTATTTGAATTTTAATTATTATAATTGAATTGAACAAAATTGATATACGCGGGTTGTGAAAGTGACTGATTGCGAATCAGAAAGCCAAACAATAACGTAGCGAAATTATCGTTCAAATTATCCTTTATAATAAGATATAATTCTTTCCTCGTCAAATGTACTCCTTCGTAATGGGACCCTGTAATAAAGACATAAAATTGTATAGAATTTGTGTTGAAGGATCAGATCAAAATTTTTATCAATTTTAATTATTGTAACAAATAAGTAGCCGCAATAATTATTCGTATTTTTTTTTGAAAAGTACATAAAAAACAACAGTTATGAAAAAAAAATTGAATTTAGACTATTATGAAAGAAGTTATGAGCAAAAAAACATAAACAAATATTTTTTGAACGGGTGACCAAAAACATCTCAAAATGTACCAAAAGCCGATTTTTGATGAGTACATGAAAATATGACAAAATCAAGGGAAAAAAAATTGAACTGTCCGATTTGGCGTGGAATGCCCCATATATACCTATATATATAATAAAAATGTATCAAATATAAATAAAATGTGACGATTCAAATTAATTACTTTAGTATATACTTACATATATATGTATTGTTGTATGTCTACAAAAATAGATATATAAATGATTTACTTGAATTTGTATTTTGTATATATATATGTATATATATATATATATATATTATATATGGTATATGTATGGATATAGTCCTATTGCTCAAGTAGCAGCTGTTCAATGGCCCCATGGCATGGCGTATGGCGCCGCGCGCGCGTGCACCGTCGGCAACCGCCTGTTTTACGTTGCCAAAAACCATAACAGACAAAGTTAGGCAGCTCTAGGCAGCTAATTCCTGTTAATTTCGCAAGCTTATATAATAAACTAAAGGCCTAGACATTGGCTGTCGCAGAATATGGCAGAAAGTATAACTTTTCGGATAGTTGAAAATATAAGTTTACAAAATTCTTTCACTTTATTTATGCAGTAGTTTATACTACACTTCAATAATTTACATATTTATTTTAAACTCAACCAATGTAAAAATATCTTCTACATACCTCCAGAAGTCGTATCCATGTCTCCGGATTGATTTAAAACACTTCACTTTAAAGTTATTGATTTTATAAGTCACGGTAGTTTTCGCTCGTTCAGCGCGCGATGCGAACACTCGTCTCGAAGGCTAACTTCCAACTGACGCAGCGACGAAGGTATACGATGAAAAAGGTTCCCCTTTTACAATTTAACGCAGCCATTAGTCCTCTACCTGACTGCCTGCTCAAATATCCCGATTGTACAAATTTTTTTCTGACTTTTCTGCCACGATTTCGGGCTCTGCGTCTACTGTGCGGCAGTGCGAAAGGCTGCAGCGCGAGCACGAGCAAAGTCGACGCGAACTCGATCGCGAACTTCAGGGGGTTGAAACACCGTCAGCAAGACGAAACTTGGCAAGCACGCTCAACGAGGTAGGTGCAGACGAATACGAACTGATCCACTCCTTACGAGAGCAAATTGCCGAGCTCCAGCGACGGCTAGGAGGAGCGGGGATGGAGGACATTCCGCCCCCCGCGCTGCCCCCGAGACGCACGCGGTTCGAGGAGACGCAGAGGCCCTCAAACATGCTCAGCCTCAGTCTCGGAATAAAAATGGTAAAAACATTCGACGGCAAAGATTCAAAGGCATTGCCTCTCTTCTTAAAGTCCTGCGAGACGATATTCCGCAGGGTAGCAGAGGAGGAGCACGACACCCTCCTCGAGTTGATCGTTATGAGTAAGCTAGAAGGTGCAGCTGCAAGACAACTGCAGCACAAAACCATCGGCACCATGGCGCAACTCAGGAGCGAGTTGGAAGCATTGTACGGACAACGAAAGTCCCTGGCCGCGCTGCAAATGGAGTTCAGCTCCCTCCGGCAGGGACAGAACGAGGACATCGCCGCCTACGCGGCACGGACGGAGCGGATCACGGTAGACATCGCCGAAATACTCTGCGAGCCGTTGCAAACAGAGGATCAAAAGATTACCGTCGAGAGCGTCACACGACGAAGCACACAGGCCAACTTCGAAAACGGCCTGCACGGCCAGGTGCAAGTGCTGGTACGTGCTAGAAATTACCAAACGTTGCATGACTCCGTGGCCGGGGCCATAGAGATAACCAACATGGTGCAGCCTAAGGGAGGGCTAGGGGGAGCGTCGAGCCACCCCAGAAGGTCCCAGGGCGCACCATCCCGGCAGAACGAAAATTGTTTCACCTGCGGGAACGCCGGACACTTGGCACGAGACTGCACCCGGAGATCGGGAAGAGTGAGCCTGCCAATGCCCAGTGAAACTAAGTCCATACACAACGTCGACATCGTGTGCAACTACTGCCAGAAGAAGGGCCACGTGTGGAGGGACTGTAGAAAGAGGTTATCGCTGAACCAGAGCGAACCCGCTCGGACGACACAGCAGCCCCAACGTCAAAAGGACTCGGAAGATAAGAAAAAAAAAACGACAGTAACGACGGGTACCGGTCGGAATAACACGGACACCCGCCCGCTGGCAACGATGAGGCTGAACACACTAACAGCCCAGGAAAAGCCCGCAAGCGAGCTACAACTGCTACAAGTAACGTTGCCGGCGTCGAGTGCCACCGCCAGTGATTTCGATATTATTGCATCGCTGGCCGTGTCTGGGGTACTCACCCTCAAGGCAGACACCGGAGCCCAATGCAGCATCATTAAAGAAGACTGTCTCAAACCCGAGACTATGGTGAAAGACTGCAAAGTGGAATTACAAGGGGTGGCGGGAGAAAAATTTACTCCTCTAGGAATGGCGAACATCACGCTCGAGACGCCGGCTCTAAATGTAGAGCATTGGTTTTACATCGTTCCGAGCACCGTGCCGTTGAAGGTCAACGGACTGCTTGGTATGGACTTCATTAAACATCATAAAGCAGATATCTTGCACGGCGAAATGATTAAACTATACGGACATTGCATGCCGCTTTTAGATGGTTCGGTGAAGATGACCCTGCCGCCACGCAGCGAGACCGTCGCTTACGCCGCGACCAAGAGCAAATTTATCGGACTGCTCTCTAAAATGGAACTCGGAAAAGGAGTAATAATGGGAGCCTGCATCACGCCGCCGCACGGTAGCAGCTGTGCAGTAAGTCTAATAAACACCACAGAGAAGGCTGTTGAGGTACAACGCCCGGTGGTGGAACTCGAGCCTCTAGAGATAACGGCAGTGGGTTACGGTCCCGAGGCCGCGACGCCCGAAGTATGCACCGTCAGCGCGGAGCGAGGGGCCGACCGCCTCGCGCGACAAGCTCAAGAGCTAGACGCGCGAAATCTCAATAAGGAAGAGCGCGAAGCGCTCGAAGAGGTCACGAGAGAATACGAAGATGTGTTCCACCTCCCAGGGGACAGGCTGCCATGTACGCCTATGGTAGAACATGTGATACCCCTTAAGGATGGGGTGCAGCCCATTAAGGTGCACCCATACAGGCTGCCCGAGACCCACAAGAGAGAAGTGGAGAGGCAGACCCGCGAAATGCTTGAGGAAGGCATTGTCCAACCTAGCCGGAGTCAATGGAACGCCCCGCTGCTGGTTGTAGCGAAGAAACCTGACGCAGCCGGAGAGAGAAAAATGCGCGTAGTAGTGGACTTTCGGAAGCTGAACGAAGCCACCATCGGAGACTCGTACCCACTGCCTAATATCACCGAGATATTGGACCAGCTGGGAAGGGCCCGATACTATACGACCTTGGATCTCGCCTCTGGATTTCATCAAATCCCGATGGCAAAGCAAGACAAGGAAAAGACCGCATTCTCCACACCACAGGGCCATTTCGAGTATAACCGAATGCCTTTCGGACTCAAAAACGCCCCACCGACCTTCCAGAGGTTGATGAACTCCGCGCTGGCAGGACTACAGGGCGTCAAATGCTATGTGTACTTAGACGACATAGTAATTCACGGCAAAACCTTCAAAGAGCACAATGACAGGTTACGAGAGGTACTGCAGCGGCTAAGAGAAGCCAGATTAGCAGTGCAACCGAGCAAGTGCCAGTTCCTGCGCAAGGAAACGCAGTACCTCGGCCACATCATATCCAAAGAGGGCGTACGTGCTGATCCGCAGAAACTGGAAGCAGTAAGGGAATTCCCAGTACCGAGAAATATAAAAGGAGTACAATCTTTTCTCGGACTAGCTGGCTACTATCGAAAATTCATCAAGGACTTCTCGAGAACCGCGAAGCCACTCACAGAATTAACCCAGAAAGGGGTCGAATTCGAGTGGACCGCAGTAAGAGACGCTGCCTTCGAAGAACTGAAGACAGCCCTTACCACAGCACCGATACTGCAGTATCCAGACTTCACGAAGCCGTTTGTTGTAACGACAGATGCCTCAGACAGGGCGCTCGGCGCAATCTTATCGCAAGGCAAGATCGGGGACGATTTGCCCATATGTTACGCGAGCCGCACCATGTCAAAGGCCGAGCTCAATTATACAACCACGGAAAAAGAGCTACTCGCCATAGTTTGGGCTCTCGCTCAATTTCGACCATATATTTATGGTACACGTTTCACGGTAGTGACGGACCACCAACCGCTCACCTAGCTGTTCGGAGTAAAGGACCCAGGTTCGAGATTAATGCGTTGGAAAATTGAATTGGCCGAACACGAATTTAACGTTGAATATAAGGCCGGAAAGCGTAATACAAACGCCGATGCGTTAAGTCGTATATTCGCTACTACGAGGACCCAAGCGAGAGCTAGGAACGAAGTCTGTGAGTCGGAAGAGGACAGCACGACGGGGCAAGTAGGCACAACGAAAGACCGCACAAAGCGGACAGCCGAAGATACCCCGTATAGCCATGGTAGCTCGCTGGAGCGAGAGGTCAAGCTCGCCCGTGAGCGAGACGAGGACAGCAAGCGCCCGGGTACGGACAGCCGCACAAAGCGGAGAGCCGAGAATACCCCGGGCCAGCCTAGCAACGCGGCAGAGAGAGAGGCCGCTCTGGCCAATGCGCCAGAAGAGGACAGAGAGATTTGTAGCGTGCCTGCAGAACACTCTACTGAACCCCACAGCCCCGCCGAAAAGCCGTGCGGACGGGGAAGGGGTAGACCACGCAAGCTACATACGCAGGCCACTGGTAAGACTGCGAGCACCGCTGACAAGGACAGAGCGGGCCCAGCACAGTATGGCGGACCCGCGAAGCGCGGAAGGCCGCGAAAGGCAAACGTTGCAAGGCCGCTCGAGAGAGAGAGCGACCCAACAGCGGAGCCACCGGTGGGCACACCGAGCGAAGAAATTGCGGACAGAGCACCGCAAAGGCCTGCGGAGGAAGCGAGGCACGGAGGGGCCCGTGGCCTACGAACTTCCAGCAGCACAGAAGAAGACAGCGTTATGAAAGAGCGCAGCGACTGCCGCAGTGGCGTAGCCGCTCCCTCCTTCGAAGACCGCCTGAAAATCATAAAAGAATACCACGACACCCCCTTAGGAGGGCATCAGGGTATCAGGCGTACGCTGCATCGGATCCGGACCAAGTATGACTGGCCCGGCATAAGAAGGGATTTAGAAAAATACATAACATCCTGCGAATCCTGCCAGAAAAATAAAATCGGGAAAAGGGAACGAGTACCAATGGTGGTAACTGACACCCCATCGAGGTCGTTCGAAAAAGTTGCGGTCGACATCGTAGGACCGTTACCGGAAAGCGTCAACGGAAAAAAATATATACTTACGATCCAAGACGCACTTACCAAATACAGCGCAGCAATTCCACTACCGAACCAAGAGGCTCCGACAGTAGCAAAAGCGCTCGTAGAAGAATTGATTTGCCGGCACGGGACACCGGAAATAATATTATCTGATCAAGGCACGAATTTCCTCAGCTCGACCTTCAGAGAGATGTGTCGACTGCTCCGAATCAAGAAGATACAAACGACTGCTTACCACCCAGAGTCAAACGGCGCGCTAGAAAGATCGCATCGCACCCTCGCTGAATACCTGAAAAATTTCATAAACGAGGACCAAGGTAATTGGGACGAGTGGCTGCCATACGCGATGTTCACGTACAACACCACTCCACATACAGGGACTGGATTGTCACCCCATGTGTTGGTGTATGGACGCGAAGCGGAGTTACCGACTGCCGTGAAACAGGAGCCCCGCCGCATCTATGCATACGACGACTACGTCCAAGAGCTACGCGAACGACTACGAGCCGCATGGACTGTAGCAAGAGACAACCTGGAAGGCGCGAAAAGACGGTCGAAGACCACATACGACCAAGGCGCACAGGAGCAGGAGTACCGCGTCGGCGAACGCGTACTCCTCCGTGACGAGACGGTGCGCAGGGGGCGGACGGCCAAGCTGACCCCGAAGTGGACGGGACCCCACGAGATAGTGGAAGCGAGGCCTCCCGTCAATTACGTCGTCCAGAAGGGACGGAAAATTCAGGCGGTCCACGCCAACCGCCTGAAACTATTTTTGATCATTAAAAACTAAATAAAAACTAAATAAATGAGGGTAGGGAGCTCCACGGAGCGCAAGGTAGGAACTCCATTAACGACTCGAGGTAAATTCGAAAATTTTTAATTAACATAAAAACATAAATTTCCGAAAGAATTATGACTATTATTAAACAAAGATGGTTCCGCAAGTGGGACAAGTATGAAGCGGCTCCTCAGCGAAGAGCCGGCGCAGCCCGACGAAATCGTGGTAGGGCTCTTCGTCTCCGAGCCACGGCCCCAGGCCCCACAGACAATACACCGCTCGGCGGTTGTCCTGGCGGCGACGGCGAGTAGCCGCTCGCTCCCGGAACTCGTCGGACAGCCAGCGCCGACTAGGCCCTGGTACCACGACCAGGCAGCTCTGAAAATAAAAATGAAAATTAAAATAAATAAGAATTTTATGGAAACATTAAAAATTCCAAGCAAGGTAAGGAGAGTACTTATAATTAGCTCCATTACCGCGGGAGTTACGTCGTCCCCCTTACAGAGGACTGCCCCGTAGGGCGAGGCCCTGGAAACGCGGACAAGAATAGTTGACATCGTTCCAGTCGGGTTGTGAGAACAAGAATGAGCCAAAAAGCCCTCGAGCGAAACTCGCGAGACTACAACGAAAGAGGGAGAACTCACGCTTTCCTCCCCTCGTCTGATTGCAGATTAATCGCAGCAAGGTATGGACAAACCACAGCCACACCGCGTACAGCCGACTACCTCGTCAGCATTTTTGCCAGCACTCCGGGCATCTACTACGAGAACATAGGGAGCCTTACAATAATTCAATCGACGTGGCGACTGATAATCAGGCTGGACCTCGCTGCACTACTGCACCGAGAGGGGGAGATAAGCGAAAGCCTACAACGTCTGACGGAGCTGTGCGAAAGCAAAACTCGCGCCAACGATATATGCCCCGTCATAAGCGACTCGGTTCCGAGAATGAAGAAAAGAATAGAGACAGGAATACTGACCATATTCGACCTCCTCGGGACGCGCCCCGTCAGAGAGCGCCGAGGATTGGTAGATGGCCTCGGAAGCATAATCAAAGCCATCACGGGAAACATGGATGCCACCGACGCAAAGGAACTACACGAAGAGATAACGCGCCTGGAGGCGTCCCACCCGACCCTGAAGGAAGGGTTAAAAAATCAAATACAAGTCATAAAAACCACGCTCTGCTTATTTAATGAAAGCGCGCAACACATACAGGCTAACGAACAGACCCTGCTGTCCCGGATGCAGCATATCAACCGCACGCTTAACAGCGAAGTATACTACATAGAGAGACGCCAACACCTGGACGAGACGCTCAACGCGATAAGTATTGCGGTCGAAGCATTACTCGGCGACGTACAGGAGCTAGTGTGGCTGGTGGACGATATAGCTAGCGGTAAGGCCCGAGCAACGTCCCTGCCGCCACGCACACTCGCTAGGCACCTCGTAGAGGCACTACCACACCTACCGTCGGGCAGTAGTTTTCCGGTCGCAATAGCACCTGACCAAGTGTCAACACTTACGCGACTGGCCGATACCAGGGCTTACAGCGAAGGCAACGCAGTGGTACTCGTGCTGGACATACCGCTGATCGGGCAGCAACGATATAGTATGCAAAAAGTATACCCCATACCCACGCGAGCGGACAATGGCAGGCACTACTACATAGAAGCGACCGAGTCCCACTTGGTAATAGATATAGAGAATCGCAAGTACCTAAGGATGACATACGATGACATAAAAATTTGCAAGGTACTGGGCAAATCGTACATTTGCCCACCAACACACCCTACTATGCCGGTCACACGCGACGCGCCCTGCGAAGTCCTAATCTATGCAAAAATGGACACCGGTAACGGAAAAAACTGCGCGAAAAGGGTTGTCGAAATCACACATCCCTTAATCGTTCCAATGCAACAGCAAGGACGATGGTTATACGTCGCGCCAACCCCGGTCCCCATAGGGATAAATTGTGGGAAAAATCCCACTCAGCACGAAATATTGAATAATTCGGGAATACTGGCTTTGGTAGGCGCATGTATAGTAACCGCCCGAGATTTCAGCATCAAAACCATCGGGCGAACATCGCAGATCATACAGGAAAACTACCTCCCGTCGTTTAACTTGACATTAACGGAAATCGAAGCTCGGGCACCCCCGCCGCAGACCGAGAGGACCGTCCCACTACAGAGCGTGCTGCGAGACCCCGAAGAGCTTCGGAAGCTCGGAGCTCGAGCCGACCAAATCATGGACAACCTCCATACTGCCGGAGACGGGATGCAACACGTCCACAACCTGAGTTTCTACTCCTTGGGCGCTATAGCGCCGATCGCCTTGGTTGGCTACGTTCTGCTTAAATGTTACAGATACAAAAGAAACAGAACACCACCGAGCACTAGAGAAGCAATAACCCCGGCAGCCGCCGAGGTAACTATCAACCTTGAGCCTCTCGGACGTCAACAGCCAGAGGAACGACTTCGAACCGAGCTGGCCAGGTTATGCAATCGTCCCCCCAACCGAGAACGACTCGCTCAACTTGAACGACAAAAATGAAACATTTTACACACATATTATATATCATATATCAAATCGTAAAATTGTATTAAAATTGTAAGGTACGGGAAACCAACTGAAGAAAAAATTTTTTTTTTTGAAAATTTTTCCTTTTAAGGGGGGAGGGATGTTGTGTCGTGGAATATTCCTCTAACGTATTCTCGGGAATATTCCTTAGCGGACACAGAGATGGAATTCTAGCTGTCATACAAGACGGGATGCGAAGTAGACGCCGACGCAGCATGAAGCGACTCGCGAGGCGATCTACGATAGGCTAAAGCTAAAGCTGCCAACTAAGGGATTTTAGCAAACGCAGTTGCTAACTGCTTCAGTAAAGACAGAATTAATTTAGACTCAAGAGAGAACGGTTGGTTCCTCGTGAAATTCTCGAAACAACGCATTATTGTATCAGGGGTACAAATTGAAAATGCGGGTTTGATAACAGATGGCGTTACTAACGCTATACGCATCAGGCAGTACTGTGACTATGTTCATGTCAAAGCTACGTCTTATAGCTTTAATTTTCAGTATGTGTCAATTTGTCGCAGTGTCAAATTCATAGTTTTTTTGAGCTCTCAATATGTCGAGTTTCGTGCCAACAAAACAGCATTTGCGGGAAGTTTTAATTTACTTCTTTAATTTGAAGAAAAGTGCTGCTGAAGCACATCGATTGGTCTCCGAGGCTTATCCGAGTCATGTTCCATCGGTTTCAACGTGCGAGAGATGGTTTGTGCGGTTTAGAAGTGGTGATTTTGACGTTGAGGACAAAGAGCGGCCGGGCCAAGTGAAAAAGTTTGAGAATGCTGAATTGGAGGCAATACTCAATGAAGACTCGTGTCAAACTCAACAAGAGCTCGCAGATTCATTGGGAGTGACACAACAAGCCATTTCCCATCGTATAAAAGCCCTCGGAATGATCCAAAAGCAAGGACATTGGGTGCCGTATGAGCTGAAGCCGAGAGACATCGAGCGCCGTTTTTTTGCATGCGAACTGCTGCTCGAACGGCAAAAACGGAAGGGTTTTTTGCATCGCATTGTCACTGGTGATGAAAAGTGGATCCATTACGATAACCCGAAGCGCAAAAAATCATATAGTTACCCCGGCCATGCATCATCATCGACGGCCAAACCAAATATTCACGGCGCCAAGCTCATGCTCTGTATTTGGTGGGACCAGCTGGGTGTGGTGTATTATGAACTATTGAAATCGAACGAAACCATCACAGGAGCACTATACCGAACTCAATTGATGCGTTTGAGCCGCGCACTCAAAGAAAAACGGCCACAATACGAGCAAAGACACGACAAAGTAATTTTGCAACATGACAACGCTCGGCCACATGTTGCAGCGCCGGTCAAAACATACCTACAAACGCTGAAATGGGAAGTCTTACCCCACCCGCCGTATAGCCCAGATATTGCTCCTTCCGATTACCACCTTTTCCGATCGATGACACATGGCCTAGCTGACCAGCGCTTCCATTCTTACGAAGAAGCCCAAAAATGGGTCGATGACTGGATAGCAGCCAAGCCGGCCGAATTTTTTCGCGACGGTATCCGTAAATTGCCAGAAAGATGGGAAAAAGTTGTGGCTAGCGATGGACAATACTTTGAATAATTCATTTGTTACCATTTTTTCAGAATAAACGTTCAAAAATAGAAAAAAATCCCGCATTTTCAATTTGTACTCCTGATACTTTCTTACTTTACTTCTAAATAGACAACGGAAAGTCACCGTTGCCTATAATAAATACTTCCTTTTACATAAATTCGTGTTTTCATCGATAACTCGAGATCCATCTCCTTATCGGCAAACGATCCCGAAAAATAATAACTTTTTAATATTATACCGAATACCGAATAATCTAATTACCCGGTACCGGCATAACAAAACATACGTTAGTGATACGCTGATCGGTATACGTATGCCCACGCCTGACGCTGCCCACGGTCCATGGGTGCGGGTAATTCACATTAAACGGGTGCGTAGCTGCGGATTTTGATATGTGGGTAAGTGAGTGAGTGAGTGAGTGAGAGAGAGAAATAGATAGTGCGCGCGCGCGCGTGTGTGTGTGCATGCATGTGTGCATGTGGGCAAAATATGTGTGTACCGTGGACTAATTATTCTGACCGTCACCATGGAGAGCCGCCGTAGATGCCGCCAACACAAGGGTTAGTTATAAATTTTATTCCAAGTATGTGTATACCTTTGGTCCATCCTGCTCTTATCTCTACTCTTCCTTGTTCACCAGAGTACCCACACCACCTCACTTTACCAACTCCACGTTACCGACGCTGGTTAAGCAGAGTGGCTAGCGCGACGGTGGAAAAGTGGGGTGGTGCGGGTAGTCGCGTGGTGGGGGAAGGAGTTGGGATAGGAGTGGGATGGAGCAAAAGTGTATACATATTACTTACCTCAATTGTAATACAACACATTCTTCACCGAGCAAGGCAACAAGAATGTCTGGAATATGTTGTAATAATTTCAGTTTATTTTATACATTATTATTATTTTCATTATCTTGGTTCTAGTATAATCATTGTCATTTACATTAGTATATTTAATGTTAGGGTTAGTCCCCAGTCATACATTTATCTACATACCGCTATTCACTTATTCTTTCTTTTGCTCCGAAACCAAATTGGCAAAGAAATTATTATGCTAACAACAAAAAGAAAATATTGATCGATAATATAATTCAAAATTACTCAGCTCTATTCCTTTTGTCGAGAGTACAGGTGGCTCTTTCCTTGCTCATGCGCGTTCGCGGATACAATATCTCGATGAGTTAGATAAATCGATGATCGCTCTTTGACTTTTCGCAATTCGGCGCGAAAGATATAAACGTGAGCTGTAAGAAGACTCACTTCTTACAAGGTTATATAAAAACTTGTTATGATATGATCCACGCCTCTTCGACTGGAATTCGTTAGATACTTCAGCGTTTTTGCTTTAATCTCATGGTTAGATAGCTCACCCGACTTCTTCGAATATTCCCGGATGGAATTCTTCGTTCATTTAAGGATAGAATTATCGCTCACCTCTATGGATCGAATGGATCGATTTCGATAGTAGAAAATTATACCCAGGTATCTTCCTTCCAAGCAAATCTTCGGAACTAAGAAATCTCAGACTCTCCTCAAATTCCTGGGTGGCTGTTGAGGCTCCGGAGTTGACGTTAATCGTCCACCCAATGAGCTGCCCCCTTGAGCGATGATTCCCTTTGGTCGAGACTTATGATCCAATGTTTGGTGAGCAGTCTACAGGTTTTACGGTTGAACCGTGGAAGCTCAGAGTGCTTTTAAACCGAGTTACTTCAGATAATAACTTCAGGATACAGGACTCGAGTGGCGAGTATTAATTGACTGAAAATCTTGACTGCTCTCCAGCAGTGTCGCTCGGTTACCACTTCTATCGGTTCGTCTCGGGGTTTACATACCCTCTCGCAAGATATTCCAAAGTACAACCTCGAACATGTATCGCGGCGGTGGCGACCCATCACGCCGAAAGACGGCAGGGCACGAAATATAAGTAATAAGTGACCTACTACAGTGCTTTATCGGATGTGTAAATGACATCTATTGACCAGATTATAGACCTGCGATTAGTTAGCCGGACAATTTTGATTACATGTTTTTTTTTGCATTTGTGATGAGAGCCGAACTTTTATATATTATCCTATTTTGCTTGAAATGAGGATTAATGGATGCAGTATCGTTTGGTTGGTTCGAATAGCTTAGTCAAAACGTTTGGCGGGCCTTAATTTTGCCAAAAACGATGTAAATTAATGCAATACTAGAGATGATCTGATACTGATAGGGACTTAATGTAGTGAAACGTTTCGCGATTTTATATCACTCTTAATTTTCGCTACGATGCGCGTCTGTTCAGCGGTTGCGTAATATTGCGTAGTTTTATAATTTTATTTCGAGCGATCTCGTCCTAGATCGTATGGAGAGTGGAGCTTGCTCGAAACCAGTTCGTGCTCTGGGCTGGATGGAATGAGAAGTGTCTGTGGTTTTATGGATTCGCAATCAATCTATTGGTTGTTATTAGTAATTTTATTGTTGTTGCTTGTGAGACCTCAGTTTAGGTTTTGTTGCGTCGCATTTGTCCGTGAAGGACATGCGGTTTGTTACCCTTTCATCATTGGTCTTTTTATTGATTGGGTAATTGCTTTCTTCTTTATTGTGCTGAGGGCACTTGATTGTTTGATAAGTCTGATTGATTGTTAGTTGAGACAGAGGTAGGAAGGTCGTTCGTAGGACGATCTGGTCGTTCGTACGGGTCTTAATGTTCGCCTGCGTGAGTTTTTCTGAAATCTACGTATGCGGAATTGCTTCCGGTATTTCGGAATCTGACTCTATGATTCGTAAAGAGGTGAGATATCACTTGTACGGAGCTTAACACTCAATTGATCTGTTTAGGGGTTGTCGCGTTTGTTTAATACGCGATTTTTCTAATACTACGTAAATGGAATAAATTTTCAGTTCCTTTGGGGTTCTGCTGCTATTATTCGCAAAGTGATGAGATATCACTTGTACGGAGCTTGACACTCAATTTATCTGTTTAAGGGTTATTGCGTTTGCTGACGCGCGATTTTTCTCATACTACGTAAATGGAGTATTAAATTTCCAGTTCTTTTCGGGTTTAGATTCTATTATTCGTAAAGTGATGAGATATCACTTGTACGGAGCTTAACACTCAATTTTATCTATTACGGGGTTATTGCACTTGCGAATGCGTGAGTATCGAATATCGTGTAATTTTAATTTTGAGTATTTCTCGAATTTCTTGGGGATATCATTGGCCGAATCTCGATGGCCATTAGCGCGTCGCGTGTCTATATTTCGGCGTTTGCAAGGTGTGGCCTAGCTGCTGGGCTTAGTCCTCATACGGGGTGTTCCTTCGTACCTTCGTTAGATGTACCGGTCCGCCTTGTTTTTTATCATCGGACGTCTAGCTGGTGTTATGCTATTTGGGATGTTATTGTTTTGGAATTGTTACGTCCTGACGTAACGTCGCGTTTATCTTTTTCATTTCGATTACGTTAAAGTTCTTCTGTTTTAGTCTCGCTACAGTAAAAGTAACCTCTCACAATTTTCTTTTATTCTCGAACTTCTTAAGAGGAGAGGAGAGCGATTTTAGCGACAGAGATCGGAACAGGGTGAAGATGCGGCCCTACCGACCATCTCCCGGGAAGAATTAATCTTGTAAAGATGGAATTTTTCGGCGCTCCCGGTCAATCCCTGCGTAGACCCGGTTATCGACTGCCATTTATGGATGCGCCACGATGAACGCCTTATCGCTAGGGCTGAACGGCGATCTAGCCGACTTGCATACGAACGAAATGTACGAGTAACCAAGTTAGACGAGTCGTTCTCAAGTAAAATCCTTCTCTCTCTCTCTCTCGCTCTCGTTTCTATAGTACGAGAATAATCGTCTAATTAGCAAATTATTGAAGAAAACTTATTAACTATAAGAATTCTAACGTCTAACCAACAAATTATTTAAGAAAACTCATTAGCTATAACTAGAGTAATCACTAATTTAACGAATAACCAATGATGCTTGGAATAAGCCATAACTCAACAAAGCCATTTATACTAGTAAGAGATTAACGCAGAAATCAGGTTGCATACGTCGCAGTTAACTACAGAATCTGTTACAAAATTATTACTAGTGGTTTCATGTGAAGGATTTAATTAAGTTCCGTACAAACGCTGAAAAACTAAGCCATTACCATAGACACGTCTACATAGAAGCGAGCATAAGGATATTACCTAGACTAGGAAACTCTATCGAAAGTAGGCCAAGAAGCGGGGTGGTAAAAATCGCCTCATTTTCAGGGAAAAAACGCCTCGAACGCGTTCCCTCACCTAATCGCGTGGTCCTCTGTGTAGCACATCGCACGGACAAATCAGAGCGCACCGTACCGATGCACTTGCATAGATCTATGGCTCTGCATGTCGAGAAGCTACTCTGCGGAGTAAGGGGAATGAGTACGTGTATGGTCAAGATAGACCACGGGGAAATTCTTATAATCAGGATAGGGTTTTATCCCTTCTCTTCTTTCACGCGCTTGACGACAAGAATTTTCGACGCTCAGGAGCCCTATAAAAGGCCGCGAAAATCGGCCGGCGACACAGTTTCACGGGGGGTCAAGTAGAGGACTAATCACTAGCCTGGTAGTCAATAAGTCGCCGGCAGTGAATTAGACTTTTTCCAAGGCAACAAGTAGTACTGTTTGCCGGGAAATAAAGTAGTACAGAACGATAATTTTTCACTACGGCTGAATTTTCACAAAGTATAGTTTCAAGTAGTACAGAGTAAGAGTACAGTACTTATAATTATTAACGCTTGTAAAACTGGGAATATTGAACGTGCAACATTCAACTACTCATGTAGTTTTATTTCAATAAATAATTATTAATACGCACCAACGCCTACGTTCGATTTAGAGTCTGTCTGACTACATTAATCTACGCCCAACCAACGTTCAACAGCAAGAACCACAGCAACACACAACCGTAGGTATAATTTTCAATTACCAATTCAAGTGAAATCTTGCTCCGCGTGAAATTGTCATTTAAGTCCCTCCCCATTATTCGTGAAGTGATTATCCCCAACCAAGAACAAAACGCACTCCAGCCCTATCCCGAGTAATTTTCCGCGAGGTTAGACTCAAAAACGGGCTTGCGTCTTCGGTATTTTCTCGTCGGGTGTGGTAAAGGGAGAATTTATTCTCCTTGAACAGAGCACGGAAAAGATACACCGAAACATGAAATCTATGTTAAATTCGTGGGTTCGTAAGATAGGCCGCGATTTTGACGTAACAGAATGCCCTTTCGAGAGATCTGTCTTTTGAGGCTCCGCCCTGCTAATGGTCACGCGGAGATCTTATAGTAGGAACGCGAGTGTCGTGTAGTGAGGTGGTGTGTGTGTGATTTTACCTACCAATCTTTACCCGTCTTTGTTATTGTTTGGGTCCCTAGCTATAGCTCGCTGTTCGCAAAAGACACCGGGTTCGTAGCTATGACCAACTAGCTCTTCTTGTACCCCGGATACTGAAGCCTTTAGTCGCACTTAATTAAGCCACCTTTATGCGCCTTTAAGGGCTTTACAATCTGGTTTTTTAATAAGTGAGATTGGCCGAGGTATCCGTTCGTAGCAGGTGGTAGTTGGTGCTGGCCCTGACGTGGTCCCACCCACGCAGGTACACCCTACGAGTCGATTGCGCGTGGTGCTACAAGTCGGGATGCCACTCCCTTAACCTGGAGATACACGTACTTCTTCACTCTGCAAAAGACATGTAGCCACGGCGCTATGCGTGGGGACACGTTAATGACAGAGTGCCCTAACACTGCGATTGGGGGCGGCCAAGGCGCAATGCAGGGGAGCCCTTTCCTCGCAGAGTATCCTAATTATCATAATTCGTTTACTCAATTGACGGCCAGGACGCAATGCCAGGGAATCAGTTTGAGTAAATGAATACTGTGTACTACCATGATATTTCCCAAACGGTTAGTTCTTATTGGTATAGTTTCGTTCGGTCAAACGACGGCCAAGCGCAATGCAGGGGAATCGATTGATCGAAAGAACACTGTTTTCGTTACATTCTGAATTAAAAATGAATTTATGATGGCTGTCGGGCAGCACTTCGTCTTGAAGAACAGATTTTCAACAAGAGCCTCGAGGCTTGTCCGGTCGTGGTTTATATAGTTTAGTGGATAGACCCCGAGGGGGTGTTTTTGGGTATGTCACGTGATATTTGTCGCCCTTCAATCACTAGGTGAAGGAGGTGCAGGGTGATGTATCGGTGTACCGTTATTTCTATATTTAGCCGGGCTTTGTCTTCTTCTGAGTTTGAACCGCGGTTCTAGCGAGGTTGAATTTTGTTGGTCTGTGTTAAATTTCCACCCGCAGGAGGTTCAAACTTTTCCTGAGAGTTTTTCACCGTTTGATTAATCTTTTCAGTAATTGTTATTATGTGTGGCTTTACTTATTCTTTGTATGTTTTTTCCTGTCTAATTTCTGGTTCGAAATTTGCTAGGATTGCTTAATTATTGTGAATTTGGTGTTTGATAATGTGTTTTTTAGATGTTCTACCTAGATTTTTATGTTGTTCTCCCTTTTGAGGGTTTATCCTGGTAGGGCCTGCCCTAGTCTTAATTTGTTAATTGTTTTTTGTAGTATTTCGGTTTGTTTTATGTCTTTATTTCGTTATTAATATTTGATCCTTGAGTGGGGGTATGTGGTGAGGTTTCATGTGGATCCCCTTGTCGTTCACTCTTGAAAATTTGTGGAATTTCAAGAGTTCCACTAATTCTTTTGTAATTTCACCGTATCGTGGCGTTTTCGGCGCATTGCGTCGGTGTGGTATGGTTGGTTTAAGGGTGAAGCTGACTATGACTTCTTAGTACGGTAAGGCGTTTGTTGTTACGCATTGTTCCGCCTGCTTCCTAGTGGGGCGGGGGGTACTACGCTGGGATCCGGTCTGTAGTGTGTAGTTTTGATGTTTTGGCCTGCCCCTCGTCTTACTCGTGCGAGCTTCTTGCGAGCTGTGTTTGTTTTGATAGTAGTCTTATTTTATTTAGGTGGGGCCTGTGTCTGACGCCATGCTGTTTTAGGGTGGGTACTTGCGGTTGACCGTGTGTACCTACTTTTGTGCTATGTTATTCTGGTTCAGCCGATGTTTTTCTTTTCTGTGTTTGCTTCTTTTGTTAATAGATCATTGATTTTTCGAGTGATTCTCTGTTTTTTCTATTAGTTTTGATCTTTGTCTGTTGGTGTAGGCTGGATGTGTGGGTGGTATTAAAGTTTTATTATAGTATCGGATCGCCGTTACGGCGTTCCGTTACAGTAAAGCAAAATTGGTTCAGATTTGCAACTTTCATGAAGCAGAATATGAGTCATTACTTTATAATTTTTTTGGCCAATCTCAACCTTCGGTGATATGCATAGGTACGATTTTTACTCCCGACTGCTCGTAGGGTAAAAAAAAAGATCATTCGTTTTTACTCCCAACTGCCTGTAAAGTAAAAGTAGGGGGTAGGCATTTCACTGGTATGAAGCGTGTATGTCAGTTTTTCGTGTCCAATGATTTCCGAATCGGCTAAAGATGTCTTAACAGAAATTGCTACTTTTTGTGCCTTAGATTGTATATATTAAGTGATATTTCTAAAAGATAAGAGGGTTGAAAAAATTCGATGAGAGCCACCGTTGTATTAGAGAACATATACTACCTTGTTCAAAAAGTTTTAGGACCGGCCACCATGTGGCGCTGTCAGTCGACTGATTGAAATTTTTGTTTGTTTGATTACCACATCTGTCATTGACACTTCCCTCCAAATTCAGCGTCATAGCTTGCCATTTGTAAAAGTTACGCTGTACTGAGTACATCTGAGTACATCTACCTTTGTGCGTATTTTCGATTTTTTATAAGTTCCAAAATGGCACCAACTGTGCATCAACGATTTTGCATTAAATTTTATGTGAAAAACGGATTTAACGGCCCGAAGACCTTGGAAATGTTGGAGAAGTGTTTCGGCAACGATACTCTTTCGAGGTCAAACGTTTTTCGGTGGCACGAACGCTTCAGAAGTGGCTGAGTCAGTCGAGGATGACCATTGCAGTGACAGGCCGTCGACAACGAAAACCGATGAAAACTTCGATAAAATCAAAGAAATGTTGGCCGAAAACCGCAAATTGATCATCAGAGAGCTGGTAGAGGACTTGAACATCGCTTGTGGATCCGTTCAAGACATTTCGGTTAGTGATTTGGGCCTCAGACGTGTCGCTGGAAAATTGGTTCTGAAAGACCTCAATTTCATGCAAAAAAAGGACCGCGTTGAAATCGCGAAAGACATTATTTCCAAGGCCGAATCTGACCCAACATTTATCAAACGGATCATCACTGGAGACGAGACGTGGATTGATGAGTATGACACGCAATGCAGACATCAAGCGAGTGAATGGTGTGCACCGAATGAGCCGAGACCGAAAAAACCACGTCGTTTTAAGTAAAAAAAGAAGGCTCACGGTTTTCATGGATTACAATGGTGTTGTGCATCATGAATTCTTGCTAGAAAAACAGATAGTCAACATAGAATATTACTTGGGCGTTAAGAAACGTTTACGTGAAGCAATTCGCCAAAAAAGACTGGATTTGTGAGAAAACAACTCGTGGATTATGCACCACGATAACACACCGTCGTACAATGCGATCCTTTTCCGTGAGTTTTTGGTCAAAAACAACATGAATATTATTCAGCAGCCTTCGAGTTCACGTGATCTGGCTCCCTACGACTTTTTCCTGTTCAACCGACTTAAAAAACCGACTCGCGAAACGCGTTAGGAAGACGGCTCTGATGGACATACCGATAATGGTGTACCAGCGGTGTCTCAAGGATTGGATCAAGCGCTGGCGTAAATGCGTTGCAGTCGATGGGGAGTACTTTTTCGATTTTATGATTTTATGATTAAGGTCCTAAAATCTTTTCATCAAGGTGGTATGTACATGGAAGCACATACCTTATGAGAGTATTTGACATACTTTTTTGGAGTGATTGGTTAGTGTTCGAGGACTGAGATGTTGGACGTGAAGTCGATTGTAATATATTGCAAATAAATTATAAGCGGTATAGAGCTGTTAGAAAAGATAGCATTTATTGTGCCATCTGACAATTGCAGTAGACGAATTAACACATATCTTTAGAAATATAACATATAAAAAGTCAATGTTCATAATCACAAAAGAATAACAATTTAGAAAAGAAATCTGCACTCGATTGTATTCATCGGTGAGCACAAAGTTGAGCTAGTCCGGTGTGCTGAAGCCACGCGGTAACGAATGTGACTCGCGAGCACGACCCAGCACAAGGTGATATCGATTTACGAGAATGCACCGTTGAGTTACACATAATTCACAGCTTGTTTAGAGTCTGATTTTCCTTGAAACTAATTAAAATGCGATTTGAGCTTCGAAAAATCTAAAGAGCTACGATATACGCTACACGAGGTGAGACCGTACCGTTCCGCTAGATTTTCACAAGTAAATATGGCTATGGTTTTAAACCAGCCGTTTCTACTGAAGCCATGGTAGTAATTGCGAGAGATCGTCTGAAGCTGCGTAGTATGGAGTAAGAGTATGATCAGTTAAGCTATAGAGTTAGAAGTTGAGGTCAATTTATTTGTGGGAGGTTAAAATAGGGGTTATTAAACGACGATATATGTTAGCAATAAGGGATTTGATGTTGTACGGCAAGATAATTCCTAGGGTGTTCAGTTATCGTGTTAATTTAGTGTGAGTTGGACAAGGAGATTAAGGGTTGGTAAGCGGCTGCGATGATGGGAGAGCAATTTTGAGATAGGCCTGGAGCTTGCAGAGCTTGCATAGAGCTAAGATAGTCGGTGAAAATGCAGTAGTTAGGAATTTTGTTGCATCTTATGATTTTGATCGATTGTAGTATAGCTAATGCTTCCGCCGAAAAGACGGAAACAAAAGAGGAGGTTTTGTATTTAAGGGAGAGAGATAAGGAGGGGGAGTAGATGGCAAATCTGACGTTGTGACGTAGTCACATACAATAAAGGAACAGTAAGACACAAAATTAATATCGAATAAGACAAAAATAAGACTTTATTCAGAAAATTAACAAAATAACAAAAATTAGGAGCCATAGGTGAAATAAAACATAGCGGATCTCCGGAACTAAAGCCGCGGTTCGGACACGTAGGACGTCAAAGCTATGGAATGTTCCCTCGCTGTCGAAAACAGCAGGTCAGCGACCAGCTGACCCTGCATCGGCAGCGAGGGAAACGCCAGGCAACCGTGGCAGGAACCTGTAACAAGACGAAATTGCATCAGAAGTTGAAATACGAATATACAAAATAAGAGAGTGGGAAAGAAAGTGTAGGGAATATAAAAGAGGCTGCAACAAGAGAGGATTCTCTTCTCCGGCAGAAATTCTGATCCGAGACAGTTTTCTCTTGTGGCCAACAGTAATTTTTTTAAATTTAAGATTCTCATACAACAATAGTGACTAAGGTATCAGAGGGTTTGAAGTAGCCCGTCAACGCGTTAAAAATTTTACAAAGAATCAAAGAAATGCCAGTAGAGCAAGTGAAAATACTACCATAAAATTAGCACTTAAATAAAATAGAGAGCGGACGCTAGAAAATAAGGAAACTAATATTAAAAAAGCCGAGCAGTAAATCGAAAGTAGAAATCAACAACTGCCGGAATAGAGTTAGTTGAGGAGGACTAAGGAAAATCATATAAGAAAAACTTGAGTAGAATAATTAGAAAAAAGTTAGATCATAATAAGTAAGGAAAATTGGTGGCACAACGGAATGATCATTGCAAGAAGACCAATCACTAGTATCAAGGCGGTACGTGTCAGAAATTGGCGAAGGAAAGCAGGAGTGGATCGCAGAAACAGAAGGAATGAATTTCTGCGACAACCAAAGAGAACAGCAGCAATAATCAGGGTGCGATAGATCCCATGATATCGGAATAAGTACCCGCATCAAGGAGACCTAGATTTTTTCGAGTAAATTTTGGGAAATCATTAAGGAAAACTAGTTAGTGGGGGAAATTTAAGGCTCACCGTCAAACAGAATCCAAGGAAAAGAAATTAGATAACCAGAAGCCAGTAATAGAACCAGAGTGAGAAAAAGAAATCTACCAGCCCCGTCAAGCACAGCAGACTGGAGCGACACAGCGGTCATAGGACGATAAGAAAGAAGAACAAAAGAAAACAACTCACTTAGACAGAAGTCCAACGGGAACCATCCAGGGTGTCGAACCATTACATCTGCCATGGATTTCGATAGAATTCCCAAGTAAATAAATAAAATCATTTTAAACGTAATCCAGTGCAGACACATTATAGCCTAAAATAAAGATCCCTCGAGACTGAAAGAAATTATCACCACGAAAAAACACACGAAAGATTTACGGAGACCGCACAAACAATACAGACAGAAGACCCGGACGAAAAATATCGTGTAAATCGAAATATGTCTACAACAGCTGACAGGCGTGCCAGCAACATATCTCCAAGCACAACAGACGGCACATTTCAGCAGTCAGGAGGGCGCATATCGAGACGGACGAGTTCAATTTCGCCTAGTTGTGAAGTTCGCCGCCGATCCTGAGAGCGCACGAGTGGAAGTCCCAATATTGTCGAGGATAAAGAAGAGCAAGAAGCCTTTACACCTATTATTATGTCGAAAACTGATTGTACGGCCAACGGCGCCAACAAGCCGGACACCGCAGATTTCGTATTTATTGTTAAATAAACCCCACTTATACCTCCTTCAGAAGTCTATAACTAATTTTCTCCGTGTTCGAGCCCGAATTCTTCTCCCCAGAAGACAAACATTTAATAATAACGTAAAAATACCGGTACATTTAGCGCCCGAACAGGGACTCGAATACAGAAAAGAAAGACTGCGGAGGTAAGGTAGGGCGCCTAGTAGGTAAAGAAATTGGGTGTCAGGCATAAAGAATAGCTACTGGCGCAGATCAGAATATCTTTACTGTGCTCGAGGAAATACGCACGATGGAGAGCAAGGGGAGCATCGTAGGCAGGAGGGGGCTACCAGAGGAGGAGGCACGACGTATCTCTGGGAATCTACTACCGCGGATCACCTGTTGGACGACCAGAGACAAAGGGATCGGAGGCATATCAACCGATTGTCCGATATTACATCGATAGAAGAGGGGGAAGATGGATCAGAAGAGATTGCGAATAATCGAATAATTGGTGAAAACGATAGTACACCGAGAACCCCTGACAGGACTACGACAATTTGGCTAGATCCAGTCGAGGTAGACCAAATTGTACAGCTTCTCCAGAGGATGGAGGAGAAGATTGATAAAAAGCACGACGAGGTGATCCGTACGCAACAAGAGATGAGGGATGAGTGCTGGGCAACAATAAGTGGGTTGCGAGAATCCACTAAAGATGCTCTCAAAGGAGAGAATACTGCAGTACAGAGCCGGACGGATCGGAAAATTAAAGAAGCACAAAAATGTGCGGGAGGATCAGGAGGTCATGAACAATTATGTTCAAAAGGAGGCTGCTGGCCAGAGGGTGACCATGGAGAGGCTTGAAAGAAGAATGCAGGAGAGTAGTATGTATACACCTTTGCTCCATTCCACTGCTATCCTTACTCCTTCCCCCACCGCGCGGGTACCCCCACCACTCCACTTTTCCACCGTCGCGCTACCTACTCTGCTTAACCAGTGTCGGTAACATGAAGATGGAAAAGTGAGGTGGTGTGGGTACTCTAGTGAACAAGGAAGAGTAGAGATAAGAGCAGGATAGAGCAAAGGTGTACACATACTTGGAAAAATAAATAAAATGATGTACTCACCACCACAGCTGTTGTCAGCATTTACCCTCCTTTCGAAGCGATTTTAAACTCCTGTCTCTCGAATGTACACACACACACACACACACACACACACACACACACACACACACACACACACACACACACACACACACACACACACACACACCATGGAGGTCGCATCATGACAGCGATCAAGGCATTGCTTCCGCATGATTCTTCGATGAGATGCTCAATACCTACAACATTCACGCGTTCGAGTGCGTATATTGAACACTCCATGACAAGAGCCGGCTGCATACTTGCTAGAGACTCCGCATGAAATAGGTGAGACCAGTCGATGTAAATGGTCTCGCCGAAGTCGACTAACAATACCTCGCAGTACCCATCAAAGTCCGGGTAAACCACTTCCCCGCGGACAACTCTATTGAAACGACGCACAATACAGGATATTCCGATATAGAGTTCGCCAAGACCAATGGGTCTTCCTCGACGCTCCACTAAATACACGCTACGTATGTCTACACATGTCCTGTGTATACAGGAACACGCTTATCACACTCTCGACTAAAATTATTCGACACCAAAACGCGTCGCTTAAAATTAACTTGCCGTATCGCCGATACATATTGCTTTTTATTGTTTGCGTGTACGATGCCAAAGACAGACTAAATGCTCGAGATGCTGCTAGAGAGTATCACGGGAATAAAGATAACAACCTCCTATGAATCATAACTAGGTATCCAGCACTTTGAATGCAATGAAAGCGGACTTCGAGCATGTATAGCCGTGCGCTGTGCTCCTCGTCAAACGCTTGCTCTACAGTAAAAGACATAGAATATGATCCCGCACAGAGAGAGAGAGAGAGAGAGAGAGAGAGAGAGCGAGAGAGAGAGAGAGAGAGAGAGAGAGAGAGAGAGAGAGAGAGAGAGAGAGAGAGAGAGAGACTTCAATTATTACGCTATAAAAATACGAGACACAGTAAGATGAGATATTTGAAAAAAATGAATCAATATTGTATGGAGAGCACTTTAAGCATTTACCGTCGGATGCAACAGCCGTGTAAACATGGTAATCCGCGCTCGGAGATTCCTCTACCGTTAATTATAACACTCGTAATATCACTTTTTAATTATTTTTCACTGTGGGTGTTGTCATCACAGTATACTTCTGAAAAAAGAATGAAACAAGTATTTAATTGAAAGCATTGGTCAATGAAAGCAATGTGTACAGAATAATCGATACTGTCTTACCTGATATGAATCGGCTCATTATACAAAGTTGGCAGCGTTGATGGTCTGCTACCACCAACGTCAACTGCGGATGGGGATGGCGGGTGACACTTTTCTTTTCCGAAGATAGATCTATCTGTACAATGTATGTATCCTCCTCCTGCTCTCCATAACACGAATAACCAACCCTCGGTGTCGGTTTTGATGCAGGGGCAGCTCACTCTGCAAGACATTATTTTTTATAATTAAAAATAAATATAACATGCTTTTAAATCACGATATTTAAAATTATTTTATATTCTTTACTTACCAAGCTCTGCTGCTTCGCTGCTAATCGACATCGGCACGTATTCCATGATCTGCTGCGTTGATGAACCGAAGATGTGAGCTCCGTCTTCTTTCTGTCGCAGATCTTTGCTGATGCTTCAGTTTTAGGACTGTGATAACTCACATTTTCTCTCTCTCTCCCTCTATGACTGTCCTCAGTGTATACTTCATAATATTTAGAGCGAAATGTACACTATATAGAATTATTTACAACTGTGTCATTATCATAAATAGCTACACATACGGAGAATTAGTGCGTTCGCAACGCAACTCCAGTTACATGATCAGCGATATGACCACGAAACAGCACAATTATTTGGGACAAAATAATTTTCATAAGCTCCGTATCCTCCAGCGCTAGCAAGATCATGATGTGCTCGAGCGCTTCTTGAAAGAATTCCTCGGAACCAATAATCTCATACGCTGCTGCACGAGGCGTTTCACTGATAACTATCTTTTCACGGGCATATGATACCACCTCGTTCATACACCGCTGAATCGTTTCACTTTTGCTCTCTAGAGCCTGCATATGAATATCAATTCTTCTACTTATTTCAATGAGCATATCAACTGTCCACCGCTGAAGAACAATGTTTGGAGAGGATTTTTGGAAGCGTTTCCGTTTCGATTCTCCAGATTCCTCTTGATTGTCCTATTCCTCATTAGCGCTAATGCATATTTTACCAAATGACACAGCTCTGTACTGGTACAACGAGGTTAAAAGTGTGTAAGGCGCTCTGTGCTCTATGCGGGTATTACACATTTTCTCGGTATCAGACCCATGAGCTTCGAAATATCACTGTACGTTAGAAAAATAACTTTTAAACATTCGTCATTCGTCCGCACTCACAAGGAAAGATACTTTGGTGTCCCCCTCCGATTTTGATAAAACTCACGTAAGTTGTAGAGCATCGAAAACTAAAAGACACGTATTTTTTTTATCGACGGAAAAACATTTCTAAGGGGTGAAATCGCCCTTCAAAATTAGCATGTCGAGGGGTGATTATGCAGTTTCACCCAGAAGGCGTCAATCGATTTTAATGAAACAAAAACCAAAATACTCCTCATTGAAGACAATCAACATTCCACGTGAAGTTGAAGAAAAAAATCCATTTGCAGGGGTGAACAACCTTCTGATTTTTCGATTTTGCACCCTGCACAAAAAACTAACCAACCAAATTGAACAGAACATACACCATTTGGAAGCGCAAGTTAAAATAACGATGACGTATTTTTGCATATTCGCAGGAAAATGAGTCTACGGGGGTAAACTACCCCTTATACATTAGTACGTATATTTGTGCGTACATTCTTGTTTCTCGTTATTTAAATGTCCAAATTGATTCAAAACATTCTTGTTAGCCGAAGTCAACGGGGGGCACTTCAGATGATGCTTTGTTTATTATTAAGGGGGTGACCGGCTGTTACTTACAAGTAGAATGGTCCATTCCCGAGTTTCGCGTTATTTACTAAAAAAAATAGCTTGTTTAAATACAGAATACTGGGGAATGTTGCTGGGGTTGAGTGGTTGTATGGCATATATGTATGGCTGTATTTCGAAACAGCGGCAATCAGCTGAGAACATAGGCGAGAAATAACAAATACCCGGTTTCGGCATGCGCATTTATTCGACTGTCGTCCTTTCCACGTCCCGTGTTATCGCTCTCCCCACTCTCCATTCTCTCACATTTATTCTTACCGCCTTGCGCATCTACATACACCACAGTATATAATATAATGTATCATTCCTTTTACAATTCATCAACGTGCAATGTGCACGTCATAATTTGCAGCAATCATGGTTCGTAAGTCGTGCAGAAATGATACTCTTTAAAAAAATGTTGCAAGCATAAAGACTTCTTGCACCATGAGCATCTGATGATGGGAACATTATTACAACCTAGTACTTCACAGTGTGCTTGAGACGATTGACTGAAACCAAAACTCACTGGATTGTCGAACTTGTTTGGCTTATCAGTTATATAATTACTTTTGAACCATGCATATTTGAAAAGATTTATATATCTGGGTGATAAAAGTTGATTGTGTGCGAGCGATTGCAGTTTGATTATGTTGTTTCTCAAGTGTAAATTAATATCAGAATTAAGTAATAATACACTGTCGGAAAAATGTCGTACAAAATTTTTCCATATTCGGAAACCAAAAACGTCGAGTGGTTGGATTTTCCCTGTGGTGCCTATAGGTATTATCTTTGTGATTGTTTTTTTGCCCCGAGGTGTTGCATTTTGAACAACTTCTGGGCAGTGTCCACTCCACGAATCTATCAACAATACGCTGTCACGGCCGGTGTTGGGGAAGAATACTTTTTCCAACCAAACTTTGAAGTGCTCTATACATAGGATGATATTGGTTATCGATATAGTATAATTCATCATATGTTCAATATTTTCTAACAATCATTTTTGTCCATACCTGAAGTAATTTTTCCGGATTTCGTTGCTGTTAAAAATACGTATTCTGGCCTGAATAAATTTTTTTCCACGATTGGGCCGAACTCACCCTTTTCTCCTTTTAGGACGATAAAAAGGGGTGACAGTCATTTTCCATCTGCATTTATGGTTGGCTGGATAGTGTAGCTGTGAGTTGTAGATGATACGGATTGTACTACACATTGCACTTGTTTAGTTCCTTCAGCCGTCAGAGTCCTGCTAGAGTGGATTTCCAGTTGAAAACCGCTCTGATCTGAATTATATATGTTTTCCGGTCCATATTTTTGATTATATGGTTTAACTTCATTCACGCAGTTTTCTGCATTCATCCTTAAAACTGGTTCGTCTTCTATAGTCTTTCGTGTTACGAATTTATTAATTTTCCTGGACACAATACGATGTGATTTCTTGAACTTCCAAAGCCAATTACGAGAAGCTTTAAAACGAATGTCTTCGTGACCTATCTCTTTTTGAGCTTGTAGAGCCCACTTTTGAAAGTCGATATTATGAACAATGAAACCAGCATCTACTGCGGCTTGTATGTTTTTCAAAGTATATTCAGAGATTTGAGCTAATTTCTCCTTGTAGGTCCCACCTTTGTTCATTTGATTTGCGCAGCGTTTTAATTGTCGTACAGATTTGACTTTTTTGAATTTCTGACTGACAGTATCGACACTGTAATTTTTCTTCTTACCGGATCTCCAGTATTCGATTGCTTTGCGTTTGTAATCGTACCTTATGTCTTCTTCGTCTTTAGAACAAGTATCAGAATCCACTGGACCTTCATCATGTTGCCAAAGAGTGTCCTCGACAGGGTGAACATCATATTGCTTGAATGGCTCTTGAAAATCTAGCGATTGTTCCTCGATAATTTCAACTCCGTTATAATCTTCCATGCAGTCGACCAGAACTTTTTCGAAATTCTGCTTTACCTCGATTTCTGCATTGTTAATCGGAGTTTCGGGAATATTCATGGCTTCAAATGTAGCCAAAAGAAGTGTAATGACGTTGATTGGATTCACTTTCATGGTCTATCGATTTTTTTTTGTCAGAAATTATAACTGACGCACTGGCACTCCGTTCAAATGAGCAACTGAAGATCGCTGTATATATCGCGGTTTTTATCTTTGAAAGACTTGTTATTGAACCACATGCGATATCAGCAGATAATACGCAGTCCCAGATAGCCGCCTATGTAGAAAACACCTCTTACTGCGTCTAAAGTATTTTTATCATATTGGCGTATGATTAGATTACTCAAAAAAATAAGATCATATTCATTTCGTTGGAATAATTGACAATGTTCTATAGATGGAACGACTGTTGCATCATCGACTTATTCCGAAATTTGCGCTGATTCGAAATACAATCTAATCGAAAGGTCGATAACATATGACGATAAATTATTGATAAGCACAAAATCAGCACAAAGAGTGAACGCAAGCAGCTCTTTAACATGTAAATAACGAGAAACAAGAATGTACGCACAAATATACGTACTAATGGATAAGGGGTAGTTTACTCCCGTAAATTCATTTTCCTGTGAATGTGCAAAAATACGTCATCTTTATTTTAACTTGCGCTTCCAAATGGTATATGTTCTGTTCAATTTGGTTGGTTAGTTTTTTGTGTAGGGTGGAAAATTGAAAAATCAGGGGGTTGTTCACCCCTGCAAATGAATTTTTTTCTTCAGCTTAGCGTGGAATTATGATTGTCTTCAATGAGGAGTATTTTGGTTTTTGTTTCATTAAAATCGGTTGACGCCTTCTGGGTGAAACTGCAAAATCACCCCTCGACATGCTAATTTTGAAGGGCGATTTCACCCCTTAGAAATGTTTTTCCGTTGATAAAAAAAATACGTGTCTTTTAGTTTTCGATGCTCTACAACATACGTGAGTTTCATCAAAATCGGAGGGGGAAACCAAAGTATCTTTCCTTGTTAGTGTAATTCCGGTAAAAGTAATCAACAATATTTTCATCGCTAGTGTAAGACACGTAGAGTTCAATTCGAGCCCGGCGATGATTATTTTACCAAATGATTCATTTAAACCATACATAACGGGGTTCGCTAGATATGGCGATATCGTGTGACACGTAGCATCGTTATTTGCCATTTTTATTGCTTTCTTGTAGACTGTAACTTTTCGAATGAATGGTCGCTGGTGTTCATACTCCGTTCTATATAAATTACCCCCACCATCTAATTGCATCACCTCTTCTTTTGATACTGCAAATCATACGACTGGAAATTGCCAATATCGTTCGATGTTTGTCGAATTCTCTTGATCCTAAAGCTCTTGCATACTCTCGCACACGTTGTAACGGTAATTTCTTATCGTTAGCATTAATTTTGTTTTCCAAGGGGAAGAATTCGGACTCGAACACAGGGATTATTAATTCAGACTTTGAGGTAGGCAAAAGTAGGGTTCATTTATAAAGACAATAAATATCGATTTTCGGATATTGGCACATTTGGCCATTACATTGCAATTTCCATGCGTTAATTTCGGCGATTATTTAACAACTCTTTTCGTGTTTCTCATTCACGTAGTTCCTCGAGACACCTAGCTATGTATTTTGTTATTGTTATACCCCGTTGGTAGTGAGCCTGTCACCTACATACACACTCAAAACAAGCGCGTCAAACTTGCTCGTTTTACTTCCTTTCTATCCACTTTAAACCTACTCGCTTATACACTGCTTGGGTATTCCACCTGTTTAAATGCTATGCGCTTAAATCCTATCCGCTTAATTCTATTCAATTAGTTCTATTCAATCTTGTATCACTATAAATTTCGTCTAAATTCCACTGATTATTTTTCTTATCGTTCAAATCACTCGCCTGTCTTTCCTCTTTCCGCTGTCTTCGTTGTTCACTACACAGCCTCGATTATCGTAATTATTTTGAAAACGTCGTTGTAGACTTATTGCAATCTCGAGATTTAGAATCAAATTTTATAATGCACGCACGGTTAACTTTCCGCCGGTATGCACGTAAAAGATAAACTCAATACTAGAAGAGCTCAGATTTAAAAGCTGAGAGCTAAGAGCAAAGTACAAATGCACGTATGACAGAACGAGAGCGCCTTCGATTCAGAGAGCATTTTCCCTCCTGCAGGCTCTTTTATACCTTGCCCCTCAGTCTGGTACCCCTCTACGTCATTATTGGCTTCAATTTTTTATTTACCGAGCTTTAATATTTTTTAATGCTTTTATGTTGCCACAATCCATCACTCAATTCCGCGATTATTTTATCTCCGACTGCTAAAATTCGCTGTTGGGCTTCTGTTGAAAAATGTTGAAAAATCACCTGGCGCATAGCGATCGATATTCGCCGTGCGTCGACCTGTTACTGGGTAGCTGGGTAGCGTGCTGTGCTCGGCTATAGCGGAGATAGCTGAGGTACTGCCTTGCATGTAAATTGACTGAGAATCTATTGGGAATGAGTGATATTTTCTACGCTCTCACATTTCTCACTCCGTGGCATGCTCTGTAGCGCTGGCTGCGTCATGTCCACTCTCAAGCGCACATAGCACATAATTAATATAATTGTTATAATTTAATTATTATAAATTCATTTTTATATTTATTTGTTGTTTTCATATTTTGTAAATTAATAGTGAAGGTCTAATAAACCGCTTTCTCTTTCAATATCTTCAGTCTGCTTTCTGTTTCCCTGCCTCGAGTGAATACTCATTATTTTCAATATATTACAGATTCCATCCAACACCATCAACAGGAATTCTCAACATTTTGGTCCTTCGAGCCGGTTATTCGACTCGTGCGCAGGCTAGCAACCAGGGTTTAACTACCTTCCGCTCGCATCTTTCGGCTCATCTCGACGTGGGATTCTGTGGATATTCCTTGCAGTCTCCTCTCATCGGCTCATCCTGATACTCGTCAGCCAAGCAGATTTGGTAAAGTAGAGCTCTGCGAAGCAGCTTCGTTGGTTTTTATTTGTTCAAGGAGGTTGTCAGGACAACAAGGTCTGAACGCAACTCATCAGACACCGGGGTGGCACCCGGTGATCCTGATGAGGACAAGGCATTGTTGGTCCCCGATGACACCACCACTGCGAAAAGGACCCGATCATCAGCTTGCCTGGCAACCGAGCTTATGCTGAAGGTCCAGTCTCAGCACAATCGGATTGAAGCGCTTCGCCACATCTCCACTACGCTAGCTGACGAAGCTCAAGCAACCACGCTGGCGTTGCTCGACATGCTAATCATGCAGATAGACAAGGTCCATGGGGATTTTCGTGGGGAGCACGAGTTTTTGGAAAGATCATGGCCCGCATCACACCACAACCATGAGTACTTTGTAAACAACTTGCAAGTAACCAAGGCAACGCTTGCACGCAAAGGCAAGCTCCGCCTCAAGCTCAAGTGGATACATTCTTTGGCATGACACCTGTCGTGGGAGATGCGGAGTCGCTCGTATCATTGGTGACGAACATGTCTGAAGCCAACAAGGTTTTGACTTCGCTAACCTCAGAGGAGCAATCTTGGGACAGCATGTTAGTAAGGCAGCTGCGCAGTCAGCTAGACCCAACCACACGAGAAGCTTGGGAAACATCTGTGGGGCGTTCATCGGAATCTCCGACCTTTGCCAGGATCAAGGAGTTCGTTGAAATGAGAATACAAGCATTGGAGATAGTGGAAGTCACTCCAACGTAATCAACCAACTCTACACAGTCATCGTCAGCAAAGCGTGCTCCTGCGAAGGTCGGCACTTACCAATCGACTGTGCACCATGCGACAGCAAGCACAGACCAGATGCTGCTACATCAAACGGCACGATCTGCAACCTCCGACGCCGTTCAACCACACAATACACAGTCGTTAACACACTAGGGTGTTGGCGCAGTCGTTCTCTCATTGGTTAAGCTCACAAACACAAGCTCAACATTATTAGCAACCGCACTCGCACACATTCACTGATCGGCATTGACTCACCAGGCACGACTTCACTTCGATCCTGGATCGGAATTGACATTTATCACGGAAAGAGCTCTTCCGGAAACTGAATACACCAAGCAAGCACTCATCAATTTCGATCATGGGGAACGGAGGAAGGCACTCAACGCAGACACGTGGTTCAATTTACCACGTACTCTACTCACACTAAGAAGAAAGTCACGGTACCGGCTCGCAATCTCAATACGATTACTATTCATTTGTTATCATTTGAGTCAATAGGTCGAACATGGCCTCATACAGTGAAGCTGAAGCTGGCTGATCCGGACTTTCTCACGCAAGGATCGATCGATATTATAATTGGAGCAGATATTTATAACCAGATTATTAAATCTAACATTCTCAAGAGCACACCATCATCGCCTATTGCACAATTATCAATATTTGGATGGATTATCATTGGACCAAACAGCTCATGCCAACCTGAAGTACTCACTGTTCGTCATGCTGCCGTGCAACACGATGATCAGGAATTACATAACGTACTCACAAAATTCTGAGTTCAAGAAGAACCACCAAAGGACACAGTCGGTCAACTCACACTAGAGGAGCAGGCATGCGCGGATCAGTTTTGCAACACGCATCAGTGTGATACTACAGGCCGATACATCGTTCGGCTTCCTCTCACATCTTTGCGTGCAAACCTGGAAGCTCATACTCAAAAGCACATGGGTGTCTGCAGCACATTATACGGAAAATTTCAAAGGATACTGAATACTGTCAGCTCTACTCACAATTCATGGACGAATACGAACGTCTTGGTCATATGGTGCAGGCTTCAAGATCATCTTCAAGTAAAATAAAATTATCTGCCTCACCACGGTGTTCTCAGGCCAGACAGCATCACCACCAAATTACGGGTAGTATTTAATGGCTATAGCTCAATATCTTCAAGAAAGTTTCTTAATGACATCATGCACACTGGACCTAATTTATTGCTCAATGGACCTTCTCAAACATCTGCTTATTGAAATTGCTCAAAAGCTTAAGGACTTGTACATGGGGGGCGGTTTTCCACTCGCCAAGTGGCACTTGTCGGACATCAAGGTCATTGCTAATATTTCATCATCACTGTCAAGCTCAGCTATCTCAATGGATGACTGCGAGACCAAATTCTTGGTTTGACTTGGCTTCCTCATGAGGAGAAGTTCACATTCTCATCACGGTTCCACTCAACTCATGAAATTTTCACGAACGCCTCGTTCTTTCCGAGGTGACTCAACCCTTTGATCCACTTGGTTTCGTCTCACCAGTTGTGATAAGAGCCAAAATACTCTGGTAAGAGCTTTGGCTTCATAAGCTCAACTGGGATGATCCACTGCCATCCCAGGTCAACACGAAGATTGCAATCAGAGAAGATCTCACTTATCCGGCCGGAATTCCAATTCCTCGGTAGTTTGACACATGGACCAACTCAACAGTGGAATTGCATGGTTTCTCTGATGCATCTCAACTAACCATGGCTGCAGTGATTCACATCACTGTTGACTCAACTTCCACAGGAAAGGTGACTTCACTTGTCTGCTCAAAAACGCGCGTAGCACCACTCAAGAAGCTCACTATACAACGGCCTGAACTGACAGCAGCTCTGTTGCCTGCAAAATTGGTTGCATGCGTTCAAGCCACACTCAAGGTTGAAATCTCATCAACTCACCTGCGGACGGACTCATCGGTAACTCTCACCTGGATCAAAGGTCATTCAGCTCGGTGGAAAGACTATGTCCGAAACAGAGTAGCTCAAATACAGGAACTCACACCCAATGCTCAATGGCGTCACGTGTCAGGCACAAGCAATCCATCTGATTGTGCCTCACGGGGTATCTCAACAGCTCACTGTCTTCTCACCAGTTGTGGTGGTCACATCTACCGTGGATGGTGAAACCTGTTGAATTTTGGCCAACAACATCAACTGATTCTGGAGTTTTTATTTTTAAGAGCATTGAGGAAGCCCGACCGGGGGTAGCTCTTCTCGCTGCGACTCTGACGCCTGAGTACCATTGGGGTCTCATTCATCGCTGTTCATCACTCACAAAATTGTGTCATCTCACCTCATTTTGTGTCAGGGTAGTGGCCAGAATCAGAAGGAGGTTAGAATCGGCAGGAACAGCTCCACTCACAGCAAACGAGATGGCTGCAGCAAGCGTCTTTTGGACAAAAGCACACAAGCCGTATTTTTTTAAAAATGAATTACAAGTGCTGCAGTCAGGCTTTTTTCTTCCATCCTCTCACGCCTTCAGTCAACTTACAGCTCCCATCAACCAGGAAGGTGTGCTCAGAGTAGGAGGTAGCCTTGGTCAATGAGCACCCACATATGAAGGTAGACACCCTGCCATTCTACCTCGTCACTGTCGACTTTCAACTCTCGTTATCGATTGAGCGTATTTGTGGACTCTTCACGGAGGCACTCAGCTCACATTAGCTCGAATACGGCTAACTCATTGGATCGTCGGTGGAAGAGCTCCTGTAAAAACTCATATTTTTCATTGCGTTGTGTGTGCTCGGCGAAAAGGAATTCGGGCTCAACAATTGATGGGTCAGCTCCCTTTTTCACGAATCACACCAATGCGCGCATTCACTCACACAGGAGTTGACTACGCCGGCCCTCTCACCTGGACATTTTCTCATTGGTGAAACACTCACAACTGTCCTAGACCTAACTCTAGAGGTTTTGGCAATCTCATGACATCATCAAAATCGGCTCTTTGGTTCTGCTCATGGATGAACGCTTCTCCCCGCGCAAGTAGCCACTCGCACGGGTCACAGCGTTGCATCCAAGCAAAGATGGGCTCACCAGGGTGGTGACACTCCGAACTGCTACCACTACTCTCACCAGGCCGATCTCAAAACCAGTTGTCTTGCCCCACCTCATCCAACGCACAACATCAGGGAATCTAATCATCAACCCCGTTGCTGATGGCGGGCGGAATTCTTGGAAAATCAACTGGCGCACAGCGATTGATATTTGCCGTGCGTCGACCTGTTGCTGCTGGGTAGCGTGCTGCGCTCGGCTATAGCGGAGATAGCCGAGGCAGTGTCTCGCAAGCATGCTGCTTGAAGCGAGAGGTTATCTCTCTCGCTAGACTTCGGCATCGCTTTCCAGTTCTCCCTCTCCTTGGACTTCAGCGTCGCACAACGACGCTTTTGTAAAGCGCAGCCATATTGCTATTTTTGACACTTCTGTGAAAACCCGCCTGGACAGCGCACATATCTCTCGCACACTCTCGGATTTCTCACCAGCTCACCGGATCTTTTCAGCATTTTCAAGCTCAACAGGACTCAAATACTATACACGATGAGAGTACATCGTTATAATTCATCGTAATTCAATGACGGTGAGGAGTAGAAATCATATCAGTGCATCCTCATAATTGTCTCACTTTGTGGCGTGCTCTGCAGCACGGGCTGTACCATTTTTTTCTTATTATACTTTGCCCGCTCGATTAATATAATTGCGCGTGTGCTTGTTATTCACTGTACTTTCCCCTAACTTAACTTGCTGGGAATGTACTGTGAATACATTCTCATCATTTGTGCATCCTCAAACTTTCATTTTGCCGTGCTTTGCAGCGCTGACTGCACCACGCTTTTAAAGGGTGATTTTTTTGAGGTTAGGATTTTCATGCATTAGTATTTGACAGATCACGCGGGATTTCAGACAAGGTGTCAAAGAGAAAGATGCTCAGTATGCTTTGACATTTCATAATGAATAGACTTACTAACGAGCAACGCTTGCAAATAATTGAATTTTATTACAAAAATCAGTGTTCGGTTCGAAAAGTGTTTCGCGATTTACGTCCGATTTATGGTCTACATAATCGACCAAGTGAGCAAACAATTAATGCGATTGTGACCAAGTTTCGCACTCAGTTTACTTTATTGGACATTAAACCAACCACACGAATGCGTACAGTGCGTACAGAAGAGAATATTGCGTCTGTTTCTGAGAGTGTTGCTGAAGACCGTGAAATGTCGATTCGTCGCCGTTCGCAGCAATTGGGTTTGTGTTATTCGACGACATGGAAGATTTTACGCAAAGATCTTGGTGTAAAACCGTATAAAATACAGCTCCTGCAACAACTGAAGCCGAACGATCTGCCACAACGTCGAATTTTCAGTGAATGGGCCCTAGAAAAGTTGGCAGAAAATCCGCTTTTTTATCGACAAATTTTGTTCAGCGATGAGGCTCATTTCTGGTTGAATGGCTACGTAAATAGGCAAAATTGCCGCATTTGGAGTGAAGAGCAACCAGAAGCCGTTCAAGAACTGCCCATGCATCCCGAAAAATGCACTGTTTGGTGTGGTTTGTACGCTGGTGGAATCATTGGACCGTATTTTTTCAAAGATGCTGTTGGACGCAACGTTACGGTGAATGGCGATCGCTATCGTTCGATGCTAACAAACTTTTTGTTGCCAAAAATGGAAGAACTGAACTTAGTTGACATGTGGTTTCAACAAGATGGCGCTACATGCCACACAGCTCGCGATTCTATGGCCATTTTGAGCGAAAACTTCGGAGAACAATTCATCTCAAGAAATGGCCCGGTAAGTTGGCCACCAAGATCATGCGATTTGACGCCTTTAGACTATTTTTTGTGGGGCTACGTCAAGTCTAAAGTCTACAGAAATAAGCCAGCAACTATTCCAGTTTTGGAAGACAACATTTCCGAAGAAATTCGGGCTATTCCGGCCGAAATGCTCGAAAAAGTTGCCCAAAATTGGACTTTCCGAATGGACCACCTAAGACGCAGCCGCGGTCAACATTTAAATGAAATTATCTTCAAAAAGTAAATGTCATGGACCAATCTAACGTTTCAAATGAAGAACCGATGAGATTTTGCAAATTTTATGCGTTTTTTTTTTAAAAAAAGTTCTCAAGCTCTTAAAAAATCACCCTTTACATTACACATTTTAGCACTCAATCAATTCAAGTGCAAGTGCTATCACTCATTCCCTGTAGTTTCTCGCATGTAAATTTACTGAGAATCTATTGGGAATAAGTGATACTTTCTACGCTCTCACATTTCTCACTCAGTGGCATGCTCTGCAGCGCTGGCTGTGTCATGTTCACTCTCAAGCGCACATAGCACACAATTAATATAATTTTTTTACATTTAATTTTTATATTTATTTGTTGTTTTTATATTTTGTAAATTAATAGTGAAGGTATAATAAACCGCTTTCACTTTCAACATCTTCAGTCTGGTTTATGTTGCCCTGCCTCGAATGAATACTCATTATTTTCAATATATTACAGATTCCATCCAACACCATCAACAGGAATCCTCAACAGCCCGCAGTGCTCGGTGCGTTCGCACGAAATCTCGGCTCTTATAGCAGCGCAATATAATCATGCAGGCTAGCGGGTGTAACTATGTTACATTATCTTCCGAGATCTTTGAGAGAGTTATATTTGAAACTCGCCCAAAGATCTCTTACATTGAATATCATTTAAAAAAAAAATTTTTTTTTTCAAAGTAAACTTAGATTTTTTTATGTTGCCACACCCCATCACTTAATTTCGCGATTATTTTATCTCCGACTGCTAAAATTCGCTGGTGGGCTTCTGTCGAATTTTTTAACGTCAACATCCCGTCGATTTCCATTAGTACTGGCCTTACCAACTTTGGCACAACCAGTAACTGCCACCCCCCTGTTGATCCATATGTTTCTGCGTCTACCTTTATTTGTTTCTTTACACGTTCGGTTTCACCGCCAAATGCTCCGACTACCTGTGTCGACGTTAGTGGTAGCATCGGGCAACTTTTCAAGATTTCCTCATTTTTCCGGAAACCTCCTCCGTCACACATGACACCTCGCTCCCGCTATTTATGAGACTTACTTCCGATATTCCAGCAATTCTACCGGTAACTTCGGACACCTCGGATGTTTCTCATCATACCACTTGCTTGGTATCCTTTCCACCTCCTCATACAAATATTCCCGTGGATTGTCCATTGGCATTGAATATATTACTTTCCCTTTTTCGCCTCCATCCGTCTTCCTTGGTGCTGGCCCTCAGATATCCGGTACTCCCTGAACTCTGTCAAGGATTTCCGGCCACATACTTTTTTCTTCATTAAGTGCGCCTTTATCATCTTCCTGAACTCTGTTTTCCCCTGATTCAGCCTGCCCTCGCCATTCGGTGTTCTTCTCTCGATCCTTTCTTACTGCGTGTTTACTACTGCTGTCGTTTTCCTCTTTTTTTCGTAGGTCCCTCACTTTCTTCTTTTCCCTCTTCTTCGCGTTCATCCTTTGTCTCGTGCTTTTCCTTTCCTCCTGTTTTACCGTTGCGCTCCGTTCTTCCGTCTTCTTATCGATGTTTTCAGTTCCTCCGGGCGCAACGGCTAAGCGTTTCCCGGATTTACGTTCATAGCTTTCGAACATTCCGGTTCCTGCTCTCTCGGGATCGTGTGTGCCACGAACGGTCTTTGTCGAATATGATTTCTTCACCGTGTCATTCACCTGGTTATTCAGTTGTTGATCTTGCCTTGGTAATTCTGGTCCTACCGGTCGATCATTTTCCGGCACAGAAAGTTGTCCAGTCCTGTTTTCCTGCCAAGGTGGCCTTGATAGGGACCATGGCCCGTTGGTTTGCCATGGTGGTCCCTCTCCGCTACCCCTCTAAAGTCCTGGTGATGAAGGGTGTCTGTTTCCGTCATTGTTTTCCGGCATTTCCCGATTTTCATATCTCGGGTACGGCCGTGCTGTCTGCTCACGCACAGTTTCCCTACTAACGTATCTCTGTTGCTCCTGTGACGCGTATCCATCTGTGCGTCCTGCTCTTCTCCTGTGATTAAAAAAACCAGCCACGTCCGTGCTTTCTAACGGATTATGTCCTCGTCACTCAGTCTCTCATTCGGATCTCGTGCATTTCCTATTACACGAGTTGCGTACTCAGCCCACGTCAAGGTCTGGCCTTCCGTATAAAAGGATCCGAATTCTAAGTTTTTCTTCACCTTATCTTGCATGTCACGGGCCCAATACCGTGAACGAAATTTTTGTTGAAACGTCTGCAAGTCGTGCACAGCTTCTTCCACCATCAACCGCCAACCGTTACCTACTCTTTCCAGTGCAGATCCGATAGTGTGTCGAATCTCGGTATCCTCGATTCCACCTGCGATACATAATTCTCGAAATTCTTTTAAAAACCTCATGGGCCTCTCCTTTCCATCACCGTTATACCAGATCTATAAATATAAAACCGGAATTTTCCCATAGATGGCCCTAGCTATCAATGTAGTTACCGTCAAACCGCGTCATTGGCGCCATTTCCTTGTTGACATCTCTGACAAAGATTTTCAACTCACAACAATATAAGTTTCATACAACAGCATAGTTTGTAATAGCGTTGAACATGTCGAATTTTGTGCCTGGAAACTACGATTTGCGGACAGCATTGATTTTCTGTTACCAATTGCAGAAATCTACTGCAGAATCGCATCGAAAGCTTGTCGAAGCATACGGTGAACATGCTCTTGGTAAATCACAGTGCTTTGAGTGGTTTAAAAAATTCAAAAGTGGCGATTTTTACGTGAGAAACGAAGAACGTGGAAGACCACCGAAAAAGTTTGAAGGCAGCGAATTGCAAGCATTGTTGGACAGTCAGAAATTATCTTACGTCAGTATTTAATGGACGTCGGTACTGTTATAGATGAAGCCACAGTCGGGTTCTATAGATCACGATCGATATCCATGGTAAAGGAGACTTTATCATGATAAGACAGACTTTCGCTCTGCTGTCATCGCTTTCGGATAGAGTGCGCCACAGGAGGATTCGAAAGAATTCGAGATAAATACATTTGATATATAAAAACTTGTTTTTATTTTTTAATGTTACAGATAATGCATTTAATCTAATAAAAACTCTTAACGGTAGATGAATATATTTATATACTAGCATATTACCCGTGCTTCGCCACGGGTATCTTTAAATGTAATTTCTTAATAGGTCAAAACAATGCCGCACATCCGTACTTAACGCTTACTTTTGCCTATAACGACTCTACAACCCGTTCTTGGCTTAAAAAGTAATATGATTTAATGTAATGTAATGAATACATTACATTACATTTGTCATTATAGTATAATACATTACATTACATTTGTCATTATAGTATAATACATTACATTACATTAAATCTTATTACTTTTTTTGTTTTTTTTTTTTTTTCTTCTTTAGTGAGGAAAAATCCTTCATGGACACCCCGGGTCCCTTGTAAGAGGACACCCGGGGTAGTGCCGGACTCCTACCGGCTAAAAAACCTCACTTTAACTTCTGTACCATGTGTTATGGATTATCCCAGGGATAGCTTCCCCTGTTCCCTACTCGGTGTCGTCCTTCCGTGTGCTGCGCATGTTCGATGGCTCGTCGTAGCCTATGAGACTCGGCACATCGTTGCACTTGAACGCGTAGTAGACCGCCCGCGTGGCGTCGTACCTGGCTTCTTTGCTTAATGTCACCGATCGTATCGTTTCGCTACCTGACGCGCACTCGCGCTAATTGTCTTCTCAGCTGTGGGGTTGGGGTCCCTTTCGCTATGGTGTTCCTCCCGCTTGGGTTGTCGTTAAAGGTCGACAATTTCTTGTTGTCGTCGAAGGGCTTTTTGCTTTTCCCCATCGTCGTGTCTTCCTTAGCTTCGCCTTCACTGCTAGTTTCATCTGGCGTTGTTCCTTCTTGCTTCTCGCTTCTTTCTTCTATGATTTCTTCTGCAATTTCTTCTGAATTTTGCTTTTGCTGCTTCTTTCTTCATTTTTCTGTAATTTCTTTTGAATTTTGCTCTTGCTGCTCCTTTTTTCGTTTTTCCATAATTTCTTCTGAATTTCGTTCTTATTGCTTAAAGGTCAACAATTTCTTGTTGTCGTCGAAGGGCTTTTCGCTTTTCCCCATCGTCGTGTCTTCCTTAGCTTCGCCTTCACTGCTAGTTTCATCTGGCGTTGTTCCTTCTTGCTTCTCGCTTCTTTCTTCTATGATTTCTTCTGAAATTTCTTCTGAATTTTGCTTTTGCTGCTTCTTTCTTCATTTTTCTGTAATTTCTTTTGAATTTGGCTCTTGCTGCTCCTTTCTTCGTTTTTCCATAATTTCTTCTGAATTTCGTTCTTATTGCTTAGAGGTCAACAATTTCTTGTTGTCGTCGAAGGGCTTTTCGCTTTTCCCCATCGTCGTGTCTTCCTTAGCTTCGCCTTCACTGCTAGTTTCATCTGGCGTTGTTCCTTCTTGCTTCTCGCTTCTTTCTTCTATGATTTCTTCTGAAATTTTTTCTGAATTTTGCTTTTGCTGCTTCTTTCTTCATTTTTCTGTAATTTCTTCTGAATTTTGCTCTTACTGCTTCTTTCTTCGTTTTTCTGTAATTTCTTCTGAATTTCGTTCTTCAAGCTTCTCGCTTCTTTCTTCGTTTTTCTGCAATTTCTTCTGAATTTTGCTCTTGCTGCTCCTTTCTTCGTTTTTCTGTAATTTCTTCTGAATTTCGTTCTTATTGCTTAAAGGTCGACAATTTCTTGTTGTCGTCGAAGGGCTTTTCGCTTTTCCCCATCGTCGTGTCTTCCTTAGCTTCGCCTTCACTGCTAGTTTCATCTGGCGTTGTTCCTTCTTGCTTCTCGCTTCTTTCTTCTATGATTTCTTCTGCAATTTCTTCTGAATTTTGCTTTTGCTGCTTTTTTTTTCGTTTTTCTGTAATTTCTTCTGAATTTCGTTCTTCTTGCTTCTCGCTTCTTTCTTCGTTTTTCTGTAATTTCTTCTGTAATCGTTTGGGTCTCGTCTTCCACTACGCATAGTGGTAGATCGGGTACGAGTACTCCATCGATACTTACGTCGGCGATCGATTGTCCTGACGATTCGTAAATACCAGATGACTTCCCCCACGCGCTACTATTACTGCCTTTGTCCTTACTTTGTAGTATCACACTTTGTCTTTATTTTACATGTTGTCTTTATTTTAAACTTTGTCTTTATTTTACACTTTGTTTTTATTTTACACTTTGTCTTTATTTTACACTTTGTCTTCAATTTACACTTTGTCTTTATTTTACACTTTGTCTTTATTTTACACTTTGTTTTTATTTTACACTTTGTCTTTATTTTACACTTTGTCTTCAATTTACACTTTGTCTTTATTTTACACTTTGTTGCGAAATCTTTTTTCCCGCCTGTTGCACGCACCCATTGTGCGTCGATGCTCGTCTCCTTTCACGTTGTTGCGAATTCTTTTTCCCGCCTGTTGCACGCGCTCGTTGTGCGTCGATGCTCGTCTCCTTTTTGCACGATATCACACGCCTCTACTTTATTTGCGATAATCCCACTTCAATAACGCTGGATTGTTATGGATTATCCCAGGGATGGCTTTCCCTATTCCCTACTCGGTGTCGTCCTTAACCGAGGTGGTCCTTAACACATGTCATAACACTGAAGGACTTCTTTGTAGACCACATTAGTAGTTCTTCCCTGAAGTGGTAGAATCACCAGGCTGCTTGGTGAGCTCACTCTGGAGCAGGCCACATAAAACTGTCCATGTGAGAAACACTCCTCCCTTAAGTCAATCCCTGCCATCTTCAGCGACTGCCCCTGGGACTTGTTGATGGTCATAGCAAAGCAGACCTTGAGGGGGAACTGCAGCCTCTTGAACTCGAAGGGGTACTCTGATGGTATGAGTGGTATGCGTGGTACAAATACCGACTCCCCTCGAGCACAACCAGTGAACACTGTGGCCTCAATAACGTTTCTATAAAGGGCCTTCACTCGTAGCCTGGTGCCGTTGCAAAGTTTGGGCGGGTTGAGATTCCGCAGCAACATCACTGGAGCCCCCACTTTGAGGAGAAGCTTGTGGGGTGGGAATCCAGGAGGGTTGAGGGAATTGAGAAACTCCACGGGGTAATGGACGGCGTCATCCATTTGCATTACTGAATCCACAGACCTATATTCCATTTCTGCCTCTTCGAACGAATTAAGTAGAATGTCATTAATGATGGCAGCGTTATCATTCTTGGGGGTCAGAATGGCACGCTCGCACAGCCAGTCCATAGACTTTTCCTTGATATCGGCTATATCTGGGTATATTCTGGTTGAAAGGTCTGTTAGGGTCATCACTACTGCGCCCAGGCCTATAGGGATAGTCACCTTTCCCTCGGACTCAGGATATTCTCCATCCCCTATTTTCAGTAGAAGTTCGGAAAATTCCCCAGCGGAGACATCACCTCTCAAGTGGACCCTCATGTTCTTCCTGAGAGAAAGTTTGCAGATAAAGGGCCATAAATATGACGCCTTGATGCACGCCTTAATCTCGTCAGCTCGAGTTCCCCTTGGCACTACTGGCAAAGTCTGCCGAAAGTCTCCAGCAAGCAACACAGTGACTCCCCCCATCACTCCATCGTTGCCTCTGATGTCTTTGAGAGTTATGCTCAGTGCCTCAAAACCCCGCTTGTGCGCCATGGTGCTCTCATCCCAAACAATGAGCTTACAATCTCTCAGAACTTTGGCCATATTGCTTTGTTTTGAGATGTTGCACAGAGGTGTTTCTGCATGAATGAGATTGAGGGGCAACTTGAAGGCAGCGTGGGCTGTCTTGCCTCCTTCCAATAGCGTAGCAGCGATGCCAGAGGATGCGACAGCCAAAGCGATGCCACGATCACTCCTTACCTTTGCCAGGAGCAAGTTGATGAGGAAAGTCTTCCCAGTACCACCAGGAGCATCCAAGAAAAAAACCTGCCCAGCACCTGACTCAACGCTGCTAAGGATCTGCCGATAGACAGCGAGCTGCTCATCCGTTAGTAAACCCTCATTATTCGATACCACTTGTGCCAAGGCGTTTGTATCGTAGCTGGTCTCCCTCAGATAGTCCTTATTTCCCAAAACTTTTCCAGACCTTGTTGGTTGAGGCAAGCCGTACTGAGGCAAACCCTGTCCTCCCAAAGCTAACACTGCGTCCTCAATCAGCACCAGGCATCTATTGTACACCTGCTCCTTCATCTGCTGCGCACTATCTTGCAACTCTCTTTCCACCTGCCGCGTGATATCTTCTGAAAAACTGTCTTTGTACTTCTCCCAAAGACTAAGAGGATCAGAGAGTTGACAAAAAACCAACATCACTGTGAAGAGCTCTCGGAGCTTAAACGGAGAATCACACAGGGCAGCTTCCCCCAAAGTACTATCCCAGTGATTGTCATCCTCCAGCAAACCTAATGCCTTGCATGTAGACTGGAATGTAGGATGAAGGACACCATTCACAATCTTCAACTCTGAAAAAGACGTTGGGCCTCGAACCTCATGTAGCAACAGACGCAGATAATAACATTCGGTGTTACTTGGGTGGATGGTGTACACCCTTCCCAGCGCATTGCCTCTCTTCACTCCTGACCAGCCATCGACATCGTTCCCTTGCTTCATTCTCCCAAACTTGTAATTTTCCCATACAAAGTAAGAAGGGACCTCAGAGTACAGGAGGGTTTTTGCAAATTCGTCATTTTTGCATAACTCGAAAAAAGCCAAGAGTGTTGTCTGAGGAGGGTTGCTAAGCTTCTCGGCCAAGTTGTCGGAGTTGAAGTACACACGCTGACCATTCTCGAGGTGAACAGCCAGATGAAAAATAGTGGGATACCTCTCATGAATAGGGAACGCTAATATCCTCCAAACCGCCTCCGAGCTACTAATATACCGCCCACTCTCATACATCTTTACTTCATCCTTCTCATTCTCCAGAGCAAAATACGCCTGGTCACTGCCCTTGTTCACGTACTTGCAAATGTATTTAATGGACTTAACAGAGTTACATAATTCTACATTGCTGTGAGCATCGAAAGTGCGTGACAAGACAGGGTTGTAGGGCACCACCCAGCGGTTGTCCAGTTTTATCCTATTGATTTCTACAGTGAAGCCACCGTCAGCTGGAGATCTCCTACGATACTGCGGATATGTATCGTCTCCTGTCTGAGTGTTCTTGAGAAGTGGCCGAGGATACTTCTTGCTGCAACTACCTCCTTTCATGCAAGGCGAATTGTAATTCAAGCTGCCGCAGGGCCCATGAATCATGTTGGCCTTGACAATGTTGTGGAGGAGAGGATCTTTCTCAGGATCAGGTATTTCAGCACAGATGACTTTGTCGATCATGTCAGAGAAGATGTGCTGCTCTAGCCACAGCAATATGTGAATGTGAGGCAGACCCCGCTTTTGCCACTCGACAGAGTACATAAAACATCGTACTCTACCAAACAGACTGCCCTTGTTCAAAAGAGATATCATCTTCTTCACCTTGAGATGGAATACCCTGGCTATGATGTCATGACGATCGTGAGACTTTTGCCCAGGCAGCAGTACATTTGTGATATCCTTCCACCTGGGATTACAGGTGAAAGTGATGAACAGATCAGGACGGCCGTAATGGCGAACATATGTCATGGCGTCTTGAGTCCGCTCATGCATATAGCGAGGTCCCCCAGTGAATGATGAAGGAAGCACCACCATTTGACCCAGCTGAGCAGCGTCAGCATCCTGTCCACTCACAGCGTCCTTTAGGTGAATATAGCTGTCTGCCCTCAGCTGCGCCTGATTGTTCCTGATGTAATTCAACCTCTCAGTCTCTATTTTGGCATACATGTCAACCAGAAATTGACTGAAAAGGGAGCGGAAGTACAAAATATGGTTGACCTCCCCTTGCCTGACCATAATACGATAAGAGTAAAACCTCGCTGCGGAGACTGTCTTATTGAGGAGCAACTTGGTCTTAGGATCGCGCTGAGGCAAGGCAATAGAGTACCCATCCTCGCCACGGCAAAACAGAAGCGGATACTGCAAGGCGTCGTATGATCGATGAATTTCACTAATGCGCTGCAATGTGTTGTTATGGCTCTGCAGCACAATGTCTCGATGCTTGAATTGCTGACCAACAATCACCAGAGCTACCTCATTTGCTGTTGGTGCATTGAAGCGACCTCCATGAGCGTCAGCTGGCTTTTATCTGCATGGATAACGACTTCGAACTTCTCGCAGGTTGGAGCTACCTTGTCCATGGCAGTCTTCAGATCCTTTATATAGCTATTGATGTCGTGTAGCATCTTCTGCAGTTGTTTGACCAATCCCTGTTTGACGTCAGAAAATTTGCTGCACCTCAAGCGTACTTCCCTTTCGTCGTCGCCCACAAAATACATTTGCAGAAATTGGGCTTCCTGTTGAGGTGCTGGCAGCAGACTTCCTATCAAATGATACACCTGCCCCTGAACTTTAAAAGTCGGTATGAAGCCATCTCGTAGAACCTGCTTAGCCCCAAATGATGTCATGTTGAAGCAGCCATTATACTTCCGAATACGTTCCATGAAGTGGACGTGCTCAGGGTGGATATCCATTACCAGGCTGTAAAGAGGCTCGGGCAGAGGTTCGAAGGGCGGAAGCTGCACCTTGCCAGCGCTGCAGCACATGCCGCGGGGCTCTTCCTTCCACTTCAAAGCATTGCAATATATGCATTTGTGGCTCATAGTACCCAGATCTACAGTGCTGTCTGCCTCATAAGCCACGTCAGGATCATATGCCATGCCTGAGTGAGCCTTGACTTTCCATGGAAGTGCTCGCCTTTCTACTCGTCTTCCAGGATTGCTTTGCTCATATCGAAATTCTGCCGCTCTGTGCACTTCAGGGTGATCTTGCTGGTACCTGGCCACCGCATCACGGTGCACTTCAGGATGATCTTGCTGGTACTTGGCCACCGCATCACGGTGCACTTCAGGATGATCTTGCTGGTACTTGGCCACCGCAGCACGGTTCACCGCAGGATGATCTTGCTGGTACTTGGCCACTGCATCACGGTGCACTTCAGGATGATCTTGCTGGTACTTGGCCACCGCAGCACGGTTCACCGCAGGATGATCTTGCTGGTACTTGGCCACCGCAGCACGGTTCACCGCAGGATGATCTTGCTGGTACTTGGCCACCGCAGCACGGTTCACCGCAGGATTATTCTGAGCATATTTCCTCGCCGCATCCTTAAGTTGCTTCCTCGTTTTAACATCGGAATATCTGGCACGACGTTTGCCAGGAGCCTTCTTGAGGATAGGAAGAGGTGATGGCTGTGAGAAGTCTAAATAGGAGTCGAGCTGGAAAAGCGGGGAAAGAGGTAAAGGCTATGAGAAATGTAAATAGGAGTCGAGCTGGGAAAGAGGTAGTCAGATAAACACTTCTTCAGGTTCACGTGGCAGGTACGCATCGAAATGGCCACTAGAAAGGTCCTGCGAAAAACGTAACCTCCTCACGGGATGACCTTCAGCACCGACACTCGCATACAGCTCGCCATTGCGGTAAACTTCGAAGACGAACTCGAACAATTGGCCAGCCGCCACAAGTTCGCATAAACCACCATAAGTAGAGGGTCGGGACATGTGAGCGAGGTACTCAGCGGAGCTGGTGTAGTTATCCCCCTCGCTGTTGTGGAACATGATGGAGAACTCCTCCCAGGTGTCCACCACGTGCCTGACGATTAGCTCACGCACCTCCCTAGCCAATAACTGATTATAATATACAGGGTGATTCAAAAAAAGTGACCGACCCGCAGTATGCCGATAGCTGAGGTCATTTTAAGCACAATTACTTAGCGGTTTTCCGAAAATCTCAAAAGTTTATTAATGAGATGCAATTAAAGTCAAATAATAAATGACCAATCAGGAGCACATACGCTTCCCGCGCCGGAAGTCGGCAAATGTTCGATGGAAACCGAGACCTCGGTCTGCGGCAACGTCGGACGGGATAGTATAGTAGAATGACGCATGTCATTTGTTCATTCGCATGGGTTTTTTTATGCGCGATCGAAGAAAATAATTGAAAGGTGATGTGCTCGTGATGTGTTCCGAAGTGAAAAAATGGGAATAAAATGTTAATAATACTTTAACCAGATGTAATTATTTATTATGTCTTAACCTTTAAACGTTCCAAATAGTGTTTGTAATTGTGTTTTGTTCTCTGTGAATAAATAATTGTACATTGAAATGTGTGGCACTCTATAACTGTTATCTCTATGATAATAATTAAAATGCAATGAATCTCCTAGGCAATGGTTCATTTAATACAGTATTTAATTATGATAAAAATTATGATGTGTTCATGACACAAATTATAGCGTATAAAAAGTCACAACTAGCGAATGCCTTTCGCCACTAGAAATGAGATATGTAGTAGGTATGCGTGACAAATGTCATATTTCGCACCTGACAATACAACTTGAAGCTTCAAATTATTAACGACAGCTTCATTAATATGAGGAGATGTTTTTACCTTTATAAGAAAAGTTAAGTAACACTTGATACATCGATGCATGGCAGAAGAGACTGCGATGCTACCAAAGGTGCCAAATCTGTCTGAAGCAGCTGCATTAGGACCAGAAGACGCTTCCATCAACATCTATAAGACTTTTCTATTAGACTTTTGTTATAGCTACGCATGACAAAATCAATCGCCCTGCCCTGCCGATGCTGCTTGAGTCTCCAAATTGTTGGTGGTTAGTAAGTATAAGGTGATAGCGAGATGATAGTGAGGTGCGAGGAAAGTGAAAGCAAGGTGAGCGGACGGTGAGAGTAAGGTGAGATGAAGGTGAGCCGACGGTGAGAGTGAGGTGAGATCAAGGTGAGAGGAGGTTGTGATCAAGGAGAGAGTAAGTTAAGACGAAGGGCAATTTTCGGTGTCCCTGTAAATGTGGTAAAAAAAAAATCGGTCCAGTTACAAGATGTTATGTCGGTAACAATTTTTCAATTTCGCCAAACGTAGATATTTAATAATGAACCGACATGAGTCTAAAGTTTCACATCAACCTGAACGGTTCATCCATAGGTCAGACTGGCCCAAAATAATAAAATCTAAGGGTACATTCAAACAAGATTGTTTGGTTCCTCGTCGGTAACTCGAGAACATAGCAAACGCATAATTTGTACTTAATTTTCTATTTATATTTCGTAATCAATAACGCAAAGTTGCCGTTGTTTACAATAAACCTTACATTAACTCTGTTATCGTGAATTGACGTTTTTATCTCAGTCACGCGAGATTCAACTCCTTATAAGCGAACGATTCCAAATAATAACCCTTAAAAATATTATACCGTCAACCGTAATATGCTACGAGTATTTACTTGTTACCGGCATAACATCTTGTAACTGGACCGATTTTTTTTTACTACATTTACAGGGACACCGAAAATTGCCCTTCGTCTTAACTTACTCTCTCCTTGATCACAACCTCCTCTCACCTTGATCTCACCTCACTCTCACCGTCCGCTCACCTTCATCTCACCTCACTCTCACCGTCCGCTCACCTTGCTTTCACTTTCCTCGCACCTCACTATCATCTCGCTATCACCTTATACTTACTAACCACCAACAATTTGGAGACTCAAGCAGCATCGGCAGGGCAGGGCGATTGATTTTGTCATGCGTAGCTATAACAAAAGTCTAATAGAAAAGTCTTATAGATGTTGATGGAAGCGTCTTCTGGTCCTAATGCAGCTGCTTCAGACAGATTTGGCACCTTTGGTAGCATCGCAGTCTCTTCTGCCATGCATCGATGTATCAAGTGTTACTTAACTTTTCTTATAAAGGTAAAAACATCTCCTCATATTAATGAAGCTGTCGTTAATAATTTGAAGCTTCAAGTTGTATTGTCAGGTGCGAAATATGACATTTGTCACGCATACCTACTACATATCTCATTTCTAGTGGCGAAAGGCATTCGCTAGTTGTGACTTTTTATACGCTATAATTTGTGTCATGAACACATCATAATTTTTATCATAATTAAATACTGTATTAAAAGAACCATGGCCTAGGAGATTCATTGCATTTTAATTATTATCATAGAGATAACAGTTATAGAGTGCCACACATTTCAATGTACAATTATTTATTTACAGAGAACAAAACACAATTACAAACACTATTTGGAACGTTTAAAGGTTAAGACATAATAAATAATTACATCTGGTTAAAGTATTATTAACATTTTATTCCCATTTTTTCACTTCGGAACACATCACGAGCACATCACCTTTCAATTATTTTCTTCGATCGCGCATAAAAAAACCCATGCGAATGAACAAATGACATGCGTCATTCTACTATACTATCCCGTCCGACGTTGCCGCAGACCAAGGTCTCGGTTTCCATCGAACATTTGCCGACTTCCGGCGCGGGAAGCGTATGTGCTCCTGATTGGTCATTTATTATTTGACTTTAATTGCATCTCATTAATAAACTTTTGAGATTTTCGGAAAACCGCTAAGTAATTGTGCTTAAAATGACCTCAGCTATCGGCATACTGCGGGTCGGTCACTTTTTTTGAATCACCCTGTATAAGATATGAGAGGGACCGGAACAGGCAAGCTCCGTCTCCCGTGATGGGGATAATAGTGTGAGGCACCATCTCCCCATTAATATTTAAAAATTCAATTGACATACTAAAAAACAATGAAGAGAAAGGACAAAACTTATAGTTAGTGAGTCAGTGAGTCAGTCAGGACTTATCTTTTTATGTAGATAGATTTCTCTCGCGTCTCTTCCGTCTCCCTCTCGCGTCTCTTGCGTTTCTCACGTTCTTGGTGTCTCTCGCGTTACTCTCTCTCTCTCTCTCTCGCGCGTCTCTCTCTCACATATCTGACGTTGAAACAAATAATAACCGAAATTTTACAAAGCTTATAGTACCGGAACCGGAACCATACTGTTATGCGTTTCGGATAGTAAACTCAATATACGTAAAATATGCGCCATGTAAAGGGTGATTTTTTAAGAGCTTGAGAACTTTTTTTAAAAAAAAAACGCATAAAATTTGCAAAATCTCATCGGTTCTTTATTTGAAACGTTAGATTGGTCCATGACATTTACTTTTTGAAGATAATTTCATTTAAATGTTGACCGCGGCTGCGTCTTAGGTGGTCCATTCGGAAAGTCCAATTTTGGGCAACTTTTTCGAGCATTTCGGCCGGAATAGCCCGAATTTCTTCGGAAATGTTGTCTTCCAAAACTGGAATAGTTGCTGGCTTATTTCTGTAGACTTTAGACTTGACGTAGCCCCACAAAAAATAGTCTAAAGGCGTCAAATCGCATGATCTTGGTGGCCAACTTACCGGGCCATTTCTTGAGATGAATTGTTCTCCGAAGTTTTCGCTCAAAATGGCCATAGAATCGCGAGCTGTGTGGCATGTAGCGCCATCTTGTTGAAACCACATGTCAACTAAGTTCAGTTCTTCCATTTTTGGCAACAAAAAGTTTGTTAGCATCGAACGATAGCGATCGCCATTCACCGTAACGTTGCGTCCAACAGCATCTTTGAAAAAATACGGTCCAATGATTCCACCAGCGTACAAACCACACCAAACAGTGCATTTTTCGGGATGCATGGGCAGTTCTTGAACGGCTTCTGGTTGCTCTTCACTCCAAATGCGGCAATTTTGCCTATTTACGTAGCCATTCAACCAGAAATGAGCCTCATCGCTGAACAAAATTTGTCGATAAAAAAGCGGATTTTCTGCCAACTTTTCTAGGGCCCATTCGCGGTCAACATTTAAATGAAATTATCTTCAAAAAGTAAATGTCATGGACCAATCTAACGTTTCAAATAAAGAACCGATGAGATTTTGCAAATTTTATGCGTTTTTTTTTTAAAAAAAGTTCTCAAGCTCTTAAAAAATCACCCTTTATATACATCAAATCCGTGTACATACGACTCACGTAGATGAATATATGATACATTTACGAATATTCTAAGAATATCGTGTGAACATATGTAGTATGCATATGCATTTCGGATAGTAGCCTCAATATACGTAGAATATACGCCCTTGCAACTTACGCGTTTACAATGAAATATTGCGAACGACGAAGTGTCGTATACGATGAAACTATCTATATGTATATGAACATATACATATAATGTTCGGCTAATATACATATGTATATTGTATGAATATCCACTGAACATACTGCGCGTTGCATTCGCATATCCCTACGATATGCAATGTACGTCGTTTGTGTATCACTGTATGTACATAGGATATGTCATATCCGCGGATGTATATATGCAATGTATATACACTGCATGTCAAAATGCTATCTGGGACAGCACAGAGAGAAATACAATGTGCAAAACATTCACAAATTATTTCTCAAATATCGCAAAAATTTTCAATAGCATATAATACATTTTGTGAAGGAAAGTCAACAATCATTTATCAAAAATCGTAAAAATAACAGTGTTATTGAAAAAACTTTAAGTCCAATTAACATTCGTAAAAACGACACAAAACGAAATACGATATGATACGATATGATATGATATGATACCATATGAAACGAATTTTTTTCAGAGGATGAAGGGGGTGGTTTTCAGGGGTGAGATATATACAGTCGCCTTCCTTTGGTCTTCAACAATATTTGTGTAAGGTTTGGTTGAAATCAGTTGATTCGCTTGAATATTTTTGAAGAATCTTTTTTTAAGGGGTGAAGAGGGTGGGGTTTAGGGGTGAGATATATCCAGTGACTTTCCTTAGGCTCTCAACAATATTTGTGCTTGGTTCAGTTGTAATCGGTGAAGGCGTGTGGATTTTATTAAGAATTTTTCTTTAGGAGATGGAGGGGTTGGTTTTCAGGGGTGAGATATATTCAGTGACCTTCCTTAGGCTCTTAGCAATATTTCTGCTTGGTTTGGTTGTAATCGGTGAAGGCGTGTAGATTTTATTAAAAATCTTTTTTTCAGAGGATGAAGGGGGTGGTTTTCAGGGGTGAGATATATACAGTCGCCTTCCTTTGGTCTTCAACAATATTTGTGTAAGGTTTGGTTGAAGTCAGTTGATTCGCGTGAATATTTTTGAAGAATCTTTTTTTAGGAGTTGAAGGGGGTGGTTTTCAAGAGTGAGATATATTCAGTGATCTTCCTTAGGCTCTTAACAATATTTGTGCTTGGTTTAGTTGTAATCGGTGAAGGCGTGTGGATTTTATTGAGAATTTTTTTTTAGGGGATGAAGAGGGCGGTTTTCAGGGGCGAGATATATACAGTCGCCTTCCTTTGGTCTTCAACAATATTTGTGTAAGGTTTGGTTGAAATCAGTTGATTCGCGTGAATATTTTTGAAGAATCTTTTTTTAGGGGGTGAAGAGGGTGGGGTTTAGGGGTGAGATATATCCAGTGACTTTCCTTAGGCTCTTAACAATATTTGTGCTTGGTTCAGTTGTAATCGGTGAAGGCGTGTGGATTTCATTAAGAATTTTTCTTTAGGAGATGGAGGGGGTGGTTTTCAGGGGTGAGATATATTCAGTGACCTTCCTTAGGCTCTTAGCAATATTTGTGCTTGGTTTGGTTGTAATTGCTGAAGGCGTGTAGATTTTATTAAGAATCTTTTTTTAGGGGATGAAGGGGGTGGTTTTCAGGGGTACGATATATACAGTCGCCTTCCTTTGGTCTTCAACAATATTTGTGTAAGGTTTGATTGAAGTCAGTTGATTCGCGTGAATATTTTTAAAGAATCTTTTTTTAGGAGTTGAAGGGGGTGGTTTTCAAGAGTGAGATATATTCAGTGACCTTCCTTAGGCTCTTAACAATATTTGTGCTTGGTTTAGTTGTAATCGGTGAAGGCGTGTGGATTTTATTAAGAATTTTTTTTTAGGGGATGAAGAGGGCGGTTTTCAGGGGCGAGATATATACAGTCGCCTTCCTTTGGTCTTCAACAATATTTGTGTAAGGTTTGGTTGAAATCAGTTGATTCGCGTGAATATTTTTGAAGAATCTTTTTTTAGGGGGTGAAGAGGGTGGGGTTTAGGGGTGAGATATATCCAGTGACTTTCCTTAGGCTCTTAACAATATTTGTGCTTGGTTCAGTTGTAATCGGTGAAAGCGTGTGGATTTTATTAAGAATTTTTCTTTAGGGGATGGAGGGGGTGGTTTTCAGGGGTGAGATATATTCAGTGACCTTCCTTAGGCTCTTAGCAATATTTGTGCTTGGTTTGGTTGTAATCGGTGAAGGCGTGTAGATTTTACTAAGAATCTTTTTTTAGGGGATGAAGGGGGTGGTTTTCAGGGGTACGATATATACAGTCGCCTTCCTTTGGTCTTCAACAACATTCGTGTAAGGTTTGGTTGAAATCGGTTAACGCGTTTAGCTTTGTATGGCCGGACAGACAGACAGACAAACATTCATCTTATATATAAAAAAAATGAATGTTTGTCTGTCTGTCCGGCTATACAAAGCTACACGCGTTGACATTTGTTAATAAATAAAATATTTATCGAAGACGACAGGATTTCGGCAATAGTGCGCCTTAAGCCCATTTCTACGAAATAAACAGTCATATAATGACTGTTAGATCTCTTGTTTTTCTTTTTCATATATTTATACAGTCTTATGCATATTTATTTGATTTTTTTTATTTTTTAACTTAATCTGGATTTGACCCTTTAGGGCCGATTACGGCAAAATGCTGAATTATGCATTCATTTTTTTACATCGAGTTAATTATTGTAAAGAGCCTCCATATTGGTAAAGAGTCTCGGGCATTGATTTATTTTTAAAGCTGTTAGGTTCTAATGTTTAAAAAAATGAATATTATAGCGCAAATTTGTTTATACTCGAGTAAATGTGAGAACAGTGATGGTTTCTTTGCATATGTATGAGTATCACAAGTCAATCAATGCATGCAAATTATATTACATAGAAGGATATGTGATATTATATTCGTCGGAGCATCTAAGCGGAATTACATTCGCACAAAAACGTATATAATTGGTATCAAAATGTACGCTTTATAGCTCTGAGAAACTGTTATAGCGTTAAACCGTCGCCCTTCGACTGTGCCTTTGACTCTCGAACCGGTACAGCAACCGTGTTAGAGCACATATGAAAGAAAAATATAACGAATGAACAATTAGCCATCGTAACTCGTGGCTGGTTAGCTCCTTCATGCTTACAAAAGGGTTGAAAAGATAGTTTTTTATTTTGCTACGTCCTTAACGTATATTCGAACAATTATTGTTGCTGTTATTATTATTTCAATGCAAAAGCACTGCTAAGAAATAAATAAATAAATAAAGAAGGTTGCCGTCGCTACCGCAGACTTCGAATTATCTTCAGATCAGTGACAAAAAAGACGACACTGACAAGGACTACGACTATAAATACGATGACGATGATGGAGTCGATGACGACGACGACGATGTATTAAATTTTGAATTTTATCAAACTCCTTCTGCGACACTACTACACGTCTGTATCATTTAGGTTTGCTGTCTATGGTTAGCGTCATCTTTTTTGTCATCGTCTCCATCATCGTCGTCAGCACACAAAAATATTATTTAATTTTTTACTTACAATAACTTCTCTTCAAATATATCCCTTGGAAACACTATTTTCTTCAAAATGATAATGATAATGATATTAGATAATGATCTCGCTTGCTCGCTCTTTTGCTCGTACGCTCTGTTGCTCGTTTGGTCAGAAATTGCCGTTTGACAGATTAATGCTGTCGACACGAATGTAGCCACAACGGACAAAAACATATCACCGTGAAAAAGAGACTTCTGTCGATTCGATACACTCGAAATCGAGATGTCACACACTTGTTAATAAATAAAATATTTATCGAAGACGACAGCATTTCGGCAATAGTGCGCCTTAAGCCCATTTCTACGAAATGAACAGTCATATAATGACTGTTAGATCTCTTGTTTTTCTTCTTTATATATTTATACAGTCTTATGCATATTTATTTGATTTTTTTAAATATAGATTTGGCCTTTTACGGCCGATGAGGGCAAAATGCTGAATTATGCTTTGCAGAATTCTGTTTGCAAATACGTAAAATCATATTTAACCCTTTTACACCCCCTAAGGGGTGGAATTTCTAAAAATCCTGAAATTAGTTTTTAGACATTTGTATGAGTAACATTTGCAAGCGAAAACCAAGGCGATATCTCATTGTGCCTAAGAGAAATACGTAAAAATATATTTAGCCCTTTTACACCCCCTTAGGGGTGGAATTTCTAAAAATCCTAAAATCGGTTTCTAAACATTTGTATGAGTAACATTTGCAAGCAAAAACCAAGGCGATATCTCATCGTGCCTAAGAGAAATACGTAAAAACATATTTAACTCTTTTACACCCCCTTAGGGGTGGAATTTCTAAAAATCCTAAAATCGGTTTCTAAACATTTGTATGAGTAACATTTGCAAGCAAAAACCAAGGCGATATCTCATTGTGCCTAAGAGAAATACGTAAAAATATATTTAACCCTTTTACACCCCCTTAGGGGTGGAATTTCTAAAAATCCTAAAACCGGTTTCTAAACATTTGTATGAGTAACATTTGCAAGCAGAAACCAAGGCGATATCTCATTGTGCCTAAGAGATATTGAGAAATACGTAAAAACATATTTAACCCTTTTACACCCCCTTAGGGGTAGAATTTCTAAAAATCCTGAAATTTGTTTTTGAACATTTGTATGAGTAACATTTGCAAACAAAAACCAAGGCGATATCTCATCTTGCCTAAGAGATATGGAGAAATACGTAAAAACATATTAAACCCTTTTACACCCCCTTAGGGGTGGAATTTCTAAAAATCCAGAAATTGGTTTCTCAACATTTGTATGAGTAAAATTTGCAAGCAGAAACCAACGCGATATCTCATCGTGCCTAAGAGATATTGAGAAATACGTAAAAACATATTTCACCCTTTTACACCCCCTTAGGGGTGAAATTTCGAAAATTCCCTTCTTAGTGAGCGTCTACGACACGAAGGGAATATATCCCTAGAATTTCAAGTTTCTAGGCCCAGGGGTTTGGGCTGGGCGTTGATGAGTGAGTGAGTGAGTGAGTCAGTGAGTCAGTCAGTCAGGACTTTTCTTTATATATATATAGATATATATATATATATATCTTACAGGTAATGAATTTAACCTAAAAATTCTTAACTATAGATCTTAAACATCTAACTATGAGATTGATGCAGATTGGGTACAAATGTTTTAAACACGTATGATTACATCACCACTTATTACATTATAATCAACCATTCGATTAGGTAAGATTAAACAGTAGGCAGTGGTTCCCGCCGGAAAATTTGTCTTAGACTCAAATTCTAGACGGACATCTACTGGCGCTTGTTTAAATGCCTCATTCTGTTTTGAACAATCAATTACAATTAATAGAGCATACTCGATAAAGTTTTTCCTCGTTAGCAGGGGTTGAGAATCTCTGTTGTAGTATACGGCTTGAAAATTGAAATACATGTTGTACAGTACAGAGTATTGATTGTGATTCATATCAAGATTGAGGTTACCGTATGGATAATGTTGTGAGTTAAGAAATAGCTTCACATTGCCAATGTTGCAGTGATCGAAGTAACTAGCATTTGCATCTTTAACCATTCTCCGATTGGTTTGGAAAGCTACAATTACAAAACGGGGCTTTTCCAATTGATTCGATGTTTTGACTGTCCAATTATGTTTCGTTGTGCTTGGAAGCAGGGGATATTCATACATTTCCCAAATGCGAAAACTCATAGTGATGTCTTCTTTAATTTGACTATATAAACGTATTTTATACTTGTCTGCTCATGAATGAGCTCATGTTTTATATTGATAATGATTTTCTGATAGTCTTCAGCAAATCCAAGTATCATGGAGAGTGGGACACAAACATCAAAGTGGCCAGTATCATTCGTGAGCTGTTTGGTTTCCTCGACATCAAGCCAACCAGCATTTTCAATCATTGCGCTTCCACCAGGATTGAAGGATGCGTAGCCTTTCATGAGGCTAGTTATACCAACATTCTTACATCTATCAAACTCAATGGCATTGATCTCGTAGCGAATTTCCTCAAACAGATGTAAAATAGCATTGTTCACCAGCTTCGTTGCTGTCACAGCAGCACCGGTCACTTTCGACAATTTACCACACACATGTAGAGTAGTTCGTGAGGGCAAGAGGCATAGATCTTGATGTTTAATGGATATGCGGATTTCATCACTGTTATTGAAGGTTGATGTATAAGGTTGATGTGCATGTATCTCATAAAGCGCTACGGATTCGTCCAATGCGACGGCTGATTGCACGTGTAACGCCCCCTCCATTGCAGCAAAATATTACGGACGTTATTTTCTGCCACCAAGAATAACTCGAAGCCCTAGACTTTTTAGGAATTGAACGTTGCGACGTGTGATCATCTTGGTGGCGCGAACGTGACTGGTTGCTCGATGACATTTTAGTTCTCTTTCATATGCCTGCTCCACGTTATTATTATTATTATTATTATTATTATTATTATTATTATTATTATTATTATTATTATTATTATTATTATTATTATTATTATTATTATTATTATTATTATTATTATTATTATTATTATTATTATTATTATTATTATTATTATTATTATTATTATTATTATTATTATTATTATTATTATTATTATTATTATTATTATTATTATTATTATTATTATTATTATTATTATTATTATTATTATTATTATTATTATTATTATTATTATTATTATTATTATTATTATTATTATTATTATTATTATTATTATTATTATTATTATTATTATTATTATTATTATTATTATTATTATTATTATTATTATTATTATTATTATTATTATTATTATTATTATTATTATTATTATTATTATTATTATTATTATTATTATTATTATTATTATTATTATTATTACTTTTTATACAAGGAGTTGCGGAATCCTTTTTACGGATATCCTCCAGTCTTTTGAACTGGGGGGGTATGTGGGACTCCCAAAAAAATAGGCCTACTCACTAAACCGCCCTCTCCTTGTTGCCCTCCCCCAGACCAGGAACTATTTTCATATTACTTCTGGCTGGGGGTTCTGTCTGTTTTCGTCCGTTCGTCTTGCTGTCTGTAACTTGTAACGTCACGTCGGTCCGTCTGCTCGGTTAGGCGAGGCAGCCGTCTACGTTTTTTTGTCGCAGTATCGTTTCTGTATAGGTGGCAACTAACTGCCACATTCTGTTGAGTGGAGCATCACCTGGACAATGTTGTCCGGGGTGATGCTACTAACAATCGTCTGAAGTTCCAGTCGGGGTCCTGTCCAGCGGTCACACACAAAAAATGTGTGCTCCGCGTCGTCTCGTTCGTGTCCGCAGTACTAACAGTCTGGCGTCCGTACTCTGTTCATGTTGTAAAGGTACCTTCGGAAGTAGCCGTGTCCGGTCAGGAGCTGGGTAACGTAAAAGTTCACGTCCCCAAACTTCCTTCCGATCCACGGTCTCAAGTCCTTTACAAGTCGTCTCGTCCAGTTGCCTGTACGTTCTTCTGTTCATCGGTCTTGCCAAGTCTGTATCGTCCTGTTGCGCTCCGCAATTGCCGCATCCTCCCGTCTTATGTCCGCGCTTTTCCCGTGGATCCTTTTTCGCTCGAAAGCTAGAAGGTCCACGGGGATTACGCCGGCCACCACCAAAACTGCTTGTGCAGAGACAGTTCGGTAGGAGCAGGTGATCCTTAGCGCACCCTGTCTTTGTACCGTCGTCATCGCATGGCAGTATTTCTTTGTCTTCAGGGCATCTGCCCAGATCTCTGCGCCGTAAAGGAGGATCGAGTGGGCCGTCGCCATTAAAAGTCGTCTTTTCCCCGGTCTCGGTCCAGTCGTGTTTGCCATCAGGCGGCTTAAGGATGCTATCCTCTCGGCCGCCTTCTGAGCTGTTTTTTGTATGTGAGGCCAGAAGGTCGTCTTTGTATCTAGAGTTACCCCGAGATACTTGACTTCCCCCCCGGCCGCGATTTCGTCCGTCCCGACCCACATGGGAAGTCTCGTCTGTATACGTCTTCTACTAAGGACCGTCAGTTCTGTCTTTTCTGTCGCGAGTTGTAGTCCGTGATCCGTCATTCAACGTCCCACTCGTCGCATCGTCTGGTTCAGTTTTTGCTGTGCCAGGTCTGGAGACCGCTCGGTGATCACCGCCGCCACGTCGTCAGCGTAAGCGACGAGGAAAACACCAAGCGGCAATTCCAGCCTGAGCAAGCTGTCGTACAGTCCGTTCCAAAAATCTGGTCCCAGTATGGACCCCTGTGCGACCCCGGCGGTGATTTGCTTCGTCACCGGTCCTTCAGTTGTCTCGTACGTAATCTGTCTGTTTTTCAGGTAGTCCCTCACCACCCGAGCCAAGTAAGCCGGAACCCCGAAGTTGCTTTCAAGCGCCTCCAGGATATCGACCCGCCTAGCCGAGTTGAAGGCGTTCCTGACGTCCAAGGTCGCCAGCAGGACGATTGGTCGTGCTGCGTGGCAATGTCTGTCTAAGTCCAGGAAGGAGGCGACCACTTTTTGGATCGCTCCAATCGTCGATCGACCCTTCCTGAAGCCGAACTGCAGGTCTGAAAAGCCTCCGCTGGTCTGTATCACGTCCGTCAGTCTTGGTCTCAGTAATTGTTCGTAGAGTTTACCCGTCGTGTCAAGTAAACTCAACGGCCGGTAGGCTGACGGCGTATTGGGGAGGTATATTAATTAACAATTAATATAATTGTGTGCTGAATGTAATTTTGAGACAGCGGTGCGTGCAACGCAGTCAGGATTACGCAGCACGACACGCCGATGCTACTGAGTGTAATTCACTGCATCCACTCAGCAGTGTATTGCAGAGTGGTTGCAATGAATTAATGAGAGCACTTACAACTAACGTTGCTTGAGTGCAGTAATTTTGTGTGAGACCAGCTACGCAGTCAACACTGCGTAGCACAATACAACATAGAATGAGGCTGTACGGTTGAGCAAAAAATATTTACTGTACTTTCCCAGCAGATTTACTGGGGGAAAGTACAGTGAATATGAGGCACATGCTTAATTATATTAATTAAGCCGGCAAAATAACATGAGGAGAACGTGGTACAGCATGTGCTGCAACGCACGCCACAAGTGAGACCCAGTGCTGATGTACCATTTTCTCCTCTCTGACAGTGAATTAATACATAATTATGCCAGAGCACTCTTACCTCGAGCAATGAGTCCTGAAGAGCGAGAGGTTGAGCGAATCCGATGAATAATGTCCGTGGAAAAAGCCTGAGAGTCCTATGGATGCGCGTGCTGTCCAGAGGATGTGTAGCGAAAAAGTGCCAAATTCTCAAGATGGCTGCGAGTATGAAAGTTTCGTTGGGCGCTGGAGTCAGTTGAGCGAGATAGCCGGTGAGCGAAACCGAAGTCAAGCGAGAGAGACATCCTCTCGCTCGACGCGGCGTGCCAACGAGGCACATCCTCGGTTTCGCGAAGCCCATGCCTCGGCTATCTTCGACTCAACCGAACAACGCGTGGTAGAGCAGCGCAACAGGTAGGCGCACGACGATTATCGATCGCCGTGCGCCAGCTGATTTTCCAACAAGTCCAATGGTGATAACTTTACCACGAAAATTAACTAGTTCTCCGTCTTGATCGACTATGCGTAATTGCAGATGATCAATGATCCTCACGGCTATTGGAAGGTTAATGACGTGTGATGGAAAATCAATGATCTTATACCCCGGTGGTACTGCCGGGAAGAATTCATGAATCGTTTGAACTTTATGCTCATTGATGTACGCTCCTGAAGTAATATTGCACTCAACTCGCAATGCATTGATTTTCAGAATAGCAACAGGTAATTCTCAGCTATGAGAGATATGAGCAGGTAACTCACGATGTGTAAAACCAAGTAGTCTAGCAATCGAGTCTTGCGGACAAAAATCAATGATTTCACTACACTTTATCACGCTTCGTAGAGTATTGTTATTAGGCTTCAAACTAATGCTAATATGTTTAGATGCAAGCTGTTCTTGCAAGTACACATCAACGTCTTCAATCTCGTAACTTCCTGTAGGTAACACAATCACTTTTTTACCCACATAGATCTTGTTTTTCCCAGTATCGACGTTGGGTATAGAATTAAAAGATAGTAATTCCACTAGCCCAAGGAGATAGTTCTTGCTAGGTGAGAGCTCAATTGGTGGAAAGTATTGTACCTCTAATATAGATGATGTTCCAGATAAACTGAGAGTCAATTAATCTCCCATGATGGCTTGCACTAGACTGATACGATAAGCACCACTTACAGATTCTTATATAAGAATTTTGGGCATAGATGCCCACACTCATACTAGTATGTATCAAAATTTTGATGTCTCTTATGATTATACTTGATAACATTATCGGGACCGAGATAATCCATTGGATCGTATGGAGGCTGAAGATCACCAAAACTATCAAAGTAATCAACATTTCGGCCATTTTTCCGATAAGCCACCCAATGAGTACCTGGACCATCTTTATCATCGAGATTAATTATTCCAGATTAATGATAATGCGGTGCATCTGATGGTCAGTCGTTTCTCATAAATACATCACGAAAATTAGGAATTTCACGTGCATACTTGAGTAGATCAGCGTCTGTTAGAGCACGGTTTGGCAATCTTACTTTGAAATTTTTTTTTTTTATTTGCACCGAAATGGAAACCAAATCCTGTTTTGTGTGGCTTGAGATAGAGATCTTTACCTAGCGCGATAGCCTTAATCGTCTTATTATGCCTTTGACTTTCCGTCAATTGCTGTGTTGCAGCTTTCGCATCATTTACAGCTTTTACTATTCCAGCAGCGCCACCAGCCAATGCACCAGTTTCACTTAATCCAGCAAATAGTGGAATAAGAAGAGGCAAAAATCCTCCAACTTTTTTCGGTACTGGCAGAATACGAGGCACGCGTACATTTTTTTTTCCCACCAGCTGTCTTGACAGCAGCACGAGCACTCTTTAGTGCCGATCGAATAATTTCATGCGTGTTAGAACCTGTCGATTTTGAGGCAGCTTTAATTATCTTGGAAAGCATGGTTGGAGGTTTGGTCTTCCTCTTCCTCTTCTTTATACCCATGCCAAGCTTAGCCTTTATCTTCATGGCGTTTGTAACAGCGTAGGCTGCAATTTTTTCACTTACACTAGCGTCGTTTGAAAATACGCGATGCTAAGCCGTATCAGCTAACATTTTATCGGCCTTGTTGCGATCCTCAATGTTTTCACGATTCTGTGAGTATGCGATATCGTGTTCCTTGCAGGCTGCGTCTAGAGGATTTATCCCAGGATCACCACGAGCAAGACGTTCCGCTAGTTTCGTGCCTGGTCCACAGTATTGATAGCCCGGTAAATGAAGCTCGATAGATAGTTTGTTGAGGGCTTTATTCAGCAGACCGCAACCTTTAGGCATGATACTTACACTAGAAAGAGCAGTGAACGAATTATGTTCAGAGTATATAAGCACAGTATTTATACCCTAAACCAGGGATCTCCAAACTTTCCAGCCTTAGGGCCATACTGATTACTCCAGTAAGTTCCGAGGGCCAAAACCATATTATCATTGTTGCCGGTGGTAAAAAGTGAAATAGTCCAAAATCTGTCCGCGGGCCGAATGTGGCCCGCGGGCCGTAGTTTGGAGACCCCTGCCCTAAACCATCAGTCGCTGTCAACATGGATTTCAGAGAGCAACCGCTCTCGCTGCCGGTAATGAATTTTGATAGACTAGCTGAAAGGAAAAAAGTACGCACACGTCATGGTCCACTATTACCCAACAGTATCCGAGCAGTTTTTTGTAGCCCATCAAATTGTGGAAAGACCAATGCGTTGCTCACTCTGATTACACATCTAAATGGATTGAGATTTGAAAATGTATACATACACTCGAAATCATTGAATCAACCAAAGTACAAGTTTCTCGAAAAACTTCTGCAGCCTATGAAGGGTATTGGATTTTTTTTGCCTTTGGCGAACATGATCAAGTAGTATCACCCGAAGAAGCTAATATTAATTCAATCATGATATTTGATGATATAGCCTGCGAGAAACAAGATAATGTTAAAGCCTTTTACTGTATGGGTAGACATAAACATATTGACTGCTTCTACTTGTGTCAGTCGTATGCACAAATACCTAAGCATTTAGTACGTGATAACGTTAACATGCTTGTAATCTTTCGTCAGGATGATATTAATTTCAGGCATGTTTATGATGAACACGTAAATACTGACATGACGTACTCACAGTTTAAAGACTTATGCTCGAAATGTTGGAATGATACCAATCATGGATTCTTAGTAATTGACAAAGATCGTCAAGGGCTCGACTGCGGTAGATACAGGAAAGGATTTGACTGCTTTGCTACAAATATATCACGTGTAAAGAGTAAATCTTAATCAGATCATCATGAGCGGTCGAAGCGATAACATCGCTGACGAATTTCGTCGCGAGAGAAAGACGCTTTGTCAAGTAGAAAAAGTTAGAAATGCTATTAAACATAAATACAAGCTTTTTAAAGTTGGTAAGCAGATTATGGAAAAAGCTTGGGGTGAAACATTCAAACCAATCGTGAAGCCGCTTAAAAAACTTGTTAGTGCTACTGACACAAATACCCATGAAGTAAAAAAACTGGATTCCCAAGAAAGAGAAGGAGGAGAAGGAGGAGACAGAGGAGGAGGGTGAGGAAGATGCATCTCAAAATGAAGAGCAGGATAATTCATTAAAAACTGTATTTACTGATAATGATAATGATGATGATGATGATGATGATGATGATGATGAGAAAGCATCAACAAAGAAAAAATCTGACCAACCATATTCAGCTATTGAGAAATATTTGAACTTACGCGATAAAAATCGTAAAAAGTATCTCGATATGACTTATGGAGTTCGAAAGCTACCAGATGGTACACTTATGATTGGTGATTCCACCATAAGTTTTGGTAACGAATACGTTATTATTAATGATGATAACAACAACAAGTATGATAAGACCATTGATTTGCTTGAACTGCTGTTCAAAAAAGATCCCAATCAGAATTTCATAAGCAATGAAGATGTAAGCAATTATGGAAAAATTGTACTTAGAACAAATGCACACAAAAAATACTATAATTCTGATGAGCTAGTCCACAGACAAAACAGTAAAAAATATAAATCCTATATAGCTCCAATAATTGGTGCTTCTGCATCAACTCGAAAGAGACAATCTACTGGTGGTTCATTACCACGATACAAGATTGCACGACGAGATACACGAATGGATTATGTGTATTGGGATAACCCCAACAAGCTGGTAGATCGATTACGTTTATAGCTGAAAGTTCAGCAGGCAACCCCAGTCATACGAATGAAATCGTTTCACTCATTGAGGAATTGCGTGAAGCTGGAATCGTTTATTAGCAGTGACACATGTGCGAATATACTCAGTTGAATAATGAGCGTCGACGTGTTCGGACGGTATTTTGGATGTACTAAGGGCTCACGGGGTCTACCAGGATTTGGTTTCAAACTCACTTCAAGCGGAAACTACGAATCTCGCTAGGCAACTAATTCAACAGGAGTTACGTACATTGCTTCAGGTTACAACTCATCAACGTGAGCAATTGGATGATTTAGAGTTGAAAATACGGATTTTTCAAGAGCAAGTAAAAGAGAGAATAAAGCATATTGATATAAACATTGCTACGACTTTAGAATTAGCAGTTCGTAATGCAAAGGCTATTGGTTCCTTGCTTGCGTACACTCCTCAAGAGATTCTTCAAGATCAAGCCGTCAAAGAATACTGAAATAAATATTTTTAGAGTTATATAGACTTGATAGTCCGTAACACAAAAGCCTTTGAGGCGTTAATCAGGTGCACTCCTCGAAATGCAGCATCGAAGACTAGTAGAATTATAACATAAGCCTGCGCGTCGCAATTATTTACGTCGCAAGTTTGATATACGTGATATTGATGAGACATGGCAAGCTGATCTTGTTGAGATGCAACCGTACGCTCGAGAAAACGAAGGATAAAGATATCTGCTTACAATAATCGATGTACTATCCAAGTTTGCATGGACTGTACCGGTGAAGCGCAAAACCAGTCAGAATGTTACCGCAGCTATGGATTCGATTCTTCAAGATGGACGAGTACCGACCAATCTCCAGACTGATCAAGGCAAAGAATTTCATAATAAGACTTTCCAGAATTTAATGCAACGCCACGACATCAATCACTATTCCACATATAGTAATCTTAAAGCATCTATAGTGGAGCGCTTTAATCGTACCCTTAAGAATAAAATGTGGATGAAATTTAGTCTACACGGATCTTACAAATGGATAGATATTTTAGATGATCTCGTGGCGACATACAATGACACGAAGCATCGAACTATTAGTATAAAGCTGAGGAACGTTACAGCGGACACTGTTGAAGTACTAATTCAACGTTTTTCTACTACCAATGAACGAAGAAACCGTGTAGTGAAATTCAAAATCGGTGACAAGGTGCGAGTGAGCAAGATCAAACACGTTTTCGAAAAAGGCTACATACCCAATTGGTCAACGGAAATTTTCACTGTGAGTCGAGTAATGAGGACGACACCCGCGACGTACAAGCTGAAGGACTACCAAGATGAACCCGTCTTCAGAAGATTCTCAAGATACGTGGAAATTGTGCTTATGTCAAATAGTTGGGATTTGACAATTCACATAATAGTTGGATAAATAACGCAGAATGAACCACAGGAGTGAAATAATGAGTCAGCATTTATATATAATAAAAAATGTTTTTTTTATTCATTGTAAAATAAACACATTACAAAATAACCAATTCGATTTGGTTTTTCTTTTCTTTTTCAATATAGTTTAGATACAATGTACCATGTGTGACCGTTTCCTTCATGCGGCCGAACAGAGCCTGATCTTTCTCAAATGCCGCAGAAACACGTTTAGGCAGAAAGATTTGGAATTCATTGTTGAGAGTGGCAACAGTTTTTTGTCCATATTTAGTCGTCACATGGCGCAAATCGGTGACTTTATGCATTTTGTTGATCTGCAGATCGATGATTCTTTTCGTTGGGAGGTAATCGTCTTGACCAGTGAGTTTGTTGAGTGCTTCAATATCCATCGTGAATGTCTAATGAAGTTGACTGTAGAAGATAGACGCGAGTATGTGATAGTGGTGAGCAACAGGTTCCAATACTATTGATGTAGATTTCTTTAGCCTGCTATACGTTTGATGTACGTTTCGTCTGACGGAGTTGACTGCAGAAGACGACGACGACGAATATGTGAGACTGATGAGCAACAGGTTCCAATGTGTTTGATGCGAGTTCCGTCTGACAGAGTTGATTGTGAACTGCTTCCAATACAAGGCTGGTTCAGGTTCTGCAGTATCCTTTAGTATCCTTTAGTATCCTTTAGTATCCTTTAGTATCCTTTAGTATCCTTTAGTATCCTTTAGTATCCCCAAGGTATCAATGGATCAACGAGTAGATACTGTGAACAGTTGACGGCGAAGGTCTGATGGAACTAGCTGCAGTCACACTCTTCATATAGTGGTATCACCCACCACCGATCTACCATGGAGAAGGAGATTCGTGTCGCTGATTGATCAACGGGGTTGCATCCAAGTCTCTGATTGGGCTTCCACAGCAGGCAGTCGCGGAGAAGGAAATTGAAGTCGTTGATTGGATGACTAGAGTATGTATGTAAGAGTGGGGTGTGTATGCAAGAGTAGGGAGTAGGCTGGTTACGACATGATTGAAGTCGGTTTCAACATGTCTTGTAGTATCCTGTAGTGTCCCCAAGGCAGCGTATCCGTGGTATCAGCAAGTGAATATCGTTTGTCATCATGCGGACTGAATGCGAGCTTTACTTGTTTCTCTGTATAGACAATGTGCATGCGTGACCTTATGTTTTGTTGCTTCCAACACTGTGTTGGTCCCTCGAAAAGGCATTGATGGAAATCATTGAAGGTTATGGTTGCTTCCACTACGCCTGTTTTCACACCTTTTACCTTCTTCATATGATTATCGTCATTTACTCGAACGCTATACATTTTGCTGCGTAGACCAGTGAATTCTATCATAATCTGTCCATTGCACTTATCCTTCATCAATCCAACGATTTTTTTATTTGCTTGACGTAGTGCAAATTGATTCTCAGCTGGATAATCAGACGCATCGAATTTCCGGATATCCCGTCTCATAACATCATATATGTCAGGGCACTGAATCTCATAGAGTAGACTGTCGGTGTCGGTATACAAGAGCTTGCAGTGATCATCGGCAAATTGCGTTTTCATGTAATCATAGTGGAAGTCGTAGACCAACACTTTCGACAAGTCCAGCATACAGAGGCCTATGTAGATTGGATTGTTGAGATATACCTCTGTCTTCAAAAGCTGTACAGCAATGAGGTTCTCTTCAAAGATTGATCGGCTGTGGAATGTTGGTCTCGCAATAAGGGCATCAGCACCATAGCGTCCATCCCAGCGTGTGACGAGTTTTACATCCACATGTTTACGAATATTTTCCATCGTCTTGCCAAACACTGCGTTGTTTATGAGCTTGAAGAGATTTTTCTCGAAATCATTCGTTGCTTGTTTCCGCATATCGCTATTTAAGTCAATGTAGGATTTTAACCACGGCCTCTTTTTGAACTTCAACACTCGATGAATACGTTTGAGTTGTAGACCATACTTGAGCGCCTGCTTTAGATTCCGATAGTGGATAACGTAGTTGCTCTTGAAATCTAATGTTGTCATCAGTTTGATCTGCGTTGAAGCTGGTGCACTTTTGTGTTCAGGGCATAGTGGTAATTCTCGGTGGGTATCATGAAGGCTTACGGGATAATCCAGATCGACTTCCAGGATGTATCCTTCTAATGCATCGTCCTCGATCATTTGAAAATCGATATTTTCTGGATTTTCCACCCATGTGAAGTCTCCATATGGGAGCGATTCCATCATCGCCCAACCGTAAAGATTGTTGACGTCAAAGTACATGAGATACTTGGTGGGCTCTTGAGGCTCGTAACTGTTCATATACTTGTTGTTCGCTTTGGCATAACGGTTGCAGCACTGACTTACGCCACCCCTCACTCCTCGCTCAACAAACAGATGCATCTCCAAGTCCGTGAAAAGCTCCAACTCAATCTGTGTGAACTTAAGCATAGCGTCCCACGTGAATCCTGGTGCTGTGTAGTAGTGCGCAGGGTCCAGACCATACGCTCTGATGCAATTGTCACGAAAATTCTCAAAGACATCGGCTAAGAGGAGAACATCAGTTTTCAGATAGAGATCTGAATATTCACCCAAGTCATGAATGTTGAACTCTTGCCACACTCTCTTTGCGTGCTCGTAATCGTCGTCTGTGATGTCGCTGTCATTCAACGTACTATGGAAATCTTCTTTAGTCGGAAGATTAAGCTCATCCAGTTTCTGTACAACGTCAACGTATTCATATGGGAATACGCCTTTCCTCAATAGCAGCTCAATCTTATCATCAGGAAGTTGTGGAAATTCGCGCCTGTTACGTCCTGACGTAAAGTCGCATTTATCTTTTTTTATTTTCGATTACGTTAAAGTTCTTCTGTTTTAGTTTCGCTACAGTAAAAGTAACCTCTCACATTTTTCTTTTATTCTCGAACTTCTTAAGGGGAGAGGAGAGCGATTTTAGCGACGGAGATCGGAACAGGGTGAAGATGTGGCCCTACCGACCGTCTCCCGGGAAGAATTAATCTTGTAAAGATGGAATTTTTCGGCGCTCCCGGTCAAAAGGCAAACTTTCAAACCATGGGATCTACTGCGTAGACCCGGTTATCGACTGCCATTTATGGATCTATGATTCAGCGCGGCCTTACCCTCAATCCTAGACCAGGGGTTCGGCTAGTCGCCGTCGGGGCGTTGGTGGTCATAAGGGAGCGGTTGGAGGGAACGTTATCACGTGACCAAGCGACCGCACCCTTTCTTCTCGCTCTTGCCTGAAATCTTCTCTCTCTCTCTCTCTCTCTTTACAAAGATGATGAAATCACGAACAATTATTAACTAAGCGGAACAATTAACAAAAGCAGAGGAACTGTTGATTTAAACAAAAGATTTATGACTATTAAAATGTTCACACGAATACTGTAGATAAAATATCAGCAGCAAAAAGAACAATTATGCTTCCATATGGAAACTACCCATGGCTGTCACTCGAAAACGAGTACAACCCACATCGAATTAATGAGCTTACCAAGTATAGTCGGGTAATAGAAGAAAGATCAGTACGTCAGGATTAATTCCCCTTTTCTCTTGGGATTACATTAATATGTCTCTCGTAAAATATTGGAATTTATAGTAAAAATACCATCATAAATATATAAAACATGTTATGCCTATATATTAACATGTCTCTCGTAAAATATTGGAATTTATAGTAAAAACATCATCATAAATATATAGAACACGTTATGCCTATATAGAAAGGATAAAGGAAATATTAAGATTAATTTATTGTAAAATAGCGAAAAATAGACAGAAAAACGAGAAAGAGATGAGACTAAAATTAAGTTGCAATGAAGCTTCTGCTGCAGGAAAGCGGGGCTGGCCGACTCTCCGCGCAACGAAAACGCCTTGCGTGAGGTCTGAACAGCGATCTAGCTGACTTGCGTACGAACGAAATGTACGAGTAACCAAGCTAGGCGAGTCATTCTCAAGAGAAGAACTCTCTCGCTCTCTCTCGTTTTCATGTATAAAATTACTTGTTTTACTAGTAAATTATATATATGGAATATGTTATACATATATATATAGGATAAAATGAAATGTTAAGATTATTTTACAGCTGAACACCCATAAGTAAGACTAAACGAGAAAGAGAGAAAAACTATAACATGTTTCAACAAATTTCCCTCTGCAGAAAAGCGAGGGTAGGCTACTCTCTGTGCCACTACGAACGCCTTATCGCTAGGGCTGAACGGCGATCTAGCCGACTTGGGTACGAACGAAATGTACGAGTAACCAAGTTAGGCGAGTCGTTCTCAAGAGAAGAACTCTCTCTCTCTCTCTCTCTCGTTTCCATGCATAGACATACTCGTTTTACCATCAAGTTATTCATATGGAATACATTACACATATATAGACAGGATAAAATGAAATGTTAAGATTGTTTTACAGCTAAATACTAAAAGTAAAACGAATCGAGAAAGAGAGAAAATGGTAACGCGTTTCAATAGAGCTTCCTCTGCAGGAAAGCGAGGCTGGGGCGACTCTCTGCGCCATGACGAACGCCTTATCGCTAGGGCTGAACGGCGATCTAGCCGACTTGCGTACGAACAAAATGTACGAGTAACCAAGTTAGACGAGTCGTTCTCAAGTAAAATCTCTATCTCTCTCTCTCGCTCTCGTTCCTATAGCACGAGAATAATCGTCTAACTAGCAAATTATTTAAGAAAATTTATTAACTATAAGAAATCTAACGTCTAACTAACAAATTATTTAAGAAAACTCATTAGCTATAACTAGAGTAATCACTAATTTAATGAATAACCAATGATGTATGGAATAAGCCATAACCCAACGAAACCATTTATACTAATAAGAGATTAACGCAGAAATCAGGTTGCATACGTCAAAATTAACTACAGAAGCTGTAACAAAATTATTATTAGTGGTTTCATGTGAAGGATTTATTTAAGTTCCGTAAAAACGCTGAAAAACTAAGCCATTACCATAGACACATCTACAGAGAAGCGAGCATAAGGATATTACCTAAACTAGGAAACTCTATTGAAAGTAGGCCAAGAAGCGGGGTGGTAAAAATCGCCTCATTTTCAGGGGAAAAACGCTTCGAACGCGTTCCCTCACCTAATCGCGTGGTCCTCTGTGTAGCACATCGCGCGGACAAATCAGAGCGCGCCATACCGATGCACTTGCATAGATCTATGGCTCTGCATGTCGAGAAGCTACTCTGCGGAGTAAGGGGAATGAATACGTGTATGGTCGAGATGGACCACGGGGAAATTCTTATAATCAGGATAGGGTTTTATCCCTTCTCTTCTTTTACGCGCTTGACGACAAGAATTTTCGACGCTCAGGAGCCCTATAAAAGGCCGCGAAAATCGGCCGGCGACACTTTTTCACGGGGAGTCAAGTAATACTTTTTCACGGGGAGTCAAGTAATACAGTTTCACGGGGGGTTAACTAGAGGACTAATCACTAGCCTGGCAGTCAATAAGTCGCCGGCAGTGAATTAGAATTTTTCCAAGGCAACAAGTAGTACTGTTTGCCGGGAAATAAAGTAGTACCGAACGATAATTTTTCACCACGGCTTAATTTTCACAAAGTATAGTTTCAAGTAGTACAGAGTAAGAGTACAGTACTTATAATTATTAACCCTTGTAAAATCGGGGATATTGAACGTGCAACATTCAACTACTCATGTAGTTTATTTCAATAAATAATTATTAATACGCACCAACGTCTACGTTCGATTTTTAGTCTGTCTGACTACACTAATCTACGCCCAACCAACGTTCAACAGAACCACAGCAACAAACAACCGTAGGTATAATTTTCAATTACCAATTAAAGTGAAATCTTGCTCCGCGTGAAATTGTCATTCAAGTCCCTCCCCATTATTCGTGAAGTGATTATCCCCAACCAAGAACAAAACGCACTCCAGCCCTATCCCGAGTAATTTTCCGCGAGGTTAGACTCAAAAACGGGCTTGCGTCTTCGGTATTTTCTCGTCGGGTGTGGTAAAGGGAGAATTTATTCTCCTTGACCAGAGCACGGAAAAGATACACCGAAACGTGAAATCTATGTTAAATTCGTGGGATCGTAAGATAGGCCGCGATTTTGACGTAACACGCCTAACAATCTTCAATTCTGTAAGGTATGAAGCTAGTTTTTCTAACGATGAAGCCATAAAGTGGAACGAGTCGATGAATCGAAAACTCACATCGCTTCCATCAATGTGCTTTTGAAAGGCGATGTAACGTTCCTTCGTTTGTGGCAGTATATCCACACTACCATTGAAGCATGTTACGATTTCACGTATAACAAAATGTGAATCATATCCCGTGAGGTTGTGGAAGACCACGGGTATCACTCGTGAGTCTTGATAAAGTAAGTTGCACTCGTTGTGTACTGGTCCTCTGTATCTAAGTGTACATAAATATGTATTATATTTTCAATCTTTATTATTATTTGAATAAAAAAAGGGTTATCAAAATACATACTGTCCAGTCAAATGGCCGTGATCATGGACTCGATCGTTGGTGGATAAATTCCTGTTACAAATATGACACGTAGTTGTTATATGAAACTGTGTTCTCTGCTCGAATGATAGCTTCGACATAGGCTTAGGATTCATGTACAGCTCTTCGAGGTCCGTGGCCAATTGTTGCAGCTCCCTCACGAACCATTCCGCAGGCTTCACACCTCTGTAGCTGCAGTAGCTCGATTTCGAGGTATCGTAACTGCAGTTTAGATAATATCCAACGCTGAACGCCTCGTGCTTTTGGTACGCGTTTTCATCTCGAATCGGTTTGAGTAAGCATTCAAAGTCCGCGTAGACAATAAAAGGTACTCTCTCTTTATTGCTATGATTTTTAAAGCGAAGAATTTTTTTCTTTACTGACGGCATCATAACCTTGCATTTGTTTATCTTCCTGCAGTCCTCTTTATGTGCGGTAAGCTTGTCTTCGTTACGAAAGTAGTGCAGGCAACGATCACAAATATGATGCTTGTGAATACGTTTCGATAGCTGTTTCGAGACTAAACGAGACAAGTGTTTGATCCACACGTAATGGAATCTCGGTAGTTGGTATACTCTGTCAGCATCTTTTTTTTGCTCTTCGTCCTTATCCACGTAGTGATCTTGCATGAGAAGAAGGTTAACGTGCAGAGTTTTTTTCGTCGACGTTACATGCAGAGGAGTGGTCACGAACTTTCTCATTCGTTTCTTCAGAATGTAGATGTTGATTGATATGCCATTATTCTTCTTAAATTTGTTGAAATGATGCGGCATCACTGGAAAATCGATACCAGTGAAGTTGAGCTTTTGCGTATATCTCTCGTATGTAGAAACTCGATTAGGATTATGTACTGCCGGATGTAATGCCGATAGTACAGCCCACTTGAAGCACATGTTGTCAGTATTTTTCACATTGACGCATGCATGCTTATTTTGAATCTCGATTGAGAGATCCATATAGGAGCTACCTCGCATTGGATTCAGCTTGTTAATGTTTACTGTGAGATTGATGATAAAATACAGCGTCCATCCAGAATCTTGTAGCTCAAATTCTTCAATTTCCCTCTGAATCGGTGCTTGGATGTTGACAGTAAACCAATCTTTGATTGAAGTTGCTGGATAAATCGCTTCAGCCTTCGTGTTGAAGTGCTTCACTTCAACAATTTCTTCATCATTCTTCATTATCTTAAATTTTGCTGCTAGTACTGCATATACCTTGACCGCCGTCTTCTCGATCTTCAAGATACTTTTTATTTCTTCACGGAAAAGTGTCAAACAATCTTTCAAGAATAAATTGACATCGACGTGCTTTAAGTTGGTGATAACTCCAGTCTTGATGCGCTCATTGAAAGCTGATAGTAGGTTCGACCATCTCACTCGATCCAAGATTCCTTTTTCATCAGTCCTCTGCAAGCCTGAATCTTGTTTTATCAAACGTTCTAGTTTGATTTCGATACCTTTCAGGAAACCAATCATGAACAGATACTTCTGACGTTCAGCAACTGTGGACCCCACCAATAATTTTTCTATGGATTTGATAACTGCAGTAAGCCGTTTGATCCACTCTGCGATCTCATCTGATTTTTGAGTTTGAAGAAGCTCCAATATATCCTCCCACGTCTTCATGCCTGCATTGCGCTCCTGGAGATCCACTCTGATCCAAGTATTTCGAAATACTTTGCTTTGAAGAGAGTGACTTTGGAGTAAATTGAATGGTCGCTTCGGAATGAGTCTCTCTTGCGGAAGAATTTGTATTTATCCCCACGAAAAGTAGTGAGATGTATCGAACTCGTAGCTAATTGGTCGATATTCATGAATGCATTCATTGTTCATGTCTGCGTTTGAATCTAAAAAGTGGTAGGGAGGCTACAAAGTCGTTGCTGATTGGTCGATATCCTCGAATGTATCCTTCGTTCGTGACTGTATAATAGCTCACAGTAGAGGCGACAAATAGGTATAAAAGAGCTGGAAGCGTGACTGTTGGCTTCACTTTATTCATCATGGAGTACATAGTAGACGTCCAAGGCTTCAAGCGACCTTTCAACGAATTCGTATTCAAAGAGATGGGTGTCATTCCTCTCGAAGATGACGCCTTACCATCAGTCTATCTGTTTGAACCGCCACAGAAATGGAGTTTCCTGCCGGCCAAATACAAGAGCGAAAATCGGTGGCTGGAAGCAAATTACCATGGCATCCCCTGGGTCAACGGTGATATACCATATGATGAAATCAGCGAGACTCTTATCAGCTTTCTACGCGATGCGAGCAAGATTTATATCAAGGGCTTAGAGAAGAGACGTTGGCTGGATAGAATTCTTCCAAACGTTTGCAATATCGAAGACCTGGGATGTCCCGCGTTGACAGTATTACCAACTAATACTGACATCACATGTACGAATCATCCAATCATGAATTGGACTCCCCACTGCGCAGCTCACAACGTGTGTATGATGATAACGTGGCTTCTTGACTTACGCAAGCAGATGGCATCGGTTGCGTCATCTAGTGGAATCATCGCAAACCCAACTGTCAACTGCATCATAAATGATACAACTACTCTGAAAGGCTACTACGACGAGTGTGATTTCTCATTCTAAGTACTTACTCATGAGCTCTGTACACTCGAAAATAAAAAATTCTACGTTATTTTTATAAATTAAAAAATTGTTGTTAAATTACTGCTCCTCTTCCACCCTCCTTCTCTTCCGAACTAGAAATCGAGCTGAAATTAAACAACTATGACGAAAAATCATTGTGAATTAACTACAGTCGCTGTTCTCAGGATAACTGCTCTACTCTATAAGTTCGATTATCAGCAGTGGTTTCGATGAAGCTGATATTTAATATCGAGTCATGATAAATTCTCTGCAGTTATCGGTTAGATCACAAAACATCTCTGTCGGTATAGACGTGCTCGCAATAACCGCTTGTGGATTGTCAAGCATCTCTGTTGGTGCAGATGTTCTCTCAATATATGCTCATTTACATCTCAGTAAAGACGTTTGAAATAATCCCGTGTGGAACGCCACGGACCCAAAACATCAGCACATCCCTTCTCTAGGCAGCAATGGAGAGAGGGCAGTTGACGGTCGACTTAGCTGAGAGGGTTGTAAAGATCACACGTGTGAAGCACTAGGCTCTCCGGCTCTAGGTTCTCTGGCTCGCAATTTAAAAAAAAATCTTCAAATTTCAAATGGTCTATATTATTTTTTAATTAATATCTAATAATGCATCCGGAAATGAAAAAAGCCGAGGAATAAAATTAAACCCTTTTTTTTTATTACGCTAAAATATTAAAAACTAGATTACAAAATTTTAATGTTAAATTAACTTCATTGATAAAAAATTTGAAACTAATATTATATTTACATAAAAATTGAAATCTTCTTGTTCGATTTATAAACTTTTTTCGCATAGTGCTAAATCGGTCCTTTGGTGCGTAAGTCCGAGCACGTTTTCACGCCAACGGTTCAGTTGGCCGCGGTTCTATAACCACCGTCGTACGATGATGCGGAGGGACGTTCTCACCAGACCCTTTGTTCGCTGCAGTCCTCTTGCAGTCTGGTTGTGGGAGCGGTGGTAGGGGGATCATCTCGACACTGGCTCGACGTTGTCTCGACGATGCTTCGATAACTGTAGCTGGCAGCAGCGGCGATGACAACGTCGGTTGATGGTTCAGCGATTGCAGTGGGCGACGAATCCTTGGGCAACAAAGCGCAGGCCTTCTGCGCTTGCGAACTGTTGCCTCTTCCACTTGAATGTTTACTGCCGACACTTGACGGCGAGGAGGGACGTAAACATTTCTTCCTTCAGTCGCCGCTGGCTTCATCACCGCTGGCTTCGTCACCGTAGTTGAATGCTGTAGCAAAGCACCATCTTCATCCTCGCTGGTAAGATATAGGTCGTCTTGCAGCAGCGGCAGTCCCAGCGAGGGTGCTGATGAACGATGCAGGTTCGGCTTCGACGATAATGATTGCTGCTGCTCAATCACTTCCAGCTCGGTTATCGAGGTTGGTTCAGGAGACGACGGCAGCGACATCAGCATCTCCAACGGGTCCAGCTCGGGAGGTGGCGGTGGTTGCTGCATGATCTCGAGCACGAACTCCAGCGGGGGCATCGTGATTGGTGCAGGATACGCCGGCGGTGGTGGTGGCGACTGCATCAGCACTCGCAGCAAGTCCAACGCGATTATTGAATTGAATATCATCCTCGGCTTATGTACTGCAGCCTGCTGCATCGATGCTGGCTCAAGAGATGGCATCGGCGGAGGTGGTGGCGGCGACATGAATAGCATCTCCATCAACAAGGCGATCTCAGGATTGGTTGTCAGCACCTTCCATGGATGCGTCTTTAATTTACCGTCCGGATATTCTAATTCGAATGGTATCTGCAAAATAAGAAGTAGAGAATAATTAAAATTTAATAGTATTAAAATTTAATATTTTTAAATTGAAAATTCAATAGTAAATACTCACTTTTAATTTTTTCCTTGTCTCCTCGAATGGTGGTAGAGGCATCTCCAGAATCGGGCGGCGAGGGTCTCGCCAATTTTTGAGATGTTCATCCCAGCATTTCATTGAAATCTGAAAATTTAAAAAATTGGTATAGAAGTCTATAAAATATATATGTTTGCACTATGTAGCGAAGCGATAGAAAACTTACCCTTTGTTTATACATCGTGTCGAGGGGTTCACACTTGAATGATCCTCTTCGTTACAGCTTGGTTTATATAGGCTATCGATAGAAAAACTGGAGACTAACTCAACCAATGAAAAAAATATTGGTCTAGCATTCGATCTGCTAATTGGGTGGAGTAAAAATAGTTATAGTTAAAAATGCAACTAAGATCAATAATATAAGTTGATGCACTATTTATCTCGAATTCTTTAGAATCCTCCTGTGGTGCACTCTATCCGAAAGCGATGACAGCAGAGCGAAAGTCTGTCTTATCATGATAATGTCTGCCTTACCATGATAAAGTCTCCCTTACCGTGGATATCGAGCGTGATCTATAGAATCCGACTGTGGCTCCATCTATAACAGTACCAACGTCAGATAGTTACTGACGTAAGATAATTTCTGACTGTCAGTAAAATATCAACAAAGGTATCGAATCTCCCAATATCCCGATATCAGGATATCCCAATCCCAAATACCCCGCGAGGTATCACTGTGAGTTAGTAGGTCACTTATCTACAGTGATCGGTACAGTGTGCTCGTTGGTGCGATAGATGCAGGCGCATTTATCGACCATGATCTAGTGAGTTACCGACTGTAGAGGAGGCTGGGTCAGTACACGACTACAGTAAGTCTACATAGAACCTCGCGCCATCTAACTGGATACCATGCAACCATTATGGAAATATCGATCTTGACCTATCCGACTGTAGCACCACCCAGCAGACAACAATTTCGACATAAGATAATTATCGACAGGCGGTCATTACCATATGTGGGTAAAGTGGGTTTCTAGGATAATTACCGACCGAGCACAGGTAAATTTACACCTGCCCAGGTGGTGTGCTTGAACCGGCCTAGCTTATCTACTGAAGGGTGTGATCTATTATGAGCTGCTAAAACGTGGCGAAACCGTTAATACTGAACGCTACCGACAACAAATGATCGATTTGAATCAAGCTTTGCGTGAAAAACGACCAGAATATCAAAAAAGGCAACACAAAGTGATTTTTCTTCATGATAATGTACCATCACACACAGTAAAAATGGTCAAGGAAACGATTGAGGCGTTTAGTTGGGAAATACTTTCGCATGCGGCTTACTCACCAGACTTGGCTCCGTCCGATTACTACTTATTTGCATCGATGGGACACGCACTTGCTGAGCAGCGCTTTAGTTCTTACGGAAATGTACGAAAATAGCGCGATGACTAGTTTGCCTCAAAAGAGCAACAGTTTTTTTGACGTGGCATCCACAAATTGTCAGGCAGGTGGGAAAAATGTATAGCTAGCGATGGGCAATACTTCGAATTAAATATTTTTTATCATTTTCATACAATAAACGTGTATTTTCTATACAAAAATTCTGGTTTCATATTTATAGACCTGGTATATAGAAGGTTTCTGCGCCGTTGTATACAATCGTGTGACATTTAGCCCCCCTTCCGATGGTTTTCCCGAAATTCATCGACGTACTAGCTCTTTATGTCGTTTCTTGTAATTTTTCGATTCTTTTGGTGTGCCCGTCGGTTATTTCGCGTGCCGCTCTAATTTCAGCCATCATCTCCTGTGTTTTTCTCTCAAGTTTCTCCATGGTTACTCTCTGACCAGCAACCTGTTGTTGAATGTAATTATTCATTACATTTTGATCCTCTTGTATTCTTTCCTGTGCTTCTTTAATCTTTCGATCCGTTCGGCTCTCTACTGCCGCCAT